>ONZH01028957.1:0-19749 GCA_900303285.1 Rhinella marina
TTTTGTTTTTTTGGAACGTGACGTGCAGAAATATGGTAGAACTGACTGACACCCTGTTAAAGGTGGCTATTTAGACTGCGACCCAGACAAATGTCGCACAGAGAGTTTTCTGGATCAAGCTGTATACGTTATTGGTAGCAAATGACTTGGTTGTATTCTGTGATGTACAGAAAGTGTCACCTGGACAGTATATATGGATTGGAGTGAGTGTGTTGAGCTGTGACACACAGAATGGTTCCACACTGCTGCGTGCAATGGATTTGTATCACTGAGATAGAACAATAAAAAAAAAAAACCAGGGTTAGATATGGCGATAGCTGCACTACTAGTGCCAGCCAGCCAGCCAAGCCAGGAGACAAAAAAAAATTTCTTCTAGCCCTTAGAAGGGCTGTTGGGTTCTTTGTGGGTGATTCCTGCCTAACCGAGAACTATATTCAGGCCCTAACACTGTCCCTGAAAGGCAGCAGCTCTATCCCTAACGACATCCAGACGGCATCTGAGCCGAGCACCGCGGCCAGTCACTAGTATATTCCAGGGTCACCTGATCAGGCCAGCCAACCCCTGCTATCGACATGTAAGGGCCCCACGTGATGCTGTGTGTACCGTAGAGTCTCCTGGCTTGTGATTGGCTGTGTTTATAGGCGCCAAAAAAGCACGATGCGGAAGTTGCCATTTCCTCGAGTATGGCGAGATACTCGTCCGAGCTGCGAGTACTTACGAGTACCCTAATACTCGAACGAGCACCAAGCTCGGACGAGTATGCTCGCTCATCTCTAGTGATAAGCTTAACATTATTGGCTGGAACGTACGGGGACTGGGAGAGGCAAACAAAAGGACAGCAGTCTACTTAGCATTACAGCAGTATCAACCAGCTATTCTATGTTTGGTGGAGACTCATTTGATACCCGCTACTACGCCCTTTTTAAAAAGACCTTGGGTTGGACATTCTTTTCACTCAACATTTACTACGCATTCTAGAGGTGTTAGCATATTAATAAAACGGTGCCTTTTGTTTGCCACTCCGCCAGAATTGACCCTTTGGGCAGGTTTGTCTGCATCCATTTTACGTGCTACCATTTGTGTCTGATTCTGGTTGCGGTTTATGTACCCCCACTAGAGATGAGCCATCACTAAAATGCTCGGGTGCTCGTTATTCGAGTCGAACTTTTCCCGATGCTCGAGTGCTCGTTTCGAATAACGAACCCCATTGAAGTCAATGGGAGACTCGAGCATTTTTTGCAGGGGACCAAGGCTCTGCCTAGGGAAGGCTGGGTGAAAACCTGGAAACCTCAGAAAATGATGGAAACACCACGGAAATGGACAGGAAACAGCAGGGGCAGCATGCATGGATGCCTCTGAGGCTGCCTAATCCCACCATTACCCCAAATTCTCAGGCAACAGCCTGGTGGTTACCCTCATGGCAATTGTGCTCACCCAGACCAAGAAAGGCGAGGCAAATACCCATCACATGTTAGGGAAGCACCCAACTAGGTGCAACGAAGGTCCATCACCGCCTGCAGGTGACACCACTGCTCATGCTGGCACTGCAGCTGACATCAAGTTTAGTATCTGTTCTTATCAGTTGCTGTGGCTGTCAGTGGTAAAGTGCTGAGCAAAAGAAAAATCAGTACAATATCTAATACGTCCCCTACCCAGGTAAATTCTTTGGAGAGAGGACCTGTAGGTGGGGAGGAAGGAGGTTGAGCTGGAAGAGCCAGAGGAGTGCTCCCTGGGCTAGTGTGTGTGGTGGTGACAACAGTCGGATGGATTTGGAAAAACTCTAGCATCAACCAGTACGGTATCGATTCTTCTCATTTTAATACCGTATAAGTCAGCTATTTTGGGACCTTATATTTCATGGATTTTTCGACCACGGAAAAAGAGCTTGCTCTGGCCAGGGGAGTGTCTTTCCTACTGCAGCTAAGGGGATGTGTCCATGCTCTGCCTATCACAGGTCAGGAGGCAATTAAAAGAAGAACCAAAAAAAAAAATCTGTACAATATCTAAGACGTCCCCTATCCGGGTAAATTGTTTGGAGAGAGGGCCTGTAGGTGGGGGGCAGGCTGGGGGGAAGGAGGTTTCGCTTGAAGAGCCAGAGGAGTGCCCCCTGGACTAGCGTGTGTGGTGGTGACAACAGCCGGAATGGATTTGGAAAAACTGTAGCATCAACTGGTATGGTATCGATTCTTCTCAGTTTAATACCGTATATGTCCCCGTTTGTGGGACCCTATATTTCAAGGATTTTTCGACCACGGAAAACGGAAAAAGAGCTTGCTCTGGCCAGGGGAGTGTCTTTCCTACTGCAGCTAAGGAGATGTGTCCATGCTCTGCCTATCACAGGTCAGGAGGCAATTAAAAGAAGAAAAACAAAAAACATCAGTACAATATCTAATACGTCCCCTATCCGGGTAAATAGTTTGGAGAGAGGGCCTGTAGGTGGGGGGCAGGCTGGGGGGAAGGAGGTTTCGCTGGAAGAGCCAGAGGAGTGCCCCCTGGGCTAGCGTGTGTGGTGGTGACAACAGCCGGAATGGATTTGGAAAAACTGTAGCATCAACCGGTATGGTATCGATTCTTCTCAGTTTAAAATCGTATACGTCCCCTATCTTGGGACCAAATATTTCATGGATTTTTCGACCACGGAAAAGGAAAAAGAGCTTGCTCTGGCCAGGGGAGTGTCTTTCCTACTGCAGCTAAGGGGACGTGTCCATGCTCTGCCTATCACAGGTCAGGAGGCAATTAAAAGAAGAACAACAAAAAAATCTGTACAATATCTAATACGTCCCCTATCCGGGTAAATAGTTTGGAGAGAGGGCCTGTAGGTGGGGGGGCAGGCTTGGGGGAAGGAGGTTTCGCTGGAAGAGCCAGAGGAGTGCCCCCTGGGCTAGCGTGTGTGGTGGTGAGAACAGCCGGATGTAGTTAGAACGACGACGCAGGACCCCAACTTAAAAATTTAGCAACAACCGGTACAATTGTCAATTATGAGCTCGATCAAGTGTGGCATGACTTTTTAAATGGAGATTGCATGTGGTCACGTACTCCCTGGAATCCCATAGTCACCCCTTCTCTGATGTGCTAGCCCAGAACGTTCTCTGCCCCAATTCGCAAGACCTTTTGCAGTCTCCGTGTGCTGACAGTGGGGATTTACCAGTGTTGTCTGAGGAGGTGGTGGACAATGGAGAGACACAGGTGTCGGGCGGTGAGGTAGTTGTATGGGAAGCAAGTTACAGTGGGGACTCCTTGAGGGGACTTTCTCATGATGGGACAGATTCAACTTGGGTGGATAAGGCACAGGAACAGATCAATTTTTTTTTTTTGTGTGTTTATTTAACTTTTATTTAGCAAAAATAACCACAGAGATATTTATTCGTTATCTTTGCTGCGCAGTCTGGCGTTGGGGTTCGTCACTTTGATGGTTAGCTGTGCCGCTCTCTCCACAATGGTCTTTAGGTTCTTAGATGGAGAAGTTGTGGGTGATTTCTGCACAGAAGGACTTGTTGCTCATCAACAGAACCTCGAGCTCCTTGACATTGTGGACCAGGAATTTGCGGAACCCTGTGGGCAGCATGTGTTTGGTCTTCTAGTTGCTACCGTATCCAATGTTGGGCAATATAGATACGCAGGTAATATTATTTTTCACACCTATCCCAAAAATAAAATTTACGCAGTTTGCGCAAATAAAACTGGAAACTGGAACTGGAGAGAGGGCCTGTAGGTGGACCTCCGGAAAAATTGTTTTGAGAGAGGGCCTGTAGGTGGCCCTCCGGAAAAATTGTTTGGAGAGAGGGCCTGTAGGTGGACCTGCGGAAAAATTGTTTGGAGAGAGGGCCTGTAGGTGGACCTCCAGAAAAATTGTTTGGAGAGAGGGCCTGTAGGTGGACCTCCAGAAAAATTGTTTGGAGAGAGGGCCTGTAGGTGGACCTCCGGAAAAATTGTTTGAAGAGAGGGCATGTAGGTGGACCTCCGGAAAAATTGTTTGGAGAGAGGGCCTGTAGGTGGACCTCCGGAAAAATTGTTTGGACAGAGGGCCTGTAGGTGGACCTCCGGAAAAATTGTTTGGAGAGAGGGCCTGTAGGTGGACCTGTGGAAAAATTGTTTGGAGAGAGGGCCTGTAGGTGGACCTCCAGAAAAATTGTTTGGAGAGAGGGCCTGTAGGTGGACCTCCAGAAAAATTGTTTGGAGAGAGGGCCTGTAGGTGGACCTCCGGAAAAATTGTTTGAAGAGAGGGCATGTAGGTGGACCTCCGGAAAAATTGTTTGGAGAGAGGGCCTGTAGGTGGACCTCCGGAAAAATTGTTTGAAGAGAGGGCCTGTAGGAGGACCTCCGGAAAAATTGTTTATACAGAGGGCCTGTAGGTGGACCCTCCGGAAAAATTGTTTGGAGAGAGGGCCTGTAGGTGGAACCTGTGGAAAATTGTTTGGAGAGAGGGCCTGTAGGTGGACCTCCGAAAAATTGTTTGGACAGAGGGCCTGTAGTGGCCTCCGAAAAATTGTTTGGAGAGGGCCTGTAGGTGGACCTGTGGAAAAATTGTTTGGAGAGAGGGCCTGTAGGTGGACCTCCGGAAAAATTGTTTGGAGAGAGGGCCTGTAGGTGGACCTGTGGAAAAATTGTTTGGAGAGAGGGCCTGTAGGTGGACCTGTGGAAAAATTGTTTGGAGAGAGGGCCTGTAGGTGGACCTCCGGAAAAATTGTTTGGACAGAGGGCCTGTAGGTGGACCTCCGGAAAAATTGTTTGGAGAGAGGGCCTGTAGGTGGACCTCCGGAAAAATTGTTTGGAGAGAGGGCCTGTAGGTGGACCCCTGAAAAAAATAGTTTGAAGAGAGGGCCTGTAGGGGGCCCTCCTGAAAAATTGTGGTAAAAGAGTGCCAGTTGGACCTCTGAAAAATGGCATTTTTTTGGTCAGCGTTAGGCAAAGACGATAAGGAGGAGGAGGAGGAGTTAGAGGAGTAGAGAAGAGGAATCAGATACATAAGTTATTTAAATCTTTAGCTGCTTTCCCCCGGAGGAGATTTGAATTCCGGTGAAATCCAGGCTTTGTTAATTTTAATAAGCGTCAGCCTGTCAGCGCTGTCAGTTGACAGGCGTGTACACTTATCGGTGATGACGCCACCAGCTGCACTGAATACCCGCTCTGACAGCACGCTAGCGGCAGGGCAGGCCAGCACCTCCAAGGCGTACAGCGCCAGTTCGGGCCACGTGTCCAGCTTTGAAACCCAGTAGTTGTATGGAGCAGAGTGATCGCTACGGACGTTGGTATGGTCAGCTAGGTACTCCCTCACCATCTTTCTGTACAGCTCCCCCCTACTCTGCCTAGACAGGGGACAGGTGACAGTGTCTTGCTGGGGTGACATAAAACTGGCAAAGGCCTTGGAGAGCGTTCCCCTGCCAGTGCTGGACAAGCTGCCTGCTCGCCTCCTCTCCCCCGCTACTTGGCCCACAGAACCATGACCTCTGCCGCTAGCGGCGTCAGATGGGTAGAATTGTTTCAGCTTGTGCACCAGGGCCTGTTGATATCTATTCACTCTCATACTCCTTTCCTCTGCAGGGATGAGAGTGGAAAGGTTCTGCTTGTACCGTGGGTCCAGGAGAGTGAACACCCAGTAATCGGTGTTTGAAAAAATTCTTCTAACGCGAGGGTCACGGGATAGGCAGCCTAACATGAAGTCTGCCATGTGCGCCAGAGTCCCAACACGCAAGAATTCCCTCTCCTCACTGACCTGACTCTCCATTTCCTCCTCCTCCTCCTCCTCCTCCTCCAAGTCCTCCTCTTCAGCCCATACACGCTCAAGAGTTAAGGACTGAGCACTGGTACCCTCTACTGTCTCGCCGACATTCTCCTCCTCTTCCTCCTCATCCTCATCCCCCTCCTCCGATACGCGCTGAGAAACAGACCGGAGGGTGCTCTGGCTATCAAGCGACGTATCTTCCTCCACCGTCTCTTGTGACAAGCGCAAAGCATCCGACTTGATGCTGAGCAGTGAGTTTTTCAACAGGCAAAGCAGCGGGATGGTGAGGCTGATAATGGCGGCATCGCCGCTGACCATCTGTGTTGACTCCTCAAAGTTGCTCAACACCTGGCAGATATCAGACATCCACGTCCACTCCTCATTGTAGACTTGAGGAATCTGACTGACCTGACTACCATTTCTGGTGGAAGTTGACATCTGGCAGTCTACAATCGCTCTGCGCTGCTGGTAAACTCTGGATAACATGTTTAATGTGGAATTCCATCTCGTGGGCACGTCGCACAACAGTCGGTGAGCGGGCAGTTGTAGGCGGCGCTGCGCTGCCCTGAGAGTGGCAGCATCTGTGCTCGACTTGCGGAAATGCGCACAGATGCGGCGCACCTTGGTGAGCAAATCAGACAGATTGGGGTATGTCTTGAGGAACCGCTGAACTATGAGATTGAACACGTGGGCCAGGCATGGCACATGTGTCAGTCTGCCGAGTTGCAGAGCCGCCACCAGGTTACGCCCGTTGTCACACACAACCATGCCTGGCTTGAGGTTCAGCGGTGCCAGCCACACATCGGTCTGCGCCATGATGCCCTGTAACAGCTCTTGGGCGGTGTGCCTTTTGTCACCTAAGCTCAGCAGTTTGAGTACCGCCTGCTGGTGCTGACCCACGGCACTGCTGCTGCGCCTAGAGCTACCGACTGAAGGCGCTGTGCCCACGGATGGTAATTCGGTGGAGGAGGAGGAGGGGTCGGAGGAGGAGGAGGCATAGTACGTCTGAGAGACTGTGACCGAGGTAGGCCCCGCAATCCTCGGTGTGGGCAGTACATGAGCGGCTCCAGGGTCAGTCTCGGTCCCAGCCTCCACCAAGTTAACCCAATGTGCCGTCAGTGAGATATAGTGTCCCTGCCCGGCAGCACTTGTCCACGTGTCCGTGGTTAGGTGGACCTTCTCAGAAGCATATCACAGTACAGAAAAAATTGACTGATGAAAGTGCCAGCAAGGAATATCATAAAGTCACAGAGATGCTGGATATAAAACTTAGCTTTTAATAAATAGCTAAAAAAATCACTAAATAAACATATAGAAACAAAGTGTACAACCAGTACACTAATCAATAAATGCAGACGATCAGTCTGCTAGTCTCACAATTCTGATATATAGATACGGTAACAAGGGAGAAAACGAGTATAATGAAAAGGCAGAGACGGGAAGGGAAAGGAGAGACAGGAAAGAAGTCCCTATTAATCAACTAAGATAAACCCTTACCCAGGGGAGTCTCCTGATGGTGGGGACCCCCTGGTCTCGTGCCTTGACTGTCTCTCCCTGAAAACTCCCTATTAAGGCTACTTTCACACTAGCGTTTTAAAATTCCGGTATTGAGTTCCGTCATAGGGGCTCAATACCGGAATAAAACGCTTCAGTTTTGTCCCCATTCATTGTCAATGGGGACAAAACTGAACTGAAGACAACGGAATGCTCCTGAAAGCATTCCGTTCCGTCTTCAGACCGGAGAACAAACCGCAGCATGCTGCGGTTTGCTCTCCGGTCCAGGCATCCGCACCAAGACGGATCCGGAATGACCCCCAATGCAAGTCAATGGGGGTGGATCCGTCTGGTGTGACCATAATGGTAACCGGATCCGCCCTCCATTGACTTTCAATGGAGTCCATTACGGATCCGGGTACACATAGACACATACAGACATAAACATACACACACATAAAGACATACAAACACACATACATACTTACATGCTCCCCGGCAGGTCTTCGGAGCGTCAGGACGGCTCACACAGGTCACGATTCCCCACGATTCCCCACAGCGCCCTCTGCCCTCAGATGTGTGTATGTTTATGTGTATGTATATGTATGTACTGTGTGACATGTGTGGGGCCGGAGCGCGGTTCCGGCTCCACACATGTCACTGCGGCAGGCCAGTGTGAAAGTAGCCTAAGTAAGAGTTGAAGAAAACCCGACGCGTTTCCCCTCAAGGAGGTTCATCAGGGGTGTGATAATGCAAAGAAATTCCAAATAGGAAGAACCTAGATATACAAAGTTGGGAGTAATGATATACACAGCGGAAATTGACAGCGCAGATTACCGAAAACCTACAAAAAGAGTAGTGGCAAGTAGATAAGTAGCCACACTCCGTGGGACAGGGAATGGTGAAATGCCCTCAACATCACCACAGACAAGTCAGACATGCAGTACTAAGTAAACATTGATTTTATTTTACATTTATTTGTCCTTGTCAGCGCTGCCCTGTCCGGATCTACATCAGTGAAACATCATCTCGTCATTATTGATACTCACTCTGAGCTCTATCCGCCCGGAGAAGACCTGTTTCCTCTCCCGGGTCAGGTGATCGCAACTTGCGATCACGTGACCATGCACTGTGACACGCACAGCCTAGCGTGCGCTCCACTGGGCGGATGTGGGCCTTATCATTTCCGGTCTGTGCTTTATTTATGGCAGGCTCTACACGTGGTAAGTACAGCCGCGTCTTCACTGCATCTAACTACCGATTACTTTTGTCCATTCCTGCACCGACCTACACTTGGCCGATTATCCTCCTGGCCTGACAGCTTGGTCACGTAAGAGGTCCTATGACCAACATAATTGTACCTCTTGGTATCTTATCGTACCCCCTGACTGGGGAGAATTGTATACACTCTGTTTACTTAGTACTGCATGTCTGACTTGTCTGTGGTGATGTTGAGGGCATTTCACCATTCCCTGTCCCACGGAGTGTGGCTACTTATCTACTTGCCACTACTCTTTTTGTAGGTTTTCGGTAATCTGCGCTGTCAATTTCCGCTGTGTATATCATTACTCCCAACTTTGTATATCTAGGTTCTTCCTATTTGGAATTTCTTTGCATTATCACACCCCTGATGAACCTCCTTGAGGGGAAACGCGTCGGGTTTTCTTCAACTCTTACTTAATAGGGAGTTTTCAGGGAGAGACAGTCAAGGCACGAGACCAGGGGGTCCCCACCATCAGGAGACTCCCCTGGGTAAGGGTTTATCTTAGTTGATTAATATGGACTTCTTTCCTGTCCCTCCTTTCCCTTCCCGTCTCTGCCTTTTCATTATACTCGTTTTCTCCCTTGTTACCGTATCTATATATCAGAATTGTGAGACTAGCAGACTGATCGTCTGCGTTTATTGATTAGTGTACTGGTTGTACACTTTGTTTCTATATGTTTATTTAGTGATTTTTTTTAGCTATTTATTAAAAGCTAAGTTTTATATCCAGCATCTCTGTGACTTTAGGACCTTCTCAGAAACAGCGTTGGTCAGGGCACGGATGATGTTCTGTGACACGTGCTGGTGTAGGGCTGGGACGGCACATCGGTAAAAATAGTGGTGGCTGGGGACCGAATACCGAGGGGCAGCCACCGTCATGAGATTGCAAAAGGCCTCGGTCTCTACCAGCCTATAGGGCAGCATCTCCAGGCTAAGCAATTTGGAGATGTGGGCGTTGAGGGCTTGGGCATGTGTGTGGGTGGAACTGTATTTCCTCTTGCGCTCCAGCGTCTGCTGTAAAGACAGCTGAACGCTGCACTGGGACACATTGGTGGACACTGTGGAGGATCGTGGAGGCGAAGGTGTGGTTTTCCGGCGGGAGGCGCTCGTGCCGGGGTCCTGGGCAGGGGGTTGACTAGCAGAGGCAGCGAGTGACGCAGGGGGTTGACTAGCAGAGGCAGCGAGTGAAACAGGGGAAGGAGCAGTGGTGTGACCCGCAGGAGGTGGTGAACGGCCTTGGTTTCATTGAGTGGGGTGTTTAGCACTCATATGCCTGCGCATGCTGGTGGTGGTTAGGCTAGTAGTGGTGGCACCCCTGCTGATCCTGGTGTGGCACAGGTTGCACACCACAGTCCGTCAGTCATCCTCAATTTCTTTAAAGAACCTCCAGACTTGCGAACATCTAGGCATTGCCACGGGAGCTTCACTACGTGAAACAGTTGCTGCTGATGCACCAGCTCTGGCCCTGCTTCTCCCTCTGGCCACACCACTGCCTCTTACAACCTGTTCTGGTGCAGCACTCGCCTCCGCCTCAGAAGCACTGTCTTCACTCGGCATATCAACCCAGCTTGGGTCAGTCACCTCGTCATCCTCCAATTCCTCAGTCTGCTCCCCCCTCGGAATTCCTCCCCTAACAACAACTTCACCACTGTCTGACAACCGTGTCTCCTCATCGTCTGACACCTCTTTACAAACTTCTTCCACTAACTCAACATTGTCATCATCATCATCACCCACAGACTGCGACAGTTGGAAAACTTGGGCATCGGGAAAGAGGTCAGCAGCAACCTGAGAAGTGGTTTGTGACTCTGGGAAGGGTCCAGAAAACAGTTCCTCAGAGTATGCCGGATCGCATTCCAAATTTTCCTGGGAAGGGGCAGACTGGGGGATAGGAGGTTGAGGTGGAGGAGCCTGAGGAGTGCTCCCTTGGGTAACGTGGGTGGACTGCGTGGAAGACTGACTGGTGGACAAATTACTTGAAGCATTGTCCGCAATCCACGAGATCAGCTGTTCGCACTGTTGTGGTTTCAACAGTCCTCTACCACGTGTCCCTGTAAGTTGAGACATGAAGCTAGGGAGTGTAGCTCTGCGGCGTTCCACAGCTCCCTCATCAGCAGGTGCTGTCTCACCCTGCCCAGGACCACGGCCTCTGCCCCCTGCAGTAATTGAATGCCCACGCCCTCGTCCTCGACCCTTAGCCCTGGGGTTCAACATTTTTTGTATATAAGTGTATGATATAAAAAAAAAATAAACGGGCCTGGTGTACTGAAACCCACAGTCTGGTTGAATTAAGTGACGTACAGAAAGTGTCACCTGGACAGTATATACGGATTGGAGCGAGTGTGCTGAACTGTGACACACAGAAAGGTTACACGCAGCTGAGTAAAATGGATTTGTATCACTGAGCTAAAACAACTAAAAAAATCTTTTTTTATATATTTTGTTTTTTAAATTTTTTTTTAAATTTTGTTTTTTTGGGAACTTGACGTGCAGGAACTATCGGAGACGTAACTCACACCCTGTTAACGGTGGCTATTTAGACTGCAACCCAGACAAATGTGGCACAGAGAGTTTTTTGGATCAAGCTGTAGACGTTATTGGTAGCAAATGACTTGGTTGTATTCTGTGACGTACAGAAAGTGTCACCTGGACAGTATAGTGCCAGCCAGCCAGCCAAGCCAGGAGACAAAAAAAAAATTTCTTCTAGCCCTTTGAAGGGCTGTTGGGTTCTTTGTGGGTGATTCCTGCCTAACAGAGAACTAAATGCAGGCCCTAACACTGTCCCTGAAAGGCAGCAGCTCTATCCCTAACGACATCCAGACGGCATCTGAGCCGAGCACCGCGGCCAGTCACTAGTATATTCCAGGGTCACCTGATCAGGCCAGCCAACCCCTGCTATCGACATGTAAGGGCCCCACGTGATGCTGGATGTCCCGCAGAGTCTCCTGGCTTGTGATTGGCTGTGTTTATAGGCGCCAAAAAAGCACAATGCGGAAGTTGCCATTTCCTCGAGTATGGCGAGACACTCGTCCGAGCAGCGAGCACTTACGAGTACCCTAATACTCGAACGAGCACCAAGCTCGGACGAGTATGCTCGCTCATCTCTAGTTACCACCCCTCCAGGATCTGGGAATTTTCTCAATTGCTGTAAATGTGAGTGTGGAAGGATCTTTATTATGAACTTCTTTAAAGTGTTTGGATAGTGAGTGTTGTTCGAATATGTGTTTCTTTAAAGGTCTTTTTGTTCTACCGATGTACTGTTTTTTACAAGGGCATTGTATCAGACATATGACATCTGTTGAGTCACAAGTTAGACAGTCTTCTATTTTGTGAGAGTATTGATTGGTGGTTGATTTAATTTCTATTGTTTTCTTTGGAAATGTAGTAGTTTTGCAATTATTGCATCTTTCACATCGAAAGAAACCTTTTGATGATAACCAATTAGTTGTTTTATGTTTATTTTTCTTTATATTTTTAACTGTAGGGGCTATTTTAATCCCCAAGTTTGGTGCTCTTGTATATACGATATTTGGAGTTTCAGTTAAAAGAAGACCTATGGTTTTATCTCTTTTGAGTAAATGCCAATGTTTTCTTATGATTTGTTCATTTTTTTGTGTTTTGAATTAAAAGGTAGAATTATCCTGATTTGGTCATCTTTATTAGTTTGTTTATTCGTGTCCTTAAAGAAATCTTCTCTGTTCATTGATCTTACTTTTCTTAAAGAAGACTCTAAAATTTTTAAAGGGTATTGTTTCTTGATGAATTGATTTTTTAGGGATTCTGCTTCTTCTTCAAATTTTTCTATAGTTGAACAGTTTCTTTTAATTCTGCGAAATTGACTGGTGGGAATGTTAATAAGCCACCTAGGTAGATGACAGCTGGAAAATAGAATGTAGCTATTTCTCATTACTGTTTTTTGAAAAGTGCTACATATTAGTTTATTATCTCATATGTTGATTTTTAAATCAAGGAATTCTATTTCAGTATTGCTGATGTTGGATGTGAAAGTCAAATTGTAGTTATTGGTATTGAGATTATTTAGGAAAACTGTTAATTGTTCCTGGGAATCTTGCCAAATAAAGATAATGTAATCTATATAGCGCCACCCTAGGGCCAGACTCCCCCCCAGGAGTGGTTTAATGTATTCCTCCTCCCATTGCGACATAAATATGTTTGCATAACTGGGGGCGAATCTGGTCCCCATGGCGGTTCCTCGTTGTTGAATATAGTATTGTGAATCGTACCAAAAGTAATTGTGGGTAAGTATATGTTGAATACTGTCTGTGATGAATTTGATTTGTTGGATGTCAAATTGTTCGTTCGCTATTAGATGTTTTTCTATTGCTTGAGTGCCTAGTTTGTGGTCTATTACTGTATATAATGAATTTACATCAATCGTTCCTATGTACCAATGTGGTTGAATATGTTAATGTTCTAATGTATATGTGATCTCTTACTGTCTTTAATGTAGGATGGGATTTTTTTAACTGATGGTTAAAGTAGTTTGTCAATGTATTGTGATAAATTTGATGTAATGGAACCTATTCCGGAAATAATTGGTCTACCTGGTGGATTCGTGATGTCTTTGTGAATTTTTGGTAGACAGTAGAAAACTGGTATTCTATTAAAAGTGGATGCAATGTATTTGAATTCGCTCTCTCGTAGTATACCATTTTTTAATCCTCTATGGCATAGTTCCATTAAATGTTTTTGGAATATGTCAGTGGGGTCTGATCGAATTTATTTATATGTGTTTTCATCAGACAGTTGTTTTTTACATTCATTGTCATAACTTTCTTGGTTTGAAATTACTATTGCTCCTCCTTTGTCAGCTGGGCGTATAACTATATTTTCATTAGATTGTAGTTCTTTGATTGCTGCAATCTCCTTTTTGTTTAAATTTTGTTTTGACGGACCTATTTTTATTTTTCTAATGTCCATTTCAATGTTTTTCCTGAAGGTGGCGATCTCTTCACTGATCCCCTGTTGGGGGTACTTTTTTGATTTTCATTTTAAATCAGTATGTACTAAAGTGTTGTGTTCTTTTGTGTCCTGATTTATTGGATTTTTTAAGAAATATTTTTTTTCGGCACAATTTGCGGATACATTTTTCGATACCAATGTATGTATTAAACTTATCTAATTTGTTTGTGGGGGCAAATTTTAAGCCTTTATTCATAAGATCAATTTGTGCACTTGTGAGTGAGACGTTGCTCAAATTTACTATTGTGTTTTCTAGTGTTATGTTCTGTAGTATCTCGTTCTGTTTTCTCTTACTTAGTCCTCTTCTTGTTTTTTTCTGTTTTGATGTGGACATGACCTTGTCCAATTTTGATAGTCTTTGTGTTGTTTCAGTGGTTGTTGAGCATGTCTCTGGTAATATGACTTTTCCGGATGTGATCTGTTTCTGGGTGGTGTTTGTCTGTTTTGGTTTGTGTGGTGGTGGTTGTGGCGATGTCTCAGATTGTAAGAGTGAGTTGGTGATTGTGTGTCTCTTTGTTTGTGGTTTTGTGAATAGGGTGATCTCTGTCGTGCTCTTTTCCTGTGGTGGGGGTGGGGGGGTTTGATCTAAAAAAAAAAGGGATTCAGTGAGAGGTTCATATTTATTAGTAGTAGGAATTGTGAAAGAATGGGTTGGGGGCTGTGTTCCCCTATCTTTGGTGATTTCTCCTTGAGGTTTGTTTATTCTAGTGTTTTTGTTCATATTTTTGTTTCTGTTAGATTGGTAATTGTCTTCTTCCTCTGTGTTGATGTCTTTCTGTGTCCTCCATTTCATGTTTCTACTTTTTTTATTGATTATATCTCGTTCTAAGATATCTAGACTTCTACAAATTCTCTCTTGCCACTTTTGATATTCTTCATCTTGTGGCATTTGACCTATAATTTGTTTAAGGTCATTAACCTTGTTTGAGATTTCTGTTAATAGTTGTAAACGTCTTTTAATGATCATTTTTACAAGTATACTTGATTGAGTTTTCAGGAATGTGTTAATGTAATTTAGGATAAGTCCCAAATTAGACTTAATACTCAGTTGTCTGTGGTGTTCAAATTATGTTAAATTTCCCCTTCATGGTAAGAGGGTGCGGCCACAGCACAAGAAATGCACGTCCAGTCTCATTGCTGATCATGCAGATCTCTCCTGGTTACACCCAGAGAGCTAATTTTATTAGAAATACATGATGGTGTAATCACACCCCCCTTTGTCATCAATTTTAATATGTCCAATCACAATCATACAAGTTTACATTGAAAAACAAATCAGAAGAGTGATAATGGCAGCCAATGGGATACACATTACTTCATCTATTTGGGAAATTCCATATGCATATATTAACTTCTGCTAAGTTCCTGTTTTCCTACAGACATATCAAGTGATTATGAGTCATTTTTATTTTTAAGCATACATGACATCTAATGGAGCTTAGAGATTATAAGATATAAGAGATATGTCTATAAGGAGATGGAGATCACCTAATAATGAAATATTCAACCCTAGCACAATTGTGTTCACCAACTAACTAAATTTCTTTAACAGTTTCCTCCTCTTGAATACAATTTGCTAATAGTCCAAAGAGAGTTTCCCAATTGACTATATTCAGTTCAAACCAGGGCCTATGGGCCATCCATTAATCTGAGGTGTATCGATCAGGACAGGCCCCATGTCATCAATGCAGATCCTATATCTGTTAATTCTTGTTCATGGGATGGAGAAGGAGACACAAGTAAATAAGTGTCTTCCTCCTCTTGTACACAACCTGCTTAGGTATCCAGAGGACTCCCCCAATGACTACATTCTGACTGGATTCCCCAGATCAGGGCTGATAAGCCATTCATCATCTATAGTAGACTCCACTGGACACTCAGCATTTTTCCCTGCATTTTCCTTTACGTTATTCCAAGTTATTCCCTGCACAGCACAGGGGCACAATCAGAAGCGAGGCAAAATGTCCAATAATTATCAGAGTTCAAAGTTGTCATGTCTACGATGTCTTAGTTCTCATCTGAATCGTCAGGTTTAGTATTCGCAGGCTGGATTGATGTATATATGTATATTCCTCTCTTGTAGATTCTCCATGATTCACATTCAGTATACAGGTTATTATTACAGTCAGGTGATGATGATAATATCTTCTTTCTGACCTTACTGCCAATTTAATCAGAAACAACAAATTTAGTATCCTTTTACAAAGAGAGCATCAACCATCAACCTATCATTTTACTTAACTAAATCAGTTAATTGGGTTCAGTCAACACAGCAAATCAGTCTAATCAATGGACAATTCTTTCTTAGAATTAGTGGCTCTATAAATCTCCCTTAACCTCTTAGTATACTCCACTTCAGCAGCCACCCAAACCATACCATCCTTATCATGACATGTGCATAGTATGATCTTTTTCTCTTTCTCAATAAAATCTGCTCGGTACACGTTGTAATGGAACCTGTAAAGGACCTCTTTTCTTTCTTCAAACTCAGGGATGGTTAGCTAAGGTGCAGACCACTGAGCGGTGAGGTGGCAGCCATCTATATGCATCCGTTTCACATACCACATACCATCATCATTTTTCGATTGCTCGATACTTGCCAAGTGGGTTGCTATTCTTTCAGTATGTTATAGACCAGCCATTTTTTTTTTTTTTTAAATCTGCTTAAAAAACCTTTGTTAGTGAAGTTAGGACACAAATTACAATATAATGAACATAATGGGGCAAAGATGTAATACTCAGACTTTACTCAATAATCCAATCCTGATTAAACAATATCCAAGTGAGTCCACACCACCTTTCCTCTCACTGTGTGGATTATTTGCTAATTCTATAATCTCTCATTATTTGGCAAACTTCATAAGCACTAAGTATATTATCAATGTAAATATGTTTGGCTTCACCAATGTTGAAATGGTGAACACAGCACTCTTTAGGGACCATCAAATCTGGGATCCAAACTTTTCCTTTATATGAACAAGGTACTAGTCTTTGAGTCCAGATCTAAAAAGGAATTACACACATGTTTATGTTCAACAGTCAGAGCTGACCTGTAAGGGCTCCTACCACTTTAGGAAAGACAAAAAGTGTCAAGTGCTCTACATCCAGTAGTCCTCTACTTACTACCTCAGCCAGTATCTTCTTTTACTCTTACTTTTACTACAGGCCAGGTGTTTCCTGAAAAATAGATCAACATAGACAAGGACATATTCATGCTGCCCCACCTTTGGAAACTTAATGCAGTCCATCTGCAATCTCTGAAATAGGCAAGATGGCCTAGGTATATGCCTTTCTGGAACTCTCAAAGTTCTTCCAACATTATTATAGGCCCACACGTAACCTTGGACAAACCTGGTGGCAGCGCTGCTGGACCCCAGGAATTCCCACCATCTCTCCTCCTGACACATACATCAACCCATGTGCTGAATTCATCATCAACGGGCAGAGTGCACTTAAGAAGGCACCATTTTACCTACCCTCCAGAGCTTGTTATCACTCCTTGCTCTTACTTTAGAGGTCTTCTGGGCCTGGGTTGGCCAAGTCACGTAAACCTTAGGTTGGCTTCAGGTAATGGCTGGAGGTCTGCAGTTATGGCAGTTTAATCTCCCAACTTGTTGTCTTCTTTCTTTTTTTTCTTCTTCTGGACAGCATCAGGGCATAAAACAACTCTCACAGACTCAGCACTCTTCACGGGTTTCCCATGGATCCAACAAAACCTCTGCTCCCCCAGATCAGACCATAATCATGGAAGATATCAAAGGCATATATGAAATCTATATGAATATTAGTTATCTGACCACAACCATCTTACCAGCCTCAGTGAGTGCCTTCAGCTCTACCTCCTGTACTCACATTACAGAAGGGAGTGGTATTTAGGTGACAACATCAGTTTAGGCACTGACAGCATATCCTGTCTTCTGTGTGATCCATCTATACCATCTATGAGAGAAAACTCAATATTTGACAAAGTTATGAATCAGATCTGAATGTACTTGCCTCGTAGTTTATATGACATCTAAAACTTTATGTAGTCTGGTAACTCAACCTCCTATCAAAATGCTGAAAATCTTCTGTAAACTCAAGATGCTCAAAGTGTTATATCTCCTCCAGATCTCTGTGTTCATAGCCCACGTGACTGTTATAAAACAATTCTCTTAATACTTTTCAAATGCTGTTACTTTTTTTTTTTTCAAACAAATCAAATGCTCCCATCATGTTCAGAAAATAAAACAAAATAATCAGAAAATAAAAAACGATCGGAAAACCTTATCTATCATCTAGTTTTCATTGACAGATGAAATACTTGGTGACACAGTTACTTCAGACATTTCATTTGATTTTACCACATATTATTATTAGAGATGAGCGAGCATACTCGTCCGAGCTTGGTGCTCGTTCGAGTATTAGGGTACTCGTAAGTACTCGCAGCTCGGACGAGTATCTCGCCATACTCTAGGAAATGGCAACTTCCGCATCGTGCTTTTTTGGCGCCTATAAACACAGCCAATCACAAGCCAGGAGACTCTACAGTACACCCAGCATCACGTGGGGCCCTTACATGTCGATAGCAGGGGTTGGCTGGCCTGATCAGGTGACCCTGGAATATACTAGTGACTGGCCACGGCACTCGGCTCAGATGCCATCTGGATGTCGTTAGGGAAAGAGCTGCTGCCTTTCAGGGACAGTGTTAGGGCCTGAATTTAGTTCTCAGTTAGGCAGGAATCACCCACAAAGAACCCAACAGCCCTTCTAAGGGCTAGAAGAATTTTTTTTTTGTCTCCTGGCTTGGCTGGCTGGCTGGCACTAGTAGTGCAGCTATCGCCATATCTAACCCTGTTTTTTTTTTAATGTTCTATCTCAGTGATACAAATCCATTGCACACAGCAGTGTGGAACCATTCTGTGTGTCACAGTTCAGCACTGACTCACTCCAATCCATATATACTGTCCAGGTGACACTTTCTGTACGTCACAGAATACAACCAAGTCATTTGCTACCAATATCATTTACAGCTTGATCCAGAAAACTCTCTGTGCGACATTTGCCTGGGTCGCAGACTAAATAGCCACTGTTAACAGGGTGTCAGTCAGTCCTACCATAGTTCCTGCACGTCACGTTCCCAAACAAACAAAATTAAAAAAAAATTATTTTTTCAGTTGTTTTAGCTCAGTGATACAAATCCATTTTACTCAGCTGCGTGTAACCTTTCTGTGTGTCACAGTTCAGCACATTCGCTCCGATCCGTATATACTGTCCAGGTGACATTTTCTGTACGTCACACAATACAACCAAGTCATTTGCTACCAATATCATCTACCGCTTGATCCAGAAAATTCTCTGTGCGACATTTGTCTGGGTCGCAGACTAAATAGCCACCGTTAACAGGGTGTCAGTGAGTTCTACCATAGTTCCTGCACGTCACGTTCCCAAAAAAACAAAATATAAAAAAAAAAATATTTTTCAGTTGTTTTAGTTCAGTGATACAAATCCATTTTACTCACTTTTTAACCTTTCTGTGTGTCACAGTTCAGCACACTCGCTCCCATCCGTATATACTGTCCAGGTGACACTTTCTGTACGTCACTTAATTCTACCAGACTGAACAAGTTTGTGGGTTTCAGTACACCAGGCCCGTTTAATTTGTTTTTTTTTATATCATACACTTATATACAAACAATGTTGAACCCCAGGGCTAAGGGTCGAGGATGAGGGCGTGGGCGTGGGCATTCAATTACTGCAGGGGGCAGAGGCAGTGGTCCTGGGCAGGGTGAGACAGTATCTGCTGATGAGGGAGCTGTGGAACGCCGCAGAGTTACACTCCCTAGCTTCATGTCTCAACTTACAGGGACACGTGGTAGAGGACTGTTGAAACCACAACAGTGCGAACAGCTGATCTCGTGGATTGCGGACAATGCTTCAAGTAATTTGTCCACCAGTCAGTCTTCCACGCAGTCCACCCACGTTACCCAAGGGAGCACTCCTATGGCTCCTCCACCTCAACCTCCTTCCCCCCAGTCTGCCCCCTCCCAGGAAAATTTGGAATATGATCCGGCATACTCTCAGCAACTGTTTTCTGGACCCTTCCCAGAGTCACAAACACCTATAGGCCCTCTGTCCAAACAATTTTTCCGGAGTTCCACCTACAGGCCCTCTCTCCAAACAATTTTTCCGGAGGTCCACCTATAGGCCTCTGTCCAAACAATTTTAACGGAGGTCCACCTACAGGCCCTCTCTCCAAACAATTTTTCCGGAGGTCCACCTACAGGCCCTCTGTCCAAACAATTTT
>ONZH01028958.1:0-440569 GCA_900303285.1 Rhinella marina
GGGGAAAGCAGCTAAAGATTTAAATAACTTATGTATCCGATTCCTCTTCTCTACTCCTCTTCTCTACTCCTCCTCCATATCGCCTTTGCCTAACGCTGACCGAAAAAAACGCCATTTTTTAGAGGTCCAACTGGCACTCTTTTAGCACAATTTTTCAGGAGGGCCCCCTACAGGCCCTCTCTTCAAACAATTTTCAGGAGGGCCCCCTACAGGCCCTCTATTCGAACAATTTTTTCCAGAGGTCCACCTACAGGCCCTCTATTCAAACAATTTTTCCAGAGGTCCACCTATAGGCCCTCTGTCCAAACAATTTTAACGGAGGTCCCACCTACAGACCCTCTCTCCAAACAATTTTTTCCGGAGGTCCACCTACAGGCCCTCTCTCCAAACAATTTTTCCGGAGTTCCACCTACAAGCCCTCTCTCCAAACAATTTTTCCGGAGGTCCACCTATAGGCCCTCTGTCCAAACAATTTTTCCGGAGTTCCACCTACAGGCCCTCTCTCCAAACAATTTTTCCGGAGGTCCACCTATAGGCCCTCTGTCCAAACAATTTTAACGGAGGTCCACCTACAGGCCCTCTCTCCAAACAATTTTTCCGGAGGTCCACCTACAGGCCCTCTGTCCAAACAATTTTTCCGGAGTTCCACCTACAGGCCCTCTCTCCAAACAATTGACGTCTTTTTCCTATCTTTCTCTCTCTCCAAACTATTTTTACGGATAGCTGCCATATACGTTATTAAACTGAGTAGTATACATAGAACACATACAACACTTGATCAAGCTCATAATTTACGACTGTACCGGTTGATGCTAAATTTTTAAGTTGGGGTCCTGCGTCGTCATTCTAAATACATCCGGCTGTTGTCATCACCACACATGCTAGCACAGGGGGCACTCCTCTGGCTCTTCCAGCGAAACCTCCTTGCCCCAGCCTGCCCCCCGCTGCTTACAGGCGCACTCTACAAAAAATTTAGCCGGTTAGGGGACGTATTAGAAGTTGTACTGATGTTTGTTTTTGTTCTTCTTTTATCTGCCTCATGACCTGTCATAGGCAGAGCATGGACACGTCCCCTTAGCTGCAGTGGGAAAGACACTCCCCTGGCCAGAGCAAGCTCTTTTTCCGTTTTCCGTGTTCGAAATATCCATTAAATATAGGGTCCCAAGATAGGGGACGTATACGGTATTAAACTGAGAAGAATCGATACTGCAGCGGCTGATGCTAGAGTATTTCCAAATGCATTCCGGCTGTTGTCACCACCACACACACTAGCCCAGGGGGCACTCCTCTGGCTCTTCCAGCGAAACCTCCTTGCCCCAGCCTGCCCCCCCACCTACAGGCCCACTCTACAAACAATTTAGCCGGATAGGGGACGTATTAGAAGTTGTACTGATGTTTGTTTTTGTTCTTCTTTTATCTGCCTCATGACCTGTGATAGGCAGAGCATGGACACTCCCCTGGCCAGAGCAAGCTCTTTTTCCATTTTCTGTGTTCGAAAAATCCATTAAATATAGGGTCCCAAGATAGGGCACGTATACGGTATTAAACTGAGAAGAATCGATACCATACGGGTTAAAGCAACAGTTTTTCCAAATCCATTCCGGCTATTGTCACCACCACACACGCTAGCCCAGGGGACACTCCTCTGGCTCTTCCAGCGAAACCTCCTCCCCCAGCCTGCCCCCCACCTACAGGCCCTCTCTACAAACAATTTAGCCGGATAGGGGACGTATTAGATGTTGTACTGATTCTGAATTGCCTCCTGCGATAGATGAGAATCAAACCCAGATCAACTGCTTGGGCAGTAGCTATGCTCACCACTATACCACCAGCAGGCACAGCAACTGATAAGAACAGATACTAAACTTGATTTCAGCTGCAGTACCAGCATGAGCAGTGGTGTCACCTGCAGGCGGTGATGGACCTTCGTTGCACCTAGTTGGGTGCTTCCCTATCATGTGATGGGTATTTGCCTCGCCTTTCTTGGTCTGGGTGAGCACAATTGCCATGAGGGTAACCACCAGGCTGTTGCCTGAGAATTTGGGGTAATGGTGGGATTAGGCAGCCTCAGAGGCATCCATGCATGCTGCCCCTGCTGTTTTCTGTCCATTTCCGTGGTGTTTCCATCATTTTCTGAGGTTTCCAGGTTTTCACCCAGCCTTCCCTAGGCAGAGCCTTGGTCCCCCGCAAAAATGCTCAAGTCTCCCATTGACTTCAATGGGGTTCGTTATTCAAAACGAGCACCCGAGCATCGGGAAAAGTTTGACTCGAATAACGAGCACCCGAGCATTTTAGTGCTCGCTCATCTCTATTTATTATCCCTGGACTGTGACATCACTGTTTTTATTATTCCTAGACTGTAACATCACTGTTTATTATCCCTGTACTGTGACATCACTGTGTTTATTATCCCTAGACAGTGACATCACTGTGTTTATTATCCCTGGACTATGACATCACTGTGTTTATTATCTCTGTTCGGTGACATCACTGTGTTTATTATCCCTGTTCGGTGACATCACTGTGTTTATTATCCCTGTTCGGTGACATCACTGTGTTTATTATCCCTGTTCGGTGACATCACTGTGTTTATTATCCCTGTTCGGTGACATCACTGTGTTTATTATCCCTGGACTGTGACATCACTGTGTTTATTATCCCTGGACTGTGACATCACTGTGTTTATTATCTCTGTACTGTGACATCACTCTGTTTATTATCCCTGTACGGTGACATCACTGTTTATTATCTCTGTTCGGTGACATCACTGTGTTTATTATCCCTGTACGGTGACATCACTGTGTTTGTTATCCCTGGACTTTGACATCACTGTGTTTATTATCTCTGTTTGGATACATCGCTGTGTTTATTATCCCTGTTCGGTGACATCACTGCGTTTATTATCCCTGTACGGTGACATCACTGTATTTATTATCCCTGTACTGTGACATCACTGTGTTTATTATCCCTGTACTGTGGCATCACTGTGTTTATTATCCCTGTACTGTGACATCACTGTGTTTATTATCCCTGTACAGTGGCATCACTGTGTTTATTATCCCTGTACTGTGACATCACTGTGTTTATTATCCCTGTCCTGTGACATCACTGTGTTTATTATCCCTGTACTGTGACATCACTGTGTTTATTATCCCTGTACTGTGACATCACTGTGCTTATTATCCCTGGACTTTGACATCACTGTGTTTATTATCCCTGTACAGTGACATCGCTGTGTGTATTATCCCTGTACGGTGACATCACTGTGTTTATTATCCCTGTACTGTGACATCACTGTGTTTATTATATCTGTACTGTGACATCACTGTGTTTATTATTCCTAGACTGTAACATCACTGTTTATTATTAGAGATGAGCGAGTAGTGTTCGATCGAGCTGGTATTCGATCGAATACTACGCTATTTGGCATACTCGATTTCGTTCGAGTATAAAGGCGATGGCGCACTTAGAATTCGTTTCCCCTCCCACCTTCCCTGGCGCTCTTTTTCCACCAATCACCATGCAGGGGGGGTTTGACAGGCACGCTGAGCACGCTGGCAGCGCGAAAACGGCGTCTACATGCATTGGCTGGAAAAACCATGTGACCTCGAATATTAAAAACTCAGCTCTTCCTGCTCGTACGCATATGCTGCGTGAACTTAGTCAGGGACAGAGGCTGGAGAAGGGACAGACAGATTTTAGCTGTTGGATAGGCAGGAGCGTGATTAAAAGCCCTTATCAGGGCTACTACAGTGGACTTCAGTGATAGCTTACTACAATATAGACTTTACAGAGAACGGCTGCTGTATTCAGGGATAGCTGCTGGAGTAGGGACAGAGAGAGGCATTAGTGGTGTATTAGGTGCTCTGCTACATACCAAACTATATTTGACACTACTGCTGTGTACCTTGAAAAATACAATATATAGGCCTTAACTGGCAACTGTACTGTGCGTTCTCTTGCAAAGTAATTTCTCATAACTGTTGTTCATACACACCGTCTGATCACTCAGTACACGGCTGTGTACCTTGAAAAATACAATATATAGGCCTTAACTGGCAACTGTACTGTGCGTTCTCTTGCAAAGTAATTTCTCATAACTGTTGTTCATACCACACCGTCTGATCACTGAGTACCACGGCTGTGTACCTTGAAAAATACAATATATAGGCCTTAACTGGCAACTGTACTGTGCGTTCTCTTGCAAAGTAATTTCTCATAACTGTTGTTCATACACACCGTCTGATCACTCAGTACACGGCTGTGTACCTTGAAAAATACAATATATAGGCCTTAACTGGCAACTGTACTGTGCGTTCTCTTGCAAAGTAATTTCTCATAACTGTTGTTCATACACACCGTCTGATCACTGAGTACACGGCTGTGTACCTTGAAAAATACAATATATAGGCCTTAACTGGCAACTGTACTGTGCGTTCTCTTGCAAAGTAATTTCTCATAACTGTTGTTCATACACACCGTCTGATCACTGAGTACACGGCTGTGTACCTTGAAAAATACAATATATAGGCCTTAACTGGCAACTGTACTGTGCGTTCTCTTGCAAAGTAATTTCTCATAACTGTTGTTCATACACACCGTCTGATCACTCAGTACACGGCTTGTGTACCTTGAAAAATACAATATATAGGCCTTAACTGGCAACTGTACTGTGCGTTCTCTTGCAAAGTAATTTCTCATAACTGTTGTTCATACACACCGTCTGATCACTGAGTACACGGCTGTGTACCTTGAAAAATACAATATATAGGCCTTAACTGGCAACTGTACTGTGCAGTGTGCGTTCTCTTGCAAAGTAATTTCTCATAACTGTTGTTCATACACACCGTCTGATCACTGAGTACACGGCTGTGTACCTTGAAAAATACAATATATAGGCCTTAACTGGCAACTGCACTGTGCGTTCTCTTGCAAAGTAATTTCTCATAACTGTTGTTCATACACACCGTCTGATCACTGAGTACACGGCTGTGTACCTTGAAAAATACAATATATAGGCCTTAACTGGCAACTGTACTGTGCGTTCTCTTGCAAAGTAATTTCTCATAACTGTTGTTCATACACACCGTCTGATTCACTCAGTACACGGCTGTGTACCTTGAAAAATACAATATATAGGCCTTAACTGGCAACTGTACTGTGCGTTCTCTTGCAAAGTAATTTTCTCATAACTGTTGTTCATACACACCCGTCTGATCACTGAGTACACGGCTGTGTACCTTGAAAAATACAATATATAGGCCTTAACTGGCAACTGTACTGTGCGTTCTCTTGCAAAGTAATTTCTCATAACTGTTGTTCATACACACCGTCTGATCACTGAGTACACGGCTGTGTACCTTGAAAAATACAATATATAGGCCTTAACTGGCAACTGCACTGTGCGTTCTCTTGCAAAGTAATTTCTCATAACTGTTATTCATACACACCGTCTGATCACTGAGTACACGGCTGTGTACCTTGAAAAATACAATATATAGGCCTTAACTGGCAACTGTACTGTGCGTTCTCTTGCAAAGTAATTTCTCATAACTGTTGTTCATACACACCGTCTGATCACTGAGTACACGGCTGTGTACCTTGAAAAATACAATATATAGGCCTTAACTGGCAACTGTACTGTGCGTTCTCTTGCAAACTAATTTCACGGCTGTGAAGGCAAAATATTGTAAAAAAAAAAAAAAATGCGGCGGGGGGCTAGCGGAATAGGACGTGGACGAGGACGGGGGCGCGGAAATGCTGTTGGGGGCCTTGTTGAAGCCAGTGGGGATACAATGCGTGCTGGTGAGGGTCAGCCAGGATCCCGCTCATCCAGAATCCCCTGCCTTTATGGGACAGTTAAGCAGGGGGCGGGTTACACCGCTGTTGAGGCCTGAGCAGGTTGAACAGGTGGTGCAATGGATAGCCGATAGCGCTTCCACACAGTTGTCCACCAGCCAGTCATCCACACAGTCTCACTCTGACCCTCCTTCCTCCACACCTGGCCAACAGAGTCATCCCACCCTTGACCCCTCCCAGGAGCTCTTTTCGGGTCCTTTTTCAGATGTGCCGGAAGAATCCCAGGAGCTAGGAGAGGAATTTGTTTGTAGTGATGCCCAAACCCTTGAGTTTTCGCCATCTCCTGCTGATGTGGACCCTGAGCCAGCATCTGTTATCATGAGCGATGATGATGATGAGACGCAGTTGCCATCAAGGGAGGCTGTTGGAATGTCCAGTGGGCAGGAGGAGGAGCAGAGTGAGGAAGAGGAGGTGGTGGATGACGAAATGACCGACCCCACTTGGCCAGGGGTGATGTCCAGCGGGGAAAGCAGTGGAGAGGTGGTGGTCTGCGCAGCACCGAAAAAGGCAGCAAGAGGCAGAGGGATGTCCAGAGGCAGAGGGATGTCCACAGGCAGAGGGATGTCCACAGGCAGAGGGATGTCCACAGGCAGAGGGATGTCCAGAGGCAGAGGACAGTCCAGACAAAGTAGTGAGGCCACAGCCAGCACGGCCGAAGCTGTTCCCGGCAGCGGGCAGTCGCGCGAAGCTCCCCCATCGAGGCCTCGTACTTCTGTGGTGTGGAGATTTTTTAATGTTTGTGCTGATGACAAACTGAGCGCGGTTTGCACACTCTGCCACTCAAAACTGAGTAGGGGCTCTGAGAAGAGCAATCTGACCACCTCAGGCATGCGGCGTCACTTGGAAGTCAAGCACTGGGCTGAGTGGGAGAGAGCAAACGCAATACAAACTGCGCCCGGTCCTGCTGCCACTGCCTCTTCCCCTTTGTTGTGTGCTGCCACTGCGGTCCAGACCTCCAGCCAGGACACCTCCACATCTGCCTCTGCCTCGGCTACTTTGGGGCCTTCTCCTTCAGCCTCCCCTTCCCCCGCCTCTTCGCCTGCACCCTCACACTCCTCGTCCCAACAACTGTCCATCTCGCAGGCGTTCGACCGCAGGCGGAAGTACGCCTCGAGTCACCCCCAAGCCCAAGCCTTAAACTGCCACATCTCCAAACTGCTGGCCCTGGAGATGTTGCCGTTTAGGCTTGTGGAGACGCAGGCCTTCCGCGACCTGATGGCGGCTGCCGCACCTCGCTATTCCGTCCCCAGCCGCCACTACTTTTCCCGGAGTGCCGTCCCCGCCCTGCACCAGCACGTGTCGCGTAACATCAGGCGGGCCCTGAGGTACGCAGTCAGCGCAAAGGTCCACTTGACCACCGACTCGTGGACAAGCGCTTGCGGCCAGGGACGCTACATCTCTTTGACGGCACACTGGGTGAATGTAGTGGAAGCGGGGACGGGGTCGCAAACAGAGACGGCCTACCTACCACCCCCGCCCAAGATTGCCAGCATGGGTTCTGATAAACCCCCCTCCTCCTCCTCCTCCTCCTCCTCCTCCTGTGCCTTAACATCTCCCTCAGCCGCTAGCTGGAAGCGTTGCAGCACTGGCGCGGGGAGACGTCAGCAGGCGGTGCTAAAGCTCATCAGCTTGGGCGACAGGAAGCACAGCGCCCCAGAGGTGAGGGACGCCATATTGCAGCAGACGGAGATGTGGCTGTCGCCGCTTCAGCTAGGACCAGGCATGGTCGTGTGCGATAACGGCCGTAACCTGGTGGCGGCTCTGGAGCTTGCCGAACTCAATCACGTACCATGCCTGGCCCACGTTTTTAATCTGGTAGTCCAAAAATTTCTGAAGACTTACCCCAACCTGGCAGAGCTACTGGTGAAAGTGCGGCGCTTGTGCGCTCACTTTCGGAAGTCAACTGTAGCTGCTGCTAGCTTAAAAAAACTCCAGCAACGCCTCCATTTGCCTGAACATCGGCTGTTGTGCGACCTGCCCACTCGCTGGAATTCCACCTATTCCATGTTGGCCAGGGTGTGTGAGCAGCAGAGAGCATTGATGGAGTACCAGATTATGAATCCACGCGTGCCTCCAACTCAGCTCCCTCAGTTTGCCAACCACGAGTGGCCATGGATGGCAGACATATGCGATGTACTGCGTATCTTTGAGGAGTCCACCAAGAAGGTCAGCAGCGAGGACGCTATAGTGAGCGTAACCATCCCGCTCCTAGGCGTCCTTAAAGAATCGCTCATCGCAATAAGGGAGAACGCATTGCACGCAGAGGAGACGGGGGTAGGAGGAGACGCAACGGAGCTACACAGTCAGACCACACTTTTGTCTGCTTCACGGTGGCAGTTGCAGGAGGAGGAGGATGAGGAGGAGGAGGACGACGTGGAGGTGGCTGTGGAAGAGGAGGAGGATGCTGGCGGCGAGGGTAGCAGTCAGGCTGTGTGCGTCCCATTGGTTCAGCGCGGATGGGGCGGAGAGGAGGCGGAAGAGGAAGAGGAGGAAATGGCAAGTGATCCTTCTGGTGGGGGCAGTGAGGTCATGCCTATTCAGAGTCTGGCACACATGGCTGACTTCATGCTGGGCTGCTTTTCCCGGGACACACGTGTTGTCCGGATAGTGGAGAACAAACTGTACTGGGTCTTCGCACTCCTGGACCCCCGGTATAAAGATAACGTCTCCTCTTTTATTCCGGTAGAGGAGAGGACGAATCGATTGCTGGAATACCAGAGGGAACTCGTGCAGAACATGATGGAGATTTTCCCACCCACCATCGCTGGCGGCAGAGAGGAGAGGGTCTCCCAGAGTCCCACAACATCCATCAGGCCCACAGCCACCAGGGGAACACTCTCCAAGGTGTGGGACACGTTCATGGCACCCCCTCGTGCAACTTCCATCACTGCGGGGCCCGCTATCAGCAGGAGGGACAAGTATCGGCGGATGTTGCGGGAGTACCTGGCAGACCGTAACCCTGTCCTCCCCGATCCCTCGGCGTCCTACACTTACTGGGTCTCCAAGTTGGACACGTGGCTGGAACTGTCCCTGTACGCCTTGGAGGTGCTTGCCTGCCCTGCCGCCAGCGTGCTATCAGAAAGGGTGTTCAGCGCAGCCGGGGGCATTATAACCGATAAGCGCAGCCGCCTGTCAACCGACAGTGCCGACAGGCTGACGCTAATCAAAATGAACAGCAAGTGGATTGACCCGGACTTTGCTTCTCCAACCGTGGAAAGCAGCCAAAAGTGAAGTGCCATCTGTATGAAGTGCCATTTCCTCCTCCACCCTCCTCCTCCTCCTTAACCGCCGTAGAATTGCTCCGTAAATAAGAAAAATTTATATGTTTATGGCTCACCTCTTGGGCCTCCACAAAATGTTTAAGAGGTCTCACCTCTTGGGCCTCCTCATAATTTTTTAACCGGTCTCACCTCTTGGGCCTCAACATAATTTTTAACCGGTCTCACCTCTTGGGCCTGCACAAAATGTTTAAGAGGTTTCAACCTCTTGGGCCCCCACAAAATGTTTAAGAGGTCTCACCTCTTGGGCCTCCTCATAATTTTTAACAGGTCTCACCTCTTGGGCCTCCACATAATTTTTAAGAGGTCTCACCTCTTGGGCCTCCTCATAATTTTTAACAGGTCTCACCTCTTGGGCCTCCACATAATTTTTAACAGGTCTCACCTCTTGGGCCTCCACAAAATGTTTAACAGGTCTCACCTCTTTGGCCTCCACAAAATGTTTAAGAGGTCTCACCTCTTGGGCCTCCACAAAATGTTTAACAGGTCTCACCTCTTGGGCCTCCACATAATTTTTAACACGTCTCACCTCTTGGGCCTGCACAAAATGTTTAAGAGGTCTCACCTATTGGGCCTCCACATAATTTTTAACGGGTCTCACCTCTTGGGCCTCCACAAAATGTTTAACAGGTCTCACCTCTTGGGCCTCCACAAAATGTTTAACAGGTCTCACCTCTTGGGCCTCCACAAAATGATTAACAGGTCTCACCTCTTGGGCCTCCACAAAATGTTTAACAGGTCTCACCTCTTGGGCCTCCACAAAATGTTTAACAGGTCTCACCTCTTGGGCCTCCACATAATTTTTAACAGGTCTCACCTTTTGGGCCTCCACAAAAGGTTTAAGAGGTTAACAGTGGAAAGCAGCCAAAAGTGAAGTGCCATCTGTATGAAGTGCCATTTCCTCCTCCACCTCCTCCTCCTCCTCCTCCTTAACCGCCGTAGAATTGCTCCGTAAATAAGAAAAATGTATATATTTATGGCTCACCTCTTGGGCCTCCACATAATTTTTAACAGGTCTCACCTCTTGGGCCTCCACAAAATGTTTAACAGGTCTCACCTCTTGGGCCTCCACATAATTTTTAACAGGTCTCACCTTTTGGGCCTCCACAAAAGGTTTAAGAGGTTAACAGTGGAAAGCAGCCAAAAGTGAAGTGCCATCTGTATGAAGTGCCATTTCCTCCTCCACCTCCTCCTCCTCCTCCTCCTTAACCGCCGTAGAATTGCTCCGTAAATAAGAAAAATGTATATATTTATGGCTCACCTCTTGGGCCTCCACATAATTTTTAACAGGTCTCACCTCTTGGGCCTCCACAAAATGTTTAACAGGTCTCACCTCTTGGGCCTCCACATAATTTTTAACAGGTCTCACCTTTTGGGCCTCCACAAAAGGTTTAAGAGGTTAACAGTGGAAAGCAGCCAAAAGTGAAGTGCCATCTGTATGAAGTGCCATTTCCTCCTCCACCTCCTCCTCCTCCTCCTCCTTAACCGCCGTAGAATTGCTCCGTAAATAAGAAAAATGTATATATTTATGGCTCACCTCTTGGGCCTCCACATAATTTTTAACAGGTCTCACCTCTTGGGCCTCCACAAAATGTTTAACAGGTCTCACCTCTTGGGCCTCCACATAATTTTTAACAGGTCTCACCTCTTGGGCCTCCACAAAATGGTTAACAGGTCTCACCTCTTGGGCCTCCACAAAATGATTAACAGGTCTCACCTCTTGGGCCTCCACAAAATGTTTAACAGGTCTCACCTCTTGGGCCTCCACAAAATGTTTAACAGGTCTCACCTCTTGGGCCTCCACATAATTTTTAACAGGTCTCACCTTTTGGGCCTCCACAAAAGGTTTAAGAGGTTAACAGTGGAAAGCAGCCAAAAGTGAAGTGCCATCTGTATGAAGTGCCATTTCCTCCTCCACCTCCTCCTCCTTAACCGCCGTAGAATTGCTCCGTAAATAAGAAAAATGTATATATTTATTGCTCACCTCTTGGGCCTCCACATAACTTTTTAACAGGTCTCACCTCTTGGGCCTCCACAAAAGGTTTAACAGGTCTCACCTCTTGGGCCTCCACATAATTTTTAACAGGTCTCACCTCTTGGGCCTCCACATAATTTTTAACACGTCTCTCCTCTTGGGCCTCCACATAATTTTTAATACGTCTCACCTCTTGGGCCTCCACATAATTTTTAAGAGGTCTCACCTCTTGGGCCTACACAAAATGTTTAAGAGGTGTCACCTCTTGGGCCTCCACATAATTTTTAAGAGGTCTCACCTCTTGGGCCTCCACATAATTTTTAAGAGGTGTCACCTCTTGGGCCTCCACATAATTTTTAAGAGGTCTCACCTCTTGGGCCTCCACATAATTTTTAAGAGGTCTCACCTCTTGGGCCTCCACATAATTTTTAAGAGGTCTCACCTCTTGGGCCTCCACATAATTTTTAAGAGGTCTCACCTCTTGGGCCTGTACAAAATGTTTAAGAGGTCTCACCTCTTGGGCCTCCACAAAATGTTTAAGCGGTCTCACCTCTTGGGCCTCCACATAATTTTTAATACGTCTCACCTCTTGGGCCTCCACATAATTTTTAAGAGGTCTCACCTCTTGGGCCTACACAAAATGTTTAAGAGGTGTCACCTCTTGGGCCTCCACATAATTTTTAAGAGGTCTCACCTCTTGGGCCTCCACATAATTTTTAAGAGGTCTCACCTCTTGGGCCTACACAAAATGTTTAAGAGGTCTCACCTCTTGGGCCTCCACACAATTTTTAAGACGTCTCACCTCTTGGGCCTCCACAAAATTTTCCATGAGCCTCTGGCCAGCCCACGGCCTCTTCCTGCCTTTTGCGGTCCTACGCATCCCTCAACATCCCCACTGCTTTACCTGCTAGACATGACACTGGGCCAGGTCGGGTCACTGACATCTCAAGCGCCAACAATTTGGGCATTTTAAGGCTTCTGCATGTGTTTGAGTTGTTTTTACATTTTAAAGAAGACATGTCTGACCACATCTCACACACACACACAATGACAATTATGAGTGGGGTCTATTTGCTTTCCCCCTTGCCTATGCCATCTGTGGTTGTCATAGGCAACGTGATTTTAAGGGGTGCAGAATTTTATCTTCTTTTTTGTCTAGTTTGGCTTGGGGTCCATGGCAATGTTGAGGAAAGAAGGTTTCCTTGTATGGTCTCACTTTACAGAGAGGTTAGATTGTGTTTGGAGTGTATTGTTGAGAGGCTGTGATAGTGGCGTAATAGTGCGACTTGGGCGCGTTATATGCACCCAGACATGCTTCCCCTGCTGTCCCAGTTGCATTCCAGCAGTGTTGGCATCCTTTTCTGAGGTTCCAGGGTGGACTTGGTGACCTCCAAGTGGTCGAATTGAGATTTCCAAGTGGCGAGCATTTTTTCCCCATAGACTTTAATGGGATTCGATATTCGGTCGAATAGTCGAATTTCGCGGTCTATTCGAATCGAATTTCGAACTTTCGAATATTTCACTACTCGCTCATCTCTATTTATTATCCCTGGACTGTGACATCACTGTGTTTATTATCCCTGGACAGTGACATCACTGTGTTTATTATCCCTGGACTATGACATAACTGTGTTTATTATCCCTGTACGGTGACATCACTGTGTTTATTATCCCTGTACTGTGACATCACTGTGTTTATTATCTCTGTACTGTGACATCACTGTGTTTATTATTCCTAGACTGTAACATCACTGTTTATTAACCGTGGACTGTGACATCACTGTGTTTATTATCCCTGGACTATGACATTACTGTGTTTATTATCCCTGTACTGTGACATCACTGTGTTTATTATCTCTGTTCGGTGAAATCACTGTGTTTATTATCCCTGTTCGGTGACATCACTGTGTTTATTATCCCTGTTCGGTGACATCACTGTGTTTATTATCCCTGTACTGTGACATCACTGTGTTTACTATCCCTGGACTGTGTCATCACTGTGTTTGTTATCCCTGTACTGTGACATCACTGTGTTTATCATCTCTGTACTGTGACATCACTGTGTTTATTATCCCTGTACGGTGACATCACTGTGTTTATTATCTCTGTTCGGTGACATCACTGTGTTTATTATCCCTGTACGGTGACATCACTGTGTTTATTATGCCTGTACTGTGACATCACTGTGTTTATTATCCCTGTTCGGTGACATTGCTGTGATTATTATCCCTGGACTGTGACATCACTGTGTTTATTTTCTCTGTTTGGTGACATCGCTGTGTTTATTATCCCTGTTCGGTTACATCACTGTGTTTATTATCCCTGTACGGTGACATCACTGTGTTTATTATGCCTGTACTGTGACATCACTGTGTTTATTATCCCTGTTCGGTGACATTGCTGTGTTTATTATCCCTGTACTGTGAAATCACTGTGTTTATTATCCCTGTACTGTGGCATCACTGTGTTTATTATCTCTGTACTGTGACATCACTGTGTTTATTATCCCTGTACAGTGGCATCACTGTGTTTATTATCCCTGTACTGTGACATCACTGTGTTTATTATCCCTGTCCTGTGACATCACTGTGTTTATTATCACTGTGTTTATTATCCCTGTACTGTGACATCACTGTGTTTATTATCCCTGGACTTTGACATCACTGTGTTTATTATCCCTGTAAGGTGACATCACTGTGTTTATTATCTGGGTACTGTGACATCACTGTGTTTATTATCCCTGTACTGTGACATCACTGTGTTTATTATCTCTGTACTGTGACATCACTGTGTTTATTATCCCTGTCCTGTGACATCACTGTGTTTATTATCACTGTGTTTATTATCCCTGTACTGTGACATCACTGTGCTTATTATCCCTGGACTTTGACATCACTGTGTTTATTATCCCTGTACAGTGACATCGCTGTGTGTATTATCCCTGTACGGTGACATCACTGTGTTTATTATCCCTGTACTGTGACCACTTTTTACTTATCCTGTACTGTGACATCACTGTGTTTATTATCTATCTGTACTGTGACATCACTGTGTTTATTATCCTGTACTGTGACATCACTGTGTTTATTATCCTGTACTGTGACATCACTGTGTTTATTATCCCTGTACTGTGACATCACTGTGTTTATTATCCCTGTACTGTGTGACATCAACTGTGTTTATTATCCCTGTACTGTGACATCACTGTGTTTATTATCCCTGTACTGTGACATCACTGTGTTTATTATCTCTGTACTGTGACATCACTGTGTTTATTATCCTGTACTGTGACATCACTGTGTTTATTATCCGTGTACTGTGACATCACTGTGTTTTTATTATCCCTGTACTGTGACATCACTGTGTTTATTATCCCTGTACTGTGACATCACTGTGTTTATTATCTCTGTACTGTGACATCACTGTGTTTATTATCCCTGTACTGTGACATCACTGTGTTTATTATCCCTGTACTGTGACATCACTGTGTTTATTATCCCTGTACTGTGACATCACTGTGTTTATTATCCCTGTACTGTGACATCACTGTGTTTTGTTATCCCTGTACTGTGACATCACTGTGTTTATTATCTCTGTACTGTGACATCACTGTGTTTATTATCCCTGTACTGTGTGACATCACTGTGTTTATTATCTCTGTACTGTGACATCACTGTGTTTATTATCCCTGTACTGTGACATCACTGTGTTTATTATCCCTGTACTGTGACATCACTGTGTTTATTATCCTGTACTGTGACATCACTGTGTTATTATCCCTGTACTGTGACATCACTGTGTTTATTATCTCTGTTTGGTGACATCACTGTGTTTATTATCCCTGTACTGTGACATCACTGTGTTTATTATCCCTGTACTGTGACATCACTGTGTTTTATTATCCTGTACTGTGACATCACTGTGTTTATTATCCCTGTACTGTGACATTGCTGTGTTTATTATCCCTGTACTGTGACATCACTGTGTTTATTATCCCTGTACTGTGACATCACTGTGTTTATTATCCCTGTACTGTGACATCACTGTGTTTTTTATCCCTGTACTGTGACATCACTGTGTTTATTATCCTGTACTGTGACATCACTGTGTTTTATTATCCCTGTACTGTGACATCACTGTGTTTATTATCCGTGTTTATTATCCTGTACTGTGACATCACTGTGTTTATTATCCCTGTACTTTGACATCACTGTGTTTATTATCCCTGTACTGTGACATCACTGTGTTTTATTATCTGTACTGTGACATCACTGTGTTTATTATCCCCTGTACTGTGACATCACTGTGTTTATTATCTCTGTACTGTGACATCACTGTGTTTATTATCCTGTACTGTGACATCACTGTGTTTATTATCACTGTGTTTATTATCCCTGTACTGTGACATCACTGTGCTTATTATCCCTGGACTTTGACATCACTGTGTTTATTATCCCTGTACAGTGACATCGCTGTGTGTATTATCCCTGTACGGTGACATCACTGTGTTTATTATCCCTGTACTGTGACATCACTGTGTTTATTATATCTGTACTGTGACATCACTGTGTTTATTATTCCTAGACTGTAACATCACTGTTTATTATCCCTGGACTGTGACATCACTGTGTTTATTATCCCTGGACAGTGACATCACTGTGTTTATTATCCCTGGACTATGACATAACTGTGTTTATTATCCCTGTACGGTGACATCACTGTGTTTATTATCCCTGTACTGTGACATCACTGTGTTTATTATCTCTGTACTGTGACATCACTGTGTTTATTATTCCTAGACTGTAACATCACTGTTTATTAACCGTGGACTGTGACATCACTGTGTTTATTATCCCTGGACTATGACATTATTGGTGTTATTATCCCTGTACTGTGACATCACTGTGTTTTATTATCTCTGTTCGGTGAAATCACTGTGTTTATTATCCCTGTTCGGTGACATCACTGTGTTTATTATCCCTGTTCGGTGACATCACTGTGTTTATTATCCCTGTACTGTGACATCACTGTGTTTACTATCCCTGGACTGTGACATCACTGTGTTTGTTATCCCTGTACTGTGACATCACTGTGTTTATCATCTCTGTACTGTGACATCACTGTGTTTATTATCCCTGTACGGTGACATCACTGTGTTTATTATCTCTGTTCGGTGACATCACTGTGTTTATTATCCCTGTACGGTGACATCACTGTGTTTATTATGCCTGTACTGTGACATCACTGTGTTTATTATCCCTGTTCGGTGACATTGCTGTGTTTATTATCCCTGGACTGTGACATCACTGTGTTTATTTTCTCTGTTTGGTGACATCGCTGTGTTTATTATCCCTGTTCGGTGACATCACTGTGTTTATTATCCCTGTACGGTGACATCACTGTGTTTATTATGCCTGTACTGTGACATCACTGTGTTTATTATCCCTGTTCGGTGACATTGCTGTGTTTATTATCCCTGTACGTGAAATCCTGTGTTATTATCCCTGTACTGTGCATCACTGTGTTTATTATCCCTGTACTGTGACATCACTGTGTTTATTATCCCTGTACAGTGGCATCACTGTGTTTATTATCCCTGTACTGTGACATCACTGTGTTTATTATCCCTGTCCTGTGACATCACTGTGTTTATTATCACTGTGTTTATTATCCCTGTACTGTGACATCACTGTGTTTATTATCCCTGGACTTTGACATCACTGTGTTTATTATCCCTGTAAGGTGACATCACTGTGTTTATTATCTCGGTACTGTGACATCACTGTGTTTATTATCCCTGTACTGTGACATCACTGTGTTTATTATCTCTGTACTGTGACATCACTGTGTTTGTTATCCCTGTACTGTGACATCACTGTGTTTATTATCCCTGTACAGTGACATCGCTGTGTGTATTATCCCAGTGCAGGAAGACGTAAGTGGTCTGCGTTTGTGTCTTTGTTTTCTATTTTTCAGGGTCGTGAATGCAGAGGACTACGGACCAGCTTTTTTTTTTTTTTTTTTTTAATAAAATGGTCAAACAGGGGTCTAGGGGAGTGTTTATTTCAATAAAATATTTTATACTTGTGTGTGTGTATTTTTTTTACAATACTACAGTTTTAGTAATCATGGCTATCTACAGACGGCCCTGATTACTAATACTAGGCTTAGTGCTTGCCGGTATGGCAGGCCAGCACTAACCCCAACATCTATTACCTCGGCACCCACAGCCACCAGGTGTGCCGGGAAGAGCCGGGTACCCACAGGACGGGACCTTCTAAATTGAGGGTTTGGCTCTGGGGCGGCTGCAGGCTGGTACTATTAGGCTGGGAAGGGCCAATAACCGTGTCCCTTCCCACCCTGGTAGTGCCAGGCTGCCGCTGCTGTTTGTATCTGGCTGGCGAAGGAAAAAAGGGGGGACCCCACGCCATTTTTTTACAAAAATAAATAAATAATTTTTTTAAAAAATGGCGTGGAGTCCCCCCCTTTTTTCCTTCGCCAGCCAGATACAACCAGCAGTGGCAGCCTGGCACTACCAGCATTCACGATCCTGAAAAATAGAAAACAAACACACAAACACAGACCACTTACCTCTTCCTGCACTGGGATAATACACACAGCGATGTCACTGTACAGGGATAATAAACACAGTGATGTCACAGTACAGGGATAACAAACACAGTGATGTCACAGTACAGAGATAATAAACACAGTGATGTCACCGTACAGGGATAATAAACACAGTGATGTCAAAGTCCAGGGATAATACACACAGTGATGTCACTGTACAGGGATAATAAACACAGTGATGTCACTGTACAGAGATAATAAACACAGTGATGTCACTGTACAGAGATAATAAACACAGTGATGTCACCGTACAGAGATAATACACACAGTGATGTCACCGTACAGAGATAATACACACAGTGATGTCACTGTACAGGGATAATAAACACAGTGATGTCACAGTACAGGGATAATAAACACAGTGATGTCACAGTCCAGGGATAATAAACACAGTGATGTCACCGTACAGAGATAATAAAAACAGTGATGTCACCGTACAGAGATAATAAACACAATGATGTCACAGTACAGGGATAATAAACGCAGTGATGTCACAGTACAGGGATAATAAACGCAGTGATGTCACAGTCCAGAGATAATAAACACAGTGATGTCACAGTACAGGGATAATAAACACAGTGATGTCACAGTACAGGGATAATAAACACAGTGATGTCACAGTCCAGGGATAATAAACACAGTGATGTCACCGTACAGGGATAATAAACACAGTGATGTCACAGTACAGGGATAATAAACACAGTGATGTCACAGTACAGGGATAATAAACACCGTGATGTCACAGTACAGGGATAATAAACACAGTGATGTCACAGTACACCTGTGCAAACAAGGCCTGGGGGGGCGCAGATAAGGCTAGGGGCTACACTGAAAAGGGCCAGTGGCGCACAGATAAGGGGTAAGGGGCAGGGCTACAAGCAAGGTCCGGGGGGGAAGGGGGGGTGAGGGGCGCACAGATAAGGGCCAGGGTGGCACAGACAAGGGCCACAGAGGCACAGAAAAAGGGGGCACAGATAAGGGCTGGGGGCGCAGACAAGGGCCAGGGTGGCGCACACAGGAACCAAGGGGGCAGAGAGAAGGGGCAGGGAGGCGGCGGCGCCGACAAACGCCAGGGAGGGGGGGCACAGATGAGACCCTGGGGCAGACAGGGACCACGGAGGCAGAATGGGGGGGAGCCCAAATAGGAGCCCGGCCCTGGCCCATGAGAGTGTGTCTTATTCCTTGGGGATCCAAACCCCTAAATATGTGGGGCTTGGGACCCATAGGCCTGGGCACGGCACGGCTGGGCGGCATTTTGCATTTTGCTTGGGACCCATAGGCCTGGGCCCGGCGCGGTCAGTTACATTTAAATTCTTGAAACTGGATTCAAACATAATCCTCAACGGAACTTTGTTACATTGTTCTGGAGGGCCTCGCGTAAGTTGCGGCAAGGGGGGGCCCATTATAAATTTTGTGCTCCATACTGCTGGTAGCCTTAATCTGGCCCTGGGCACAGCGGGTCATATTACTGGGGGCACATAACAAGGCATATTACTGGGGGAACATAACTGGGCATATTACTGGGGGCACGTAACTGGGCATATTACTGGGGGAACATAACTGGGCATATTACTGGGGGCACATAACTGGGCATATTACTGGGGGCACATAACTGGGCATATTACTGGGGGCACATAACAGGGCATATTAATGGGAGCACATAACTGGGGGATAATTACTATGTGGGGCAGTAAGGGGACTGGGTGGGATTAGGTGTATAGTTATGTTTTGGGCGGAGTTAGAGGCGTGGCCCAGTGCCAAAAAAATTAGCACAATTTGTCCCTCTTTCTCCATTTCCAAAGTTGGGAGGTATGCTTGTGGCTGTTCTCTAAAAACATCAAGTTTGGCTTAAATGAACATGCCTGAGGCAGGGATTCATCATTACAAAGCATTACAATGCTGTGCCTGCTTCATTGTCTTCTATTTCTTGGGTATATATGATGCATTTTCATTAAGTTTACCGACCTTCTTGTCAATGAATTATTTACTTACAATTCAAGAGGGGCCTGGATGTATTTCTGGAGGGTAATAATATTACAGGTTATAGTTACTAGATATGGGTTGTTGTTGATCCAGGGAGTTATTCTGATTGCCTGATTGGAGTATGGAAGGAATTTTTTCCCCTAAAGTGAGGAAAATTGGCTTCTACCGCACAGGGGTTTTTTGCCTTCCTCTGGATCAACTTGTAGGAAAACAGGTCGAACTGGATGGACAGATGTCTTTTTTTCGGCCTTATAAACTATGTTACTATGTTACTAATTAAGTATGAACTGTGTCTTTGAAAGTCATAAAATCCTAAAAAGAAAACTTGAGTGGACCTCAAATAAGGGCGCCTATACACATTCAATTGTTTGGCAGACAGTCATCTCTCCCGACCGGCTTACCCATACACATACATGTTTGCCTCGGCCGAATGTGTATTTAAAGGAGAGACACTTCTGGCAGTGGCTTATCTCCCAGGAGAACAAAAGGATTGAGCGATGATGTCATCAGAGAGTAGGGAGCTCCCCATTAAAGGGGTTATCCAGGAAAATATATTTGTGACTTATCCTCAGGATAGGTCATCAGTATCAGATCTGCAGGGGTGCAACACCCAGGACACCCACTGTTAGAAGAGGCTTTGAGAGCTCCATCCTCTTGCCAGGCCAGTGACATCACTGTACATCGAACACATGGCCTAATTGCATCTCAGCCCTATTCAAGTCAATGGGACTGAGCTGCAATACCAAGCACTTCCACTACGATGTATGGCGCTGTCCTTGGAAAGCTGCCAGGAGCCTGCATCGCTCATCGCTCCCTGAAACAGCTGATCGGTAAGGATGATGGGACTTGGAGCCATGCTGATGTTGTAATGATGACCTATCCTGACAAGAAAGTCATTATGTTTTCCAGGATAACCCCTTTAAACTGTCAGCAGAATCTGCTATTCTTGGCTAGTTCAGCTGGCAATACCCTAATGTGTATGGTGGTGGGGTGCGTAAGGATCTTTGTTTTTTTTTCCCTCTCAACTCCCATTTCCATGATGGAGGATGATATACATTTTTCTCAAACACACCATACAATGAATTATTCAAGCTGGGGTCCTATGTCACTATGAACACATTTGCTAGTTGTACACGGCTGCTATATTATAGACTAATTACATTCACCATCTTTGTAAATGATATATTTCAGACTATACTTCACAAGAATTTTTCTGTATCTCCTGCTACCAAGTATAAGATAACAGAACATAGTTTTCACAAGGCACCTCATGCCTAACTCCATGTGTCACAAACATATACAGAGAAAATGAAAGTACAGTTTTAGAGCCCTATAATTTCCTAATTTTCATCTTAAAAACCCATATGGAGGCTTTTGAACACCACGTACCTTCGAGAACCTCAACCTCATTAAGGTCCTGTTAAATCACTTACCACTTCATGTTCAGTAGGTGTATTCTCTAGCGTCTGTAGATTGCATTTTGTAGCCTTGACATGTGTATTGCTTTAGATTGCCTCTGGCAAAACATTTATGTTTGATTAGCTTTGCTTTAAACCATGCCATCCATAGAGACTATAATTCCAAAGGATTTTTGTGTCAATCCAGCTGCTTCAACTAGACAGCTGCAGTGAATGTGTAATATGCTGTTTTCCATGCTGGCGGGCAACGAACTAATCAGTCATAGAGCAATTTTGTATACAACACATTTCCATGTTTAACAATCCCTCCTAAAAGATACAAACCAATTATTCCACTCAACTGTAACTTTTCTGTTTGATTTTGTTTGCAATTAATTAGTGAGACCTTTATATAAGTATATAATAGCATTTTACATGTCTAAAAAGAAAGCGTTTAGGTCTTTCTTATTACTATTAAATGGAAAAAATAAAGGCAGAAATCCCTTGCTATCTAGAGGATTTGTAAGATTTAAGAATATATTTATTTATGAGGTACTATTTTTACTAATAAGCTTAATGAATTTTAAAATTGTACTATATTGTCCCTATTGGCATGCATGGCCACTGAGCAGCGTATTAAACAGTTTCTGCAGGACATGTATTGCATGTCAATGATATTAACTAAGGCCACAATTAAAATAAGCTTTGCTCTGAATTTCTAGAATGGTTGGAGTGAGGAAAGAACATTCTTAACCCTGTTCAATATTTTAAGAAGAGAGAAAGCTGCATACCCTGTGAAACCAAATTGCATGGTTACAGCTGTTTTATAATTTAGAATTGTTGCATGAATTAGTTAATAACTTGCAGACAACTCACCAATCTCTTCTAAAAGGAATGTAATAGGTGTCTGTTAGAGATGAGCGAGCACTAAAATGCTCGGGTGCTCGTTATTCGAGTCGAACTTTTCCCGATGCTCGGGTGCTCGTTTCGAATAACGAACCCCATTGAAGTCAATGGGAGACTCGAGCATTTTTGCGGGGGACCAAGGCTCTGCCTAGGGAAGGCTGGGTGAAAACCTGGAAACCTCAGAAAATGATGGAAACACCACGGAAATGGACAGGAAACAGCAGGGGCAGCATGCATGGATGCCTCTGAGGCTGCCTAATCCCACCATTACCCCAAATTCTCAGGCAACAGCCTGGTGGTTACCCTCATGGCAATTGTGCTCACCCAGACCAAGAAAGGCGAGGCACATGGCCATCACATGTTAGGGAAGCACCCAACTAGGTGCAACGAAGGTCCGTCACCGCCTGCAGGTGACACCACTACTCATGCTGGCACTGCAGCTAAAATCAAGTTTAGTATCTGTTCTTATCAGTTGCTGTGCCTGCTGGTGGTATAGTGGTGAGCATAGCTACTTCCCAAGCAGTTGATGCGGGTTCGATTCCCATCTATCGCAGGAGGCAATTCAGAATCAGTACAATATCTAATACGTCCCCCTACCTGGCAAAATTGTTTGGAGAGAGGGCATGTAGGTGGGGGGGAAGGAGGTTTCGCTGGAAGAGCCAGAGGAGTGCCCCCTGGGCTAGCGTGTGTGGTGGTGACAACAGCCGGAATGCATTTGGAAATGCTCTAGCATCAGCTGGTGCAGTATCGATTCTTCTCAGTTTAATACCGTATACGTCCCCTATCTTGGGACCCTATATTTAATGGATTTTTCGAACACGGAAAAGGGAAAAAGAGCTTGCTCTGGCCAGGGGAGTGTTTGTCCCACTGCAGCTAAGGGGACGTGTTCATGCTCTGCCTATCACAGGTCAGGAGGCAGATAAAAGAAGAACAAAAACAAACATGAGTGCAACTTCTGATACGTCCCCTATCCGGCTAAATTGTTTGTAGAGTGGGCCTGTAGGTGGGGGGGGGCAGGCTGGGGCAAGGAGGTTTCGCTGGAAGAGCCAGAGGAGTGCCCCCTGGGCTAGCGTGTGTGGTGGTGACAACAGCCAGAATGGATTTTTGAAAACTGTTGCATCAACCGGTACAGTCGTAAATTATGAACTTGATCAAGTGTAGCATGTGTTCTCCGTATTCTTCTCAGTTTAATACCGTATATGGCAGCTATCCGGAAAAATAGTTTGGAGAGAGAGAAAGATAGAAAAAAGACGTCAATTGTTTGGAGAGAAGGCCTGTAGGTGGGGGGCAGGCTGGGGGGAAGGAGGTTTCGCTGGAAGAGCCAGAGGAGTGCCCCCTGGGCTAGCGTGTGTGGTGGTGACAACAGCCAGAATGGATTTTTGAAAACTGTTGCATCAACCGGTACAGTCGTAAATTATGAACTTGATCAAGTGTAGCATGTGTTCTCTGTATTCTTCTCAGTTTAATACAGTATATGGCAGCTATCCGGAAAAATAGTTTGGAGAGAGAGAAAGATAGGAAAAAGACGTCAATTGTTTGGAGAGAGGGCCTATAGGTGGACCTCCGGAAAAATTGTTTGGAGAGAGGGCCTGTAGGTGGACCTCCGGAACAATTGTTTGGAGAGAGAGAGGGCCTGTAGGTGGACCTCCGTTAAAATTGTTTGGACAGAGGGCCTATAGGTGGACCTCTGGAAAAATTGTTTGAATAGAGGGCCTGTAGGGGGCGCTTCTGAAAAATTGTTTGAAGAGAGGGCCTGTAGGTGGACCTCTGGAAAAATTGTTTGAATAGAGGGCCTGTAGGGGGCCCTCCTGAAAAATTGTTTGAAGAGAGGGCCTGTAGGGGGCCCTCCTGAAAAATTGTTTGAAGAGAGGGCCTGTAGGTGGACCTCTTGAAAAATTGTTTGAATAGAGGGCTTGTAGAGGGCCCTCCTGAAAAATTGTTTGAAGAGAGGGCCTGTAGGGGGCCCTCCTGAAAAATTGTGCTAAAAGAGTGCCAGTTGGACCTCTAAAAAATGGCGTTTTTTCGGTCAGTGTTAGGCAAAGACGATATGGAGGAGGAGGAGTAGAGAAGAGGAGTAGAGAAGAGTAATCGGATACATAAGTTATTTAAATCTTTAGCTGCTTTCCCCCGGAGGAGATTTGAATTCCGGTGAAATCCAGGCTTTGTTCATTTTAATAAGCGTCAGCCTGTCAGCGCTGTCAGTTGACAGGCGTGTACGCTTATCGGTGATGACGCCACCAGCTGCACTGAATACCCGCTCTGACAGCACGCTAGCGGCAGGGCAGGCCAGCACCTCCAAGGCGTACAGCGCCAGTTCAGGCCACGTGTCCAGCTTTGAAACCCAGTAGTTGTATGGAGCAGAGTGATCGCTACGGACGTTGGTATGGTCAGCTAGGTACTCCCTCACCATCTTTCTGTACAGCTCCCCCCTACTCTGCCTAGACTGGGGACAGGTGACAGTGTCTTGCTGGGGTGACATAAAACTGGCAAAGGCCTTGGAGAGCGTTCCCCTGCCAGTGCTGGACAAGCTGCCTGCTCGCCTCCTCTCCCCCGCTACTTGGCCCACAGAACCATGCCCTCTGCCGCTAGCGGCGTCAGATGGGAAGAATTGTTTCAGCTTGTGCACCAGGGCCTGTTGATACCTATTCACTCTCATACTCCTTTCCTCTGCAGGGATGAGAGTGGAAAGGTTCTGCTTGTACCGTGGGTCCAGGAGAGTGAACACCCAGTAATCGGTGTTGGAAAAAATTCTTCTAACGCGAGGGTCACGGGATAGGCAGCCTAACATGAAGTCTGCCATGTGCGCCAGAGTCCCAACACGCAAGAATTCCCTCTCCTCACTGACCTGACTCTCCATTTCCTCCTCCTCCTCCAAGTCCTCCTCTTCAGCCCATACACGCTCAAGAGTTAAGGACTGAGCACTGGTACCCTCTACTGTCTCGCCGACATTCTCCTCCTCTTCCTCCTCATCCTCATCCCCCTCCTCCGATAGGCGCTGAGAAACAGACCGGAGGGTGCTCTGGCTATCAAGCGACGTATCTTCCTCCACCGTCTCTTGTGACAAGCGCAAAGCATCCGACTTGATGCTGAGCAGTGAGTTTTTCAACAGGCAAAGCAGCGGGATGGTGAGGCTGATAATGGCGGCATCGCCGCTGACCATCTGTGTTGACTCCTCAAAGTTGCTCAACACCTGGCAGATATCAGACATCCACGTCCACTCCTCATTGTAGACTTGAGGAATCTGAGAGACCTGACTACCAGTTCTGGTGGAAGATGACATCTGGCAGTCTACAATAGCTCTGCGCTGCTGGTAAACTCTGGATAACATGTTTAATGTGGAATTCCATCTCGTGGGCACGTCGCACAACAGTCGGTGAGCGGGCAGTTGTAGGCGGCGCTGTGCTGCCCTGAGAGTGGCAGCATCTGTGGTCGACTTGCGGAAATGCGCACAGATGCGGCGCACCTTGGTGAGCAAATCAGACAGATTGGGGTATGTCTTGAGGAACCGCTGAACTATTAGATTGAACACGTGGGCCAGGCATGGCACATGTGTCAGTCTGCCGAGTTGCAGAGCCGCCACCAGGTTACGCCCGTTGTCACACACAACCATGCCTGGCTTGAGGTTCAGCGGTGCCAGCCACACATCGGTCTGCGCCGTGATGCCCTGTAACAGCTCTTGGGCGGTGTGCCTTTTGTCACCTAAGCTCAGCAGTTTGAGCACCGCCTGCTGGCGCTTACCCACGGCACTGCTGCTGCGCCTAGAGCTACCGACTGAAGGCGCCGTGCCCACGGATGGTAATTCGGTGGAGGAGGAGGGGTCGGAGGAGGAGGAGGAGGCATAGTACGTCTGAGAGACCGTGACCGAGGTAGGCCCCGCAATCCTCGGTGTGGGCAGTACATGAGCGGCCCCAGGGTCATTCTCGGTCCCAGCCTCCACCAAGTTAACCCAATGTGCCGTCAGTGAGATATAGTGTCCCTGCCCGGCAGCACTTGTCCACGTGTCCGTGGTTAGGTGGACCTTCTCAGAAACAGCGTTGGTCAGGGCACGGATGATGTTCTCCGACACGTGCTGGTGTAGGGCTGGGACGGCACATCGGGAAAAATAGTGGCGGCTGGGGACGGAATACCGAGGGGCAGCCACCGCCATGAGATTGCGAAAGGCCTCGGTCTCTACCAGCCTATAGGGCAGCATCTCCAGGCTAAGCAATTTGGAGATGTGGACGTTGAGGGCTTGGGCATGTGGGTGGGTGGAACTGTATTTCCTCTTGCGCTCCAGCGTCTGCTGTAAAGACAGCTGAACGCTGCGCTGGGACACATTGGTGGACACTGTGGAGGATCGTTGAGGCGAAGGTGTGGTTTTCCGGCGGGAGGCGCTCGTGCCGGGGTCCTGGGCAGGGGGTTGACTAGCAGAGGCAGCGAGTGACGCAGGGGGTTGACTAGCAGAGGCAGCGAGTGACACAGGGGAAGGAGCAGTGGTGTGACCCGCAGGAGGTGGTGAACGGCCTTGGTTCCATTGAGTGGGGTGTTTAGCACTCATATGCCTGCGCATGCTGGTGGTGGTTAGGCTAGTAGTGGTGGCACCCCTGCTGATCCTGGTGTGGCACAGGTTGCACACCACAGTCCGTCGGTCATCCTCACTTTCTTTAAAGAACCTCCAGACTTGCGAACATCTAGGCCTCGCCACGGGAGCTTCACTACGTGAAACAGTTGCTGCTGATGCAAAAGCTCTGGCCCTGCTTCTCCCTCTGGCCACACCACTGCCTCTTACAACCTGTTCTGGTGCAGCACTCGCCTCCGCCTCAGAAGCACTGTCTTCACTCGGCATATCAACCCAGCTTGGGTCAGTCACCTCGTCATCCTCCGATTCCTCAGTCTGCTCCCCCCTCGGAATTCCTCCCCTAACAACAACTTCACCACTGTCTGACAACCGTGTCTCCTCATCGTCTGACACCTCTTTACAAACTTCTTCCACTAACTCAACATTGTCATCATCATCACCCACAGACTGCGACAGTTGGAAAACTTGGGCATCGGGAACGAGGTCAGCAGCAACCTGAGAAGTGGTTTGTGACTCTGGGAAGGGTCCAGAAAACAGTTCCTGAGAGTATGCCGGATCACATTCCAAATTTTCCTGGGAGGGGGCAGACTGGGGGGAAGGAGGTTGAGGTGGAGGAGCCAGAGGAGTGCTCCCTTGGGTAACGTGGGTGGATTGCGTGGAAGACTGACTGGTGGACAAATTACTTGAAGCATTGTCCGCAATCCACGAGATCAGCTGTTCGCACTGTTGTGGTTTCAACAGTCCTCTACCACGTGTCCCTGTAAGTTGAGACATGAAGCTAGGGAGTGTAACTCTGCGGCGTTCCACAGCTCCCTCATCAGCAGGTACTGTCTCACCCTGCCCAGGACCACGGCCTCTGCCCCCTGCAGTAATTGAATGCCCACGCCCACGCCCTCGTCCTCGACCCTTAGCCCTGGGGTTCAACATTGTTTGTATATAAGTGTATGATATAAAAAAAAAAATTAAACGGGCCTGGTGTACTGAAACCCACAAACTTGTTCAGTCTGGTAGAATTAAGTGACGTACAGAAAGTGTCACCTGGACAGTATATACGGATGGGAGCGAATGTGCTGAACTGTGACACACAGAAAGTTACACAAAGCTGAGTAAAATGGATTTGTATCACTGAGCTAAAACAACTGAAAAAATATTTTTTTTTATGTTTGTTTTTTTATATTTTTTTTACAATTTTGTTTTTTTGGGAACGTAACGTGCAGGAACTATGGTAGAACTGACTGACACCCTGTTAACGGTGGCTATTTAGTCTGCGACCCAGAGAAATGTCTCACAGAGAGTTTTCTGGATCAAGCGGTAGATGATATTGGTAGCAAATGACTTGGTTGTATTGTGTGACGTACAGAAAGTGTCACCTGGACAGTATATACGGATGGGAGCGAATGTGTTGAACTGTGACACACAGAAAGGTTACACGCAGCTGAGTAAAATGGATTTGTATCACTGAGCTAAAACAACTGAAATAATAATTTTTTTTTTTTATATTTTGTTTTTTTGGGAACGTGACGTGCAGGAAATATGGTAGAACTGACTGACACCCTCTTAACGGTGGCTATTTAGTCTGTGACCCAGACAAATGTCACACAGAGAATTTTCTGGATCAAGCGGTAGATGATATTGGTAGCAAATGACTTGGTTGTATTGTGTGACGTACAGAAAGTGTCACCTGGACAGTATATACGGATTGGAGTGAGTCAGTGCTGAACTGTGACACACAGAATGGTTCCACAGTGCTGTGTGCAATGGATTTGTATCTCTGAGATAGAACAAAAAAAAAAAAAACAGGGTTAGATATGGCGATAGCTGCACTACTAGTGCCAGCCAGCCAAGTGACAAAAAAATAAAAAATAAAATGTCTTCTAGCCCTTAGAAGGGCTGTTGGGTTCTTTGTGGGTGATCCCTGCCTAACAGACAACTAAATGCAGGCCCTAACACTGTCCCTGAAAGGCAGTAGCTCTATCCCTAATGACATCCAGACGGCATCTGAGCCGAGCGCCGCGGCCAGTCGGTAGTATATTCCAGGGTCACCTGATCAGGCCAGCCAACCCCTGCTATCGACATGTAAGGGCCCCACGTGATGCTGGGTGTACTGTAGAGTCTCCTGGCTTGTGATTGGCTGTGTTTTTAGGCGCCAAAAAAGCACGATGCGGAAGTTGCCATTTCCTTGAGCATGGCGAGATACTCGTCCGAGCATCGAGCAGTTACGAGTACCCCAATGCTCGAACGAGCACCAAGCTCGGACGAGCATGTTCGCTCATCTCTAGTGTCTGTTCATAACAATTAAGGGAGAGTTTTTGTGAGAAACATGGTTAATGGTAAGTATTTGTCATCCTCCAGCATTGATACAAATCCACTGCGCTGAAACAAAAAAAAAAATCATATTATTTACCTTTGTTGTTTATGTTTGTTTATGTTTTTTTATGTTCTTCTTGTGGAGAGCCTTACAGAAATGCCAGCTGGCAAGGAGAATCTTACAGAAATGCTCCCTGGGAAAAGGTATGAAAATTTCTGTAGCTTTCCCCCAGAATGGAAAAAATGTCTCTCTAAAGCCTCCTATAGGTAGCCAATACATAAGTCAATGTCAATCAATTAAAACGTGTACTCTCCTCTACACTGATGAAGGATAAGAACATTGAAACAGTTGTGTACAGATGAGTGTCCCCTTGTTTCAAGGAGGCTCTGACTCCTTGATACCTATTCACATTTTAAGGTTCTTTTACCCCTTTAGGACTGGGCCAATTTTTTTTCTCCATACTTTCCTAGAGCCATGACATTTCTGTTCACATATAGATATATATAAGGACTTTTTTTTAGGCAAAACAAGTTGTATTTTGTAATACATTTACCATTTTATTTACCACATCTTGTATTGGAAAAAAAAAAAAAATTGTGGAGTGAAATAACGCAATACTCCCATAGTTTGATGGGTTTAGTTTTTCTGGCATTCACTGTGAGCTAAAAATGAGATGATAAACTTAGGCTCCATTCACACATCCTGTTTTTATTTCCTGATTCGATCCTGATCCTGATCTGGATCCATTCATTTCAATGGGTCCTGAAAAAATCAGGATTGAATCAGGAAAGATAAACAGGACGTGTGAATGGAGCCTTATCCTGAGGGTTACTATGATTATGTCAATACCAAATTTATATAGATTTTATAATATTTTACTACTTTAAAAAAAATAAAAACCTTAAAAAAAATTTCTGTGCATCATGATTTTCTGACACCCATAACTTTATTATATTTCTGTCTATGAACCTGTGTGAGGATGAGCTGTATTTGTTATTGGTACCATTTTGGGGTACATGCAACATCTTGAAAAGTTTTTTATTATTTTTTTTGGGGGGGGGGTTAGAAGACCAAAAACAGGTCGACATTTTGTTTGTTTTTTTTGTTATGGTGTTCACTGCACATAACTATTTTGTTTTATATTTTATTAGTTCTGACATCTTCAGAATACCAATTGTGTTGGATACCAGTTATGTTAATTTTTATTGGGTATTTTATTTGTAAAATTGGAAATGGAGCGATTTGAATTTTTAATACTTTTGTGTGTTTAAACCTTTTTTTTTCTTTTTTCAGTAATATTTTTTCTCTTTAGGGGACTTGAATATGACATTGTTTGATTGCTTGTACCATAGACTGCAATAGAATACTACTGCAGTCTGAGATTTTGACAGGCTTCCTGTTAGGCCCTACTACAGGCAAGGATTATCTGGCAGTTTGCTATGGAAGACCTGGGAGCCATCACAAGGCACCAGACTACCATAGTAATTGATTTTAACTCCGTGATTTTCCTCTTTCTAACCCCTCAGATATTGTGGTCAATACTGATCAGAGCATCAGAGGGGTTAAATGACTGGGATTGGAGTAATCTCTGATCCTGGTCATTGCCAGAGGATGTCAGCTGTTTTACTCTGTCATAACCTGGTTCATATAGATTGGAGCCACCTTGTGTACCCACTCTGTACATCTCACCTGCACTTTAGATGTATAGTAGAGTTGAGCGAACGTGCTTGTAACAAGCACTGTAGTGCTCAGATCCCCTGCGCTCGCATGGCCGCAGGCATCCGGATCCGTCCTCACCTGACTGTAAGTCAATGGGGGCGGATCCGTTTGGTATGACACACGAGTGTGTCATACCAAACGGATCCGTCCCCGCTGACTTGCAGTCGGGTGAGGAGGACAGATCCGGATGGCTGCGCCCATGCGAGTGCTTTAGTCTAGTTAACTGTTTTAAGATCTGGCAGTATTATTTGTAGGAAAAATGTGGATAGATCCAGCACTCAGATAAAAATGAATTCCTTTATTGACTAGCATGCTATGAGGAAGGGTTTGTATGCCGGAAACGTGGAAGCAACAGCAGTTTTAATATTTTTCTACTATGTTCTGAGTCAATAAAGGAATTTGTTTTTATCTGAGTGCCGGATCTATCCATGTTTTTCCTGCATTGTTCCAGGTTGCCAGCCCAGATTGCGTGCACCATACTTGAATGAAGGTGAGCTAATCCAAATTTCTCTTTGGCTGTTATCACAGTATTATTTGTACGCTGCTTCAAAGTATTCATTTTGCACAATATGATACAACATATGGGTGAGTGTAAAAAGAAGGTACACCATCCAACCTGAGGCCAGCTTTGGGCACTCTGTCTCTAAAAGGTTCACCATTACTGTCCTAGTAAATGGCTGATGCAGGAACAAGTAAATGTAGGGATAAATAAATAAAACTGATGTAGAATAAGTCTCCCTGCACTCTCCCTACACTCTCCCTGCACTCTCCCTCTCCAATATTCTTTTATTAATCATTTTCAGTAACATTGTCCCTAGCACATGAGCACTTGCCATGTCTCTCCGTATGCTCAGCTTACAGGGCAATGCGGGAGACTGCGCAGGATGAGGGTTTTATAGGGCTGTGACATTACAGAGGATTGCTACTTGCAGACTGGCTGGCATTATGGGTGGTCTTGCATTCCCAGGCTTGTCTCCTATACACTTAGTTTTGCTTTGTAACGCACGCAGCCATCGTTTTAGGAAAACCTAATTGGTTACCACAAAGTGTAAGTAAATTTGAATTTGTTTTGAATCAAAGTTTTCCTAAACTTCAGACCAAATTTGCTTAGAATGCTTTACTTTGCTCAACACTAATTTATATAGGGCCAAAATATTCTTCAGTGCTTTACTTTTAGAAAAGCAACAACCATTAAAACAACAAATAAAACAAATGAACCTCTCTGCCCGTGAGAGCCTAAATTATTATGGACTGCATTAACTGAACGGTGAGGTAATTTTTAACAGTACACATCAATTTTAATAATACATCCATTAACATTTTCATTTTTTTCTCCTATTTTCCATTTTTTATTTGTTTTTATAATATGCAGTTCAGAAAAAAACATGTATTATTATTAAAATATATTTTTTTTTATTTTGAAACTATCAACAAGCTGATGTTTTGCTTATTATTAGATTATTAGAGATGAGCGAATTTCTGAAAGTGCCCTAAAGAGTTGTGGATGACATTATGGTTTCTCTTCTCTTGTTTTCTCTCTCTCTGTCAATTCTTCTGAATCGAATCGCCTAAAATTCAAAATTTAGATTCTATAGAGTCTGAAATTTTCAAAAAATTTGGGGGGATTCAGAGTCTATAGAATCAACTTGCTCATCAATTCTTATATGTCTCAGTAAAGCATAAATACACAATTGAAGTATGATATATTAGCCATAATTAGATTCATCAATATCAGGCTTGTCGATGGCTTCCAGTGGAAAATAAAGTACAGAAAACAAAATACAGTAAAGAGCAAAAATGTAGTGAAAGATTTCAGATTTACTGAAAATGTAACTAGTGTGTCAAAATTAGAGGGACACTGTAGTAGTATTTTATTACTGTTTATGGTTGTGATGTTATACTAGTAAATTATTATGTATTACCGTATATATGCTTTTCATGTCTGAATATACTATTATTCGTACTAAGATGTTCTATGATTGCTATTTAGAAACAGTCGATCCCTTCCTGTAGCTCTAACACTGATTTACTACCTTGTACTGCACATAATCACCGGCAGTAAGCTATTTTTTGAATGTGTATTGTAGCACATAACTGTATACATACTAGAGATTCTGCAGAGGATTATGCTGGCGGACGTCGTCTTGATCAGTGTTTGCAGCAATAACAGTTGACAAATAACTGTGAGTTAATAAGACAAAATGGGTTTCACAAATACTCTGTTCCCTTTATTGCCACTTACAGTCTAAATGCTATCGGTCAATTTAAACGGACTAGACAAATAGTAGAAATGCTTTTTATGGAATAACATTGAGTCCCTCTTGTAATTTCAGCTGCAGTTTTTTTCAGTATATTTCAATATTATTCACGCCCAAAAGGGTTTGTGAGATTAACCATGCAATCAATGTTATTCCCTGGATAGACCGTTACAGGAAATGCTGCTTCTGCCAATCCCCTTTACTGGGGATTGTGTGAGACTGCCGGCGTGACAGTCCAGCCAGAAATGGAGGTGCCGGCAGCTTCACCTCCAGTGGAGGAGCACAGCTGCCCTGAGGATTAATGCTGGAACACCAATGATGAAGTGGAGGGGGAGTGTATGAAACACTAGAGGTATAGCTCTAGTGGTGCTCCAGGAGCTACACCGTCACCTTGGTGCTCAAACAGCCTGACTTGTATAATGATGAAAACCCTCAGATGCCCACAAAGCTGCAACCTACAAAGATAAAAAGGTATAATTTTAATCTGTATGATCAACCCTACCAGGCCATGTGCCTGGTTAATAGGGTGGATCATGCTAAAGGGGATTTCTAGGATTACAATAGTTTAACAATTATACTCATGTAGTTGCTTACCTCATGTACATCTTCCCCATGCTTTTGTTTCAGTTTGCACTCTCACCCATTTTCACCATGTAAACAAATCACTATGGTTTATTTCTAACCTGTAGTTAGCACTTCCTGTTTCTGTATCCAACCAAACCCATGATGCACTTCTCCTTTCTCTGCCATAGCTCCGCAATGCCCCTAACAACACCCAGCTAGTTTATAGCTCCTCCCCCAGTAGTTACATAGACATTCCCCTATCACTGCCCCTAACAACACCCAGCTAGTTTATGGCTCCTCCCACCAGGTGGTTACATAGACACTGCCCTATCACTGCCCCTAACAACACCTAGCTAGTTTATGGCTCCTCCCACCAGCTAGTTACATAGACACTCCCCTATCACTGCCCCTATAAACACCCAGCTAGTTTATAGCTCCTCCCATCAGCTAGTCACATAGACACTCCCCTATCACTGCCCCTAACAACACCTGGCTACTTTATGGCTCCTCCCACCAGCTAGTTACATAGACACTCCCCTATCACTGCACCTGTATGGACATAGCATCACAGGAAATAGAGCTGCATGGACATGGTCATGTTCCTACGACCCAGAACATTAGATAGGAGCAATAAAGGTAAAAGAAATACATTACAGCTATCTTCATAAATTATTATTTTAATGGATGTGATGGAAACCATAAAACCCCTTTAATTATTAGTATTATACAAACAAATACTGTATCTAAACACCTCTTTTTTATTTAGGCTCCAATTAAATAAAACCTTTAAATAATGAGGGGGGCATGATTTCTCCATAATGCCATTAAAACAGAAACTATCCAGTTGTTACCCATAAGCTAGATTTCTGAAATCTGTGTAATATTTACATGCCCTCTGTCTCCTACCATATGCCAGAGAAGATAATAGGAGTCTTGGGAGTTTTTTTTGTTGGATGGAGGAATTAAAACTAATTGTAATGTGTTAACAATGTGTGTAGTAAACATGTTGAAGACATATGATAGTGGTAATGGGAAAGTCATAAACATTAGAACTTATGAACATGTCATAGCGTGTGAAAGACTCAACTCCCCCCCCCCCCCATACAGTTACTCCTAGCTTAAATAATGCTACATAAATCAGTGTACCTACCTAGGATAATGTTCTGTTCCCACTGTGATACTGTTACTGAGGAAGGTATACTATACAGCTTCTTCAAAGCCAATCTTCTGTGCAACTACTCCAAATGACCCCTGTATTGTAATCATGCATATAATCAGGCATGGGATTCAGCCAGTTCCCTCAGGTTCTCCAGATCGGGTTGTTAAAATTACAGCGGCAGCTGGAGATGAGCCTTTCCATTCCATAGTTTAGCTCCTTAGGCTTTTTAAAAGTTGGGTGGTATGTGTGTGTAGTGTATACAGGGCCGGATTATAATTGGAGCATTTGGAGCTACTGCTCCAGGCCCCGGCTCCAATGATTTCAGGGGGCCCCATGCCAGAAGTCCTCCTTTTTTACAGTTGGGGCGCAGGAAGCAATGAGCGCTTCCATCAATACAGATGGAAGCGCTCATTGCTGGAGCGCAGGAGCTGGGTCCTGGTACTCACCGTTCAGCTCCTGCGCTCCCTTCTTCATTGGTGGTCAGCGGCTGCCTGCGCTGCACTATCCTGACTGGTGCGGCGTCAGGACGTAGTGCGCGCACTCTGACCTGATGCTGCACGCAGTCAGGTGACAGTGCAGCGCGGGCAGTGAAGACAGAAGAGCGCCGAACCCGGAGCTGCCTAGAGGTAAGTTTTTTTTTTTTTTTTTATGGGGGCACAGTGGGCTGATCTGAGGTCTGAATGGGGCACTATAGGCTGATGTGATGTCTATGGGGCACTATAGGGTGATCTGAGGTCTGAAGGGGGCACTATAGGGTAATCTGAGGTCTGAAGGGGGCACTATAGGGTGATCTGAGGTCTGAAGGGGGCACTATAGGGTGATCTGAGGTCTGAAGGGGGCACTATGGGCTGATCTGATGTCTGATGGGGGCACTGTGGGCTGATCTGAGGTCTGAAGGGGCACTGTGGGTTGATCTGAGGTCTGAAGGGGGCACTGTGGGCTGATCTGATGTCTGATGGGGGCACTATAGGGTGATCTGAGGTCTGAAGGGAGCACTATAGGGTGATCTGAGGTCTGAAGGGGGCACTATAGGGTGATCTGAGGTCTGGAGGGGGCACTATAGGGTGATCTGATGTCTGATGGGGGCACTGTGGGCTGATCTGAGGTCTGAAGGGGGCACTGTGGGCTGATGTGAGGTCTGAAGGAGGCACTGTGGGTTGATCTGAGGTCTGAAGGGGGCACTATGGGCTGATCTAAGGTCTGATGGGGGCACTATAGGGTGATCTGAGGTCTGAAGGGGGCACTATAGGCTGATCTGAGGTCTGAAGGGGGCGCTATAGGGTGATCTGAGATCTGAAGGGGGCACTGTGGGCTGATCTGATGTCTGATGGGGGCACTGTGGGCTGATCTGAGGTCTGAAGGGGCACTATGGGCTGATGTGAGGTCTGAAGGAGGCACTGTCAGCTGATCTGAGGTCTGAAGGGGGCACTGTGGGCTGATCTGAGGTCTGAATGGGGCACTGTGGGCTGATCTGAGGTCTGAAGGAGGCACTGTGGGCTGATCTGAGGTCTGAAGGGGGCACAGTGGGCTGATGCGAGGTCTGATGGGGGCACAGTGGGCTGATCTGATGTCTGATGGGGGCACTGTGGGCTGATGTGAGGTCTGATGGGGGCACTGTGGGCTGATGTGAGGTCTGATGGGGGCACACTGGGCTGATGTGAGGTCTGAAGGAAGCACAGCGGGCTGATCTGAGGTCTGAAGGGGGCACTGTGGGCTGATGTGAGGTCTGAAGGAAGCACAGTGGGCTGATCTGAGGTCTGATGGGGGCACTATAGGCTGATGTGATGTCTATGGGGGCACTATAGGGCGATCTGAGGTCTGAAGGGGGCACTATAGGGTGATCTGAGGTCTGAAGGGGGCACTATAGGGTGATCTGAGGTCTGAAGGGGGCACTGTGGGCTGATCTGATGTCTGATGGGGGTACTGTGGGCTGATCTGAGGTCTGAAGGGGGCACTGTGGGCTGATGTGAGGTCTGAAGGAGGCACTGTGGGCTGATGTGAGGTCTGAAGGAGGCACTGTCAGCTGATCTGAGGTCTGAAGGGGGCACTGTGGGCTGATCTGAGGTCTGAATGAGGCACTGTGGGCTGATCTGAGGTCTGAAGGGGGCACAGTGGGCTGATGCGAGGTCTGAAGGGGGCACAGTGGGCTGATCTGATGTCTGATGGGGGCACTGTGGGCTGATGTGAGGTCTGAAGGAGGCACTATGGGCTGATCTGAGGTCTGAAGGAGGCAATGTGGGCTGATCTGAGGTCTGAAGGAAGCACAGTGGGCTGATCTGAGGTCTGAAGGGGGCACAGTGGGCTGATCTGAGGTCTGAAGGAGGCACTGTGGGCTGATTTGAGGTCTGAAGGAGGCACAGCGGGCTGATCTGAGGTCTGATGGGGGCACTGTGGGCTGATCTGAGGTCTGATGCTGGCACTGTGGGCTGATGTGAGGTCTGATGGGGGCACGGGGGGCACGGGGGGCAAGGTATAGTATTTGGGGACATTAGGGAGCACAGTGGGTGCAGTATTTTAGGCAGCAGCAGGATAACAGTAAAAGTGGGTAATCTATGATGTATTTGTGGCAGAGAGAAGATGGGGCTGAAAGAAGTGTCATGGCGGTGTGGGCCAAATAGAGAAGATGAGAAAAGAGAAGATCTACATCAGGAAGACGTCACTGGATGTAAGAGGTATGTGCTGCTGTATCATCTGGTATGTCTGGTGCTGGTGAATGTAATGTCCATCCAAATATGTGTCACCTGTTTCTTCAGCAAGGACTTGCCGGTATATGGTATGTTACTACTGCAGCCAATCAGTGATCTAATGCTGAGAACTGGCTGCAGTGGACACACACCATACACCTGCACATCAGTGTGCACATCACCAAAAAGAGGAAAAAAGTTTCCTCATCCTTGTGTTTAAATGACTGTGGTGATGCTGCCAGCGCTGTGCTCCCTCTGACTTATGTCTTATTGTATGTGGAGTGTCAGCTCCAGAGCAAACAAGCACTCCAGCCCCAGCACAGCTCAGCTTAAGGTTTTCCTCTTTTTTCTTTTGCCAGGCACTTACTGGACGAGGGGCGTGGTTCAACAGATTGTGGGTGTGGTTTAGCAGGTTGGGGGTGTGGTTTAGCAGGTTGGGGGTGTGGTCGAGAATGTCCTCCTTTTTGAGATGAAGCAGATGGCCACCCTACCCCCGCGCCCCTGGTGCCGCCCCCCGCTGCCGGTGGTACAGTGGAGCACGGGAGCTTTGCGCTCCCGTGCTCCGCTGTCTCCTATCTCACTGGCTACTTCCGCCAGTGAGATAGTCGCATCCATCTGACCCGGGTCACCGCAGCCCCGGATAGGCCAGAGCCAGAGCCTATCCGGAGCTGCGGGCAACAGAGCAGACGGATGCGATGACGTCATTTTTATATAAATAGTCAACTGGCTTTTTCCAGTTGGGGTGCGTCTTTTCAGTCTTTCAGCACTGATTGGACAGTATCAGCGACCTCCACCCACCCAACTGGTAACATCTCGTTGATATTTTTTCAAAGGCTATATTCAGATCACTATTAGCCCTTCACTGGGCTTTCCGTTCAAGGGTTACATTTAAATTCTTGAAACTGGATTCAAACATAACCCTCAACGGAACTTTGTTACATTGTTCTGGAGGGCCTCGCATAAGTTGCGGCGAGGGGGGGCCCCATCATAAATTTTGTGCTCCATACTGCTGGTAGCCTTAATCTGGCCCTGAGTGTATATATGGCATACTTATGTATGTGTACCATGTATATGGTGTATTTATGTGTGTTGCATATATGTGATGTATATGTAAACATGTGTCATGACGCCGCGTGTCCGCTGTTGAGTTGTTAAAAATTTGAATCCCATCCCTATATATAATGTTCATGAAATGGGATCAACAGACCTTAATCTGTCAAGTGGGGTTGTATATGGCTGATTACCTCATGGCTGGTCCTTTCTGCATTGTGACTATAATAAGGATCTGACATACAACATTACCTTTCTGCATGCTGATAGTATTCACAGTATAAGGTTAATGCATTGTGTAGTGTTCCTAGTGTATGAAGGTCACAGTTTCACATATCATTGGATGTTAAGGGAATTTGAAGGAGATGACTAGAAATAGAAGCAGTGCTACAATAAGGGTTACATAGTTAATATGGTTGAAAAAAGACATAAGTCCATCAAGACATTGCTGTGTTTCTAAGTCCGGTAGTATCTTCCAGCATAAATGCCAGCTGTCAACCAGACAAAAAAAAGCTGCATGAAGTGCATAGAGGCTTCTCATCTGTGAACAAAGGATTGTTTCCTCAGCACTGACTCGTCCATCAAATCACTGATACAGCCATCTCTGCTGCACTCAAACTGGCTGTGGTGTCTCTGTAGCAGTCCTGTATCTGAGGAAGGGGCAGCGCCCCGAAATGCGCTATTTGAACTTTTAAACCACACTTACAGGGCTGTAGGTTGTTTCTCTTATATTTATTTATTTTGAAAAATAAAAAAACATTTTAAGAGGAAGCGATTGTACAAGACATTTTTTTGTGGACAGTACTTCCTGACCGTTCGGATGTGGCGGACTCAGCCCAGCAAGCAAGCCTCTTCATCTATGCTGTTATCAGCATACAAATCCATATAGTAATTGTGACTTATCACAACTACCTAAGGTGAGCACAACCTTAATCCAAACCTGCTCTTTTGCAGTTTCACCCTATAGTCTTGCGCTCCTTATCCTTTTCTTTCAGCAACTAATACATTGCATAGCCCTGTACCTCCCATGGACCCAGAGATCTCCCCATTCATTGCACCAATAGTTCTGCTAGATTCTCTCCAAGCTGGCAGCTGAGGAGGGGGAGGTGGGGGATACTATTCCTTAGGAGGGTGTCCTTCCTGAGGTGGCGTATCCTTTCTCAAGGGGTGTGTCTTTTCTGCTGCTTTCTGTAACTGTTACAGCTTCTACCAGTAAATACAGCTGGCGCCAGTTGAAGGATGAAACTAAGCACGTTTAGCCATCTTTACCCAGCTTGGTCACTGGACGTGCATATTACTATTCAGATTAAACACCAGGGAGCACCATTATAATTGAGTTTAAAAAAATGGCACAACTGGAGCATTTTTGTAACACTAAATAAAAAGTAAAGGATAATTTGTTTTTCATTCTGATTTATATTAAAATACCATTTAATGGTGGCACAATCTCCTTACATGACAAAAATTAGCTGGCAATTATTGGGAACAAGAGCTGCATTTTCATCTGCATCTGTGTATGGAGAAAAGTGATTGCTACTATGATTGCTCATCCCCATAGAAAATGATTGTTTCTGGGCAATCATTGGGTGATCAGCAGCACCTTTACACAGTGCAATTATCAGGAGTAAGCGTACACAGGAACGTTCCTTCCCAATAATTGCCCAGATCATTGAGCTTTGTAAAGGAGCCTTTATGGATCACCAGTAAAGGGCTCTTCCTCATTACATTGATACTATATCACCAGATCTTCAAGGTAGGACGCCAACATCTTTGTTAACATTTAATCTCCACAAAGCAAGACACTTATACAGTATTGAACTATAAACATATATCATCATCTAGTTTCTAATCACAAAAAACAACTCAGTAAAAAATCTGTGAAACATAACAGTGACCTCCATGTTGTACCTGATTTGGTATTACCCCATTAAGCATCATTTATTACACTAATTGGAAGCTGAATTCAAACAGGTTTGTTTAAAAGCAATATTTGTCGAAAAGGTTAGTCCGCTGCGTTTTATTGGCAATTACTGGCTAATGTTCTACATCATATTCTTTTAAATATCGTTTGTTGATTAGCTAATTGAAATGAGCTCTGCTTTAGGCACATTACAGCCTTGTACATCACTGAATAGATTAAAATAAATTTACTGTAAAACAATGCATTAATTGAATGAAATCTGATTTGTAGATTTATGTAAATGTAGCAGATGTAAATGCTTTTATCAGAGAATAGAGAGAACAAAGATAGCTTGCTATGAAACTGCTTGCCACAGAACGCTATCACCCGACATATGTACAGAATCTCTTTTCTGCTCACTATCTGTGAAATTTGCTTTTCTGTTGGGTAGTTGTTACACATTTTTTTTCAGCAATATAAAAATCATTATATCTTTTTAACCCAAATTACATAAATAATGATATGGCAGTTAGAAATGTAATGGCATGTACTGTATTCCAACAACAGACTTTGTAATTTATAATTAATGCCATCTTAGAAATGGTGATCATACAGGAACACAGATGTGACAGGGAGTGGCGTATCTTTCATGGAGCCAGACTATGTGACTACTATAGGACCCCGGGGGCCAAATAAACTCTTACTACCTGACAGCAACACAGGATTTTCATGCAGCCACCACTAAGGGGAGCTTAGGTACTGAAAATGAACTGAGCTCCCCCTAATGGTGGCTTCGGGCAGACAGTTTTATAATACACTGAGGAAAAATGTAGCTATAGAGCCGTATGACGAGATTAATTAAAATTTTATTTGCTTAATTAAAAAATATATAACTTTGTCAGAAGGAAGTGATATGCATTCCACATTGCCTGGGAGTGATTGATGCATGTGTACTGGGAAACCGGGATGACACAGGAGGGCCCATACTAAATTCTGCTATGGGGCCGTGTGAGTTCAGAGACATCACTGTGCCTTAAGTGCGACATTTGCTAATTTTAGGATAAACAACATGGTGAGTCAGTGAAAAGAATGAGTGAGTCAGTGAAAAGACAAAACTGAAAAAAGTATTCTGCAATAATTGAACATTTATACAGATAAATAAAAAGCAATAAAAGTAGGCTTAGGCTACTTTCACACTAGCATTTAAGTTTTATGGTATTGAGATCCATCATAGGGTCTTAATATCAGAAAAAAAAATGCTTCCGTTTTGTCCCCATTCATTATCAAAACATAACTGAACAGAATGGAATGCTCCAAAATGCATTCTGTTCCATATGATTGCATTCCAATACCGGAGAGCAAACCGCAGTAAGCTGTAGTTTTCTTTCTGTCCTGGGATGCGGAGCAAGACGGATACGTCATGATCCACAATGCAAGTCAATGGGGACGTGTTAAAGGAGCTATTAATTAATAATATTTTGTGGAATATTATTAATTAATATTCATAAATAGGCGTAGCCGGCGGACGCTAGCTCCACCTATTTATTTCCCACACTGTTCTATTCCCTACACGCTCAAGCTATAGCGGCGACTACAAAGACAATGTAAACCGTATTTTAAACAATAAAAGGCTTTATTACAAAACAATGTCTATCGTCTAATTATTTAAGACTATATCTATATATATATATTTATATCAACGTATATAAATATATATACATATATATATCCGCATACAATACAATACTATACACTGGCTACACTGCACACTTCCCACAATTAATTCCACCCACAATACTAAATACACACACTCACAATATTACACAATATAGCAGCCCACCCTCACCTACACTTATACTGTCCCTGGGAACAAAGGGTTAATTACAATAAGCAATCAGGGAATAGCGAGGGGTAATGGCAGGGAAGGGGTTAATGGTATAGGGTTGCAGGGGTATATATGGCAGGGGTTAAATCAAGGGATCCAGGGGTTTGATTGCCGGGCAGGGCGCTCCAGGGGTTGCAGGGGGTAGGGCAATCAGGGGTTCAAGGGTCTGGAGTAGGGGTTGCAGGACAGACAACCAGTAGGGCAAATCCACAAGGGGTTATGGATACTGGCAGGGCAGAGGATCCAGGGGTTGCAGGGCAGGGCTGTAGGGGTTACTGGAGCAGGGGTTGCAGGGCAGTTGCAGGGGTATAATACAGTCTGGGGTACAGGGTTAGGGGTAATGCAGGGCACCAGGGGATCTGGAGCAGGGGTCTGGAGCAGGGATACAGTTTACTCAGCCTTCCGGGGTCTTCTGCTCGTTGGTCCAGGGGATGATTCTTCCAGGTGGGGAGGCACGGCTCAAACTGAGGAGCGCAGCGCGATCGGGTTATTTAAACCCGGTCGCGCTCGCTCCCGTGCTCCCGCGCTGCCGGGGTGCGCGCTTGCGAGCGCACGCCGGCAGCCCTGTGCGCACGTGGTCTGGCGCAGTGAAGTGACGTCACTGCACCAGTACGAGCGCACAGGAATTCACAGGCGGAGGATCTCTTTGATCCTCCTGCCTGTGAGTCACCCTCGTATCTCCGGTGCTGTAATTACAGCGCCGGAGGAGGGAGGAGGACAGAGACAGGGAAACCTTTTGTTTCCCTGTCTTGTTAATTACCCCCAGCAGCGCTGAGGGTAATTAACAGAAGGGACAGAAGATCGATCGATCTTCTGTCCCTTTGAAGTACCTGAGACTGGACCAGTCATCAGGTCTCCATTTGTCCCCAGCAGATGGGCGATTGTCCATCTGCTGGGGGCTATGGGGGGGGGGGGGCACCTGGCTGAAAGTATGTATCTTAGATACATGTTCATGACTGGGAATCATGCACATGTATTTATATACATTTGTGGGATATTAGGGATGTATACAGGAGGAAAGGGGCATATAAGGCAAAGGGGACATTATATTATCAACAGGGGGACATTTATATACATATAGATGTATATATATAAATATGGGGCATATATACATACATCTATATGTATCAGGCACTATGGGACTGAAGGGGGCATGAATGGGACACATGAAGGGGACTATGGGGCCACCTGAGGCCCAAACACGTATATGAGGCCAGAGACCCCAATGTGGGGTCATATATATATACCCATATATACATATATATATATATACATGCATGCCTGATTAAAGGGGCATGCATGCATATACATACATACACACATACATATACATATATTACAGGGCCAACACTTCCTTCTACAGGACGGATCCGTTTTCTCTGACACAATAGAAAACGGATCCGTCCTCCATTGACTTTCAATGGAGTTCATGACGGATCTGTCCTGGCTATGTTAAAGATAATACAACTAGATCCATTCATAACGGATGCAGATGGTTGCATTATCAGTAATGGAAGCGTTTTTGCTGAACCCTGCCAGATCCAGCAAAAACTCTAGTGTGAAAGTACGTTTAGTGTTGGAAGATATTGATCAATGTGAAATCTCAGCGCAGGTTTCACGTTGTCAGTAAACCATTCTTTATCCCTCATGGTTAGGCTGGGTTCACATTACGTTTTATGCCTCTGTTTGATGTATACATTACAAAAAAGAGGATACAAAAAAGCAGCGCACCACGTTCTTGTATCCATCACAGTCCGGTAAAAAAAAAGTATCCTTTTTTTTTTACAATGGAATTCTATGGTGAATGGATGCCACTGTATGGCATCAGTCAGAGGCATCCGTTTATCATATACGTTTTTTGTATAGGTTAAAAGGATGGGAAAAACGTGATGTGAACCCAGCTTTATTCTCACTCAATCAGTTGCACAAACAAGACACCAATTCTATGGCTACTAATGAAAAACCAACGGTAAAACAGTATATAGTCACAATCATATCTTGCATGTGCAGCAGCTGCCTGGGAGGAACGAGCAGAAGATGGGAGTGGTAGTGGCTCTGGCAAGAATGAGTGTACACATAAGTCACAATGACAATCCTCACAATGATATCCCCAAAGGCCGTTCAGTGACAGGAGAGCACAACCTTTCTTCCCTCAGGGCACACCTTGATGTTGGGGCTCCTGGATGGTAGTAGTTAGGGTGCCCTTGGTGTTAAGAGTTTCGGCAGGAGGGTGGATGCAGGTGCAATGTCCGGTGAATGGTGATGGGATCCAGTTGTAGTAAATAAGTCTCTCTTTACTAAAGTTCCAAGCAAATCACAGTGCAATCCTTTCCCAACAGCAATGTATGAATAGCAGCAGATCCTTAAGCATGTAGCCAAGGTTTCTGGTAGATGTTCTGTAATTCCAAGACTGAGGGGTACCTATCTAAAGGGGTTGTCTCACTTCAGTAAGTGGCATTTATCATGTAGAGAAAGTTAATACAAGGCACTTACTAATATATTGCTATTATCCATATTGCCTCCTTTGCTGACTGGATTCATTTTTCCATCACATTATACACTGCTCATTTCCATGGTTACAGACCACTCTGCAATCCATCAGTGGTGGTCGTGCTTGCACAATATAGGAAAAAGTACTAGCCTATGTGTGCTCCCATGGTCCCGGTCACCAGAGAGGCCGGCACTTTTTCCTAAAAAGTCACTATCAGCCTTAAACATGCACAGTGCCTTACTGTCTGACTCAAATGCACGGCCTTGCATATTCTGGACCTTCTGAACCTTCTTGGATCACTGTAATTGTCTCAGAGATGTTCCTACTTCTGAGGAGCAAGACATGTGCCTCTCAGTATCACAGCTAGACTAGACTATTTCTACTGACTAGGGGCTGACCAAAGTTCATCTCCTAGCATCCTATAGTGGCTGGGTCAAGGTTAACCCTAACCCATCCATACACTACTATAAATATTACAATACTATTAAGTCAGCAAGCACGACAAATCGGAACATTTCAATTAATCAACAGTATACTGACTCCTTTTGCAGTTACCCTGTTTTGCCGTACAGTACATGCTTTCAACATCGAGGGGACACTTATTTTGTGGTTTGGAGATCTAGATTTTAATACTGTATTTTATAATAGTACATTTGCATTTTAAATGCTTCAGTGAATATTTAATTGTACAGCATGTTATTTTTTTCCAGCTAGTCTCGGATTCAATTATACATTAGTATACATTTTGAAGAATATATAGGTATGAAAAATGACTATGGATACTTTTATCCCCATCCTGGTGTTTCTTAAAGATAATGATTTCACTGTTCACGTGGATAAATTCATATTGCGTATACCTACGTGTTTTATAATTAGAGATGTGTGAATCAATTTTAAACAAACGAAATTTGTTATGAATTTTGAAAAAAATTCATGTTCTAGTCAATCCAAAACATTTGTAATTTGCTTCGTGCAAATTGCTCAAAATGACATCCACCATTTTACAGATTAGAAGACAGGGGTATCACATGACCCCGGATGGCTTCTTAACCAGCGAGTTTGCCCTTAATATCTTGGATACAGCCAATCAGGGGGACTGTACTGACACGTATGATAGACCTCAATCAGGAAATTCCTGTGTTTTATGAGGTTATAAAGTATTGTGACAGGATGTTTGACAGAGACAGAAAACAAATTGTACAAGTTTAGTGCCTAGGAGAGTGTAATTAATCGACAGAAAGCTAGGGACAGGACAGGAGTCAGTAAGTATGTCACTGTGTAACTCAGTCAGGCCGCCAGCCATTTTCACTGGGTGCTGCAGCAGTATTTAAAGCTATATATGTGCATCACCCCAAGGTATGACACATAACTTGCAATCATAGACACAAATCTTTTACACAGTGGCGTGTGAGGGCCCCATAGCAAATATTAAACCAGGCCCCCCACAAGGTTTTCTGCCTATACCCTTTTCAATGACCCTTGGGCCATTTTTCCACTGCCTCGTTTGCTAAAAGTTGTTCCTATAGAGGGTAGAGTCCTGACTAAGTTTTCACCTCCAGTAGGAGAGGGGATAATCCCAACTAAGGCTGGGCCCCCTCTTGCCCTGGGCCCCATAGCAGTCGCATGGTCTGCCACTATGGCAGTTAGGCCCCTGCTTTTACAATATTAATCCTGGTGCTAATAGTATGCTGCGAGATGCATTTTTGTGCATCATATTTCCCATGTATTGTACTGGACTCTGTCAAATTTACCATTAAAAAAATTGCAAAGTTTCTTAAAAAAATTAATTTGATCACAAACTAGTACACCTGACAAAGTGGTCTTTGTCATAATAACTGTGTGTATATATATATGTGTATATATATATATATATATATATATATACACATTACTAATGCTGTCTTAATCTTAAAGAGTTTGAAAGGGGTTGGATACAGTCCTAGGAGACCTCAGAATATCATTCACAAGTTTTCAAGGCAATTGGGGCACTTTTGATTGAGGTTGAATTTGTTTTGACTTGAATTGAACCTGAAGATCGGATCATGCGAATCGGATCTGAAATGAAATTCAGGAAATTCACTTATCTCCATTTATAATTACACATTTCGAATTATAAACAGTTTTATATGGAATGTATCAATATATGATATGTACATTAATGATAGCTTGTATTACCCAAGACAGCCTTAAAGCCTGGCTGATGTAGTATTTTATTTGTTTATTTTATATGTTTATTTTAAGGTTATCTAGGGTATTTGAGTGATGTCAGTCCACTTAACTCTGTGCATTGTATTACATCATAGATGAGCTCACCAAATTGACTGACTATTGGGGATAAAACATAGTTACATTGGTACGTACATGTAGTCAGAGATGAAGTCTCCTAATAAAAAGGATAAAATACAATCCATGTTGTGGTTTACAACAGGATTTCCACAAAGCATTTTGGATTTGGGAGTGTTTGAGATGTTGCTGACTCAGAAACATCAGGTGGGGAAATGTAATGGAAGAGGGAGATTGACCTTGGGCAGATGTTTAAAAGATGGAATTAAGAGACAGTAGCTGCTGTTTGTTATTAGACCTTGGGAAATTCCACTTCAAAATTGTCATAATCAACACAGATATGCTTCTGAAAACTAAATGTAGTAATTATGTTTTTGAAGAGAAGTGCAGCACTCTAATGAGAAAGGTCCACTTGACCCTTTTGTATTGGAGAGCAGTTAGGAATTCTTTTAGATATTGTACAATAATACATTGTTAAAATATGAATACTAAATGGGGGATAGAACATAATTAGAAACTACAACAGGAACTATTGCATTGAGATAAAATATACATGATTCCACATAAAGAATACTCATATCACACAAATATGTCCTATATTTATAAAAATTCCTTAAAAAAATAGAAAATTTACTAAGAAATGAGGAAAGCAGTCATTAAGGCGGGTTCATATTACATTTTTACCCTATGTTCAGCATATACGTTGGATGGAAAAAAAGGATGCAAAAGCTTAGTGCACTCTGCTTTTCCACCCTATAGTGTCCAGTGTTTTTTTTACAGTGGAACTCTATGATAATGGATGCCACTGTATGACATCCGTCAGAGGTAGCCATTTAACATGCTCGCCACTGACTTATGGCCTGCCTGTGGCAGAGGTCCATAGGAACTTAATGTAATTCTCTAATGATTGCTCATTATAATTCCCTAGAACTATGAAAAAGTGTAAAAAAAAAAAAGAAAAAAGTTCTAAAAATATTAAAAAATATAAAAATTCAAATCCATCCCCTATTATTAAATAAACACGCATAAACAGTTCAAAAAATAAGCATCACGGGCATTGCCGCGTGTGAAAACACCTGTACTATTAAAATATAGAAATATTTATCCCATATGAAAAACAACTAAACTGAAAAAAAGTCCAAACGGCTGATTCGCCATTTTTTTTGGTCATGTCATCTCACACAAAAAATAGAATAAAAAGTGAATTCATACACACCTCATACACACCTCAAAATGGTGAAAAAAAACCTCACACAGCTCCGCACACATAAAAGTTAAAAAATTAGGGGGTAAGAATATGCCGATGCAAAGAAAAAAATAGGTTTTCTTTCAAAGTTTTTTTTTTCAGTATCAAAATGCAAATTGTATATGTGGTATCGTTGTAATTGCACTGACCTGGAGAATGAAAGAAAGGCCTTGTTCACACATAAGTTATTTGATCAGTTATTTCCATCAGTTTTTGTGAGCCAAAACCCGGAGTGGAAGCTACACAGACATAAGGTATAATGAAAAGATCTGCACCTGTTCTGTGTTTAGAGCCGCACCTGGTTTTGGCTCAAAATCACTGATGGAAATAACTGAACAAAAAAATGAGGTGTGAACAAGGCCTAACAGGTAAGTTTTGCCACTTGGGAAATGCTGTAAAAACAAAACCCATAAAACAATTCTACCACTGTTTGGATTTTTTTTTCTGCTTCCCACTACATTGTATGCAACCATAAATGGTGCCATTAATAGTACAACTTGTCCCACAAAAAACAAGCCCTGATAAGGCTATGTGAATTGAAAAATGAAAAAGTTATGGTTTTGGGAAGGCTGAGAGTAAAAAACGAAAATGAAAAATGAAAAAATCACCCATTCATTAAGGGGTTAATGTATATGTATATTTCTTTGTATATGTTAAATGTAAGACAAAAATGTTATGTGAACACAGCTTAATATGCTTTCCATTGTGAATAGTGTAAGAAAGAATAAGAGTGCATTCACACAGTGTGTACATTAGGCATATGCACAGTATACACGTCACATATATTCATACACCCACAATCACCACAACAGAGGCCAATTGAGTGTTAACATATTAGCATGGACCACAAAAAGCAATGCATCCAATGTGAAAAAGTGAATTTCATAATGACCTATAACCTCTCTGGCTGTGATTTTTTTTCTAAACAGTGAGGAAGATTTCATATAAAAATGTGCCAGTTTGCATTTGTGCATTTTACACCAAACACTTTTCTACATGCTTTGCATCACATTTACTGTTTTACAGTATTTTTTTAAGCATTTTACACCTTGTATGATAAGAGGTGTGGCTTCACAAGAAAGGGTGTGGCTTCATGACAAGGATTGTGGCCTAAATCCACCCCCATGCGCAAAAATTTGCATTTTTGGAGTGAAACTACTCAAACTTATAGGTGGTATAAATAGACAGGTTTTTTTGGCGCATGTACACATTTTTCTGGCACACAGACAAAATAGTTGTGCATGGACAAATTTTTGGTGGACAAATGGAATTCTAGTGTAAATCTGGCACAGGATTTACAATACTCCAAATTTACAAAGGTCCATGTGCCAAACATGCCTGTTTAAATAGCTTCATGTATTCCCCACGTTGTAACAATTCTGGGGCATCTATTCTTATGACTCTATTTTGTACCATTCCTTTATTATTTCTACTAGAAGTTAAGAATGAATTGCTAGCAGTCTGCAGTAAGGGTACAGAGTACATGTAACAAGTTGGGGATGTGTCCCTGTATAATCTAACAGTGGCAGCACTGATTTGATAGAGTGAGTCTGTGCAGGTACACACTCCCAACTGGTTACCACCCCTCTGTACCCTTACTGCAGACTGCTAGCAATTCATTCATAACTTCTTGTAGAAATAATAAAGGAATGGCACAACATTGAGACATAAGAATAGATGCTCCAGAATTGTTATTACATAGGGGATGCATTTCAGGAGTGGTCACAGGTCATCTTTAAGACTGTGTTTCATATTCTTAGACAGTGCAAATTATGACACTGTTAGTAAATCTGCCCCACTATATGTAACAACCCTAAAACATATAAAATAGCTGATGCAGTTAATCCCACTAAACAGCACATTGGCGGCATCCTGATCAAACTGTATCACCTTCCCCTCTACAAGGGCTACCTACATAATGCAGGGACACAGCTGGTTGTAACCTACAGCACATGGAACTGTTGAACTATTGGGAGGGGACTTGTTTGAGGAACAGTCAGAAGTATGTACTGTAAATATGAAAAGGGTTTCTGCACCTCCATATAAAGCCGAGCAAACATTTATTCATCTGCATTAGCGCTGTCAAAAAAGCCTGTTATCTGCTAACATTTACATGCCACTTAAATGTAATTGAAAGTCTTGCCACTGAAAGTCTGTAGGCATTCACTTGAGCAAACAGATACAAACCATATAAGTGCTGCTGCTGAAAATAACAATGACTAATGCATGATCATTAATAACATGTACTTGTAGATTTCATAATTCAAGGCACCCTTTGTCTTGCATGACAAATAGGAAGGCTTTAAGCTTTATGACTGCCTAGAGTGGATTAGACATTTGCATGATAACTGCTATTCTTGTGCTGGAATAATGGAAAATACATTTTCTAAAAAGTCTCCTACTGGTTCTGGAAAGAAGAGTGCATTTCAATCCAAAATTGAGTATGCAGCAGTGAATTAAATGAACAGCATCCAGCCCACACTCTGGATTTTCAATAGATTCCAGTAAAACATCTAAATCTTCACAACTTAGCCTGCTGAGACAGGAGGAAAATGTTTAGCAAAGTGCAATAGCGTGCCATTAATCTGTTGATGAAAACACAAGGGATTCCTTGTGTATGAAAGATGGAGTTGCCTTGTAGAATAATATGTAGTTTACTCAATGGAGCGGATGGAAAAAATGTCATGGTTAATAGTCCTTGAATTTCAGTCTTCTTTTCCGAAGCATTTCTTGTATCTGCCATTATGTAGCATTAACTGTATGACTTTGTGGTTATTGGATATGAACCAGTTATGAAATGAGTTAAGGGGATTCCCAGAATTATTCTATATTTTCTAATGCTTTTAATGCACCCAATTCAACCCATTCTTGCCTGTGTATTCCAATGTTCAAATAATGAATACAAAAGCCACCCTTTACAGGCAAACTCAGTACAAAACCCTTATAAATCATTTCATCTCAGTATGGAATAATCAGAACTTTGGAAGTCAAGTATGTATGTATAATAAATAGCTTTGAATCTGTCCTTCAACTTTATCTCCCAACATGATAGGTGTTGTAGTTTCACATTAGCTGGGGAGCCACATTTTAGTTACCAATGATATACTAGCTAGGTTGGGCATTGCAAAATGCATTAAAGGAGTTGTCCCACAAAATATTCTACAGTTTTCAAACCACCTGTATCTGAATACTTTTATAATTGCATATAATTAAAAATTTAGCATACCACTGAGTTATACAATAAAATATATCTATATATCGCCACCTGCTGTTTGTTTTTTTCTTATTTCTTTGACCTGCTCACTGTGAAGCCCGCACATGCTCAGTTTCATCCTTCAACTGCCTCCTGAGCTGTGATAGGGAGAGCATGGACACGCCCCCTTAGCTGCAGCAGAAAAGACACTCCCCTTGAGCTGCCAGCTTGATATAAATCTAGCAGAGCAGTGAATAGGGAGATCTCTGGATCCATGTGAGGTACAGAGCTGGTTCTAGCTTTGTTAGAAATAGACTGCTGTGCACTATATGATGTATGATTTTCATTTTTTACATTAGTCATGGGATAACTCCTTTAAATCATGTCTCAAATATCAAAATCCTTGTTAAATCATTTGGGGCGGGGGCATTATCTTTTGTGTATTGGATGGAGATTCAGGATTTTATTGGAAACATCAGTTCAAATTTTCACATATTATAAATTCTTTATATACCCAGATATTTCAGGAATAATGTTACTTACTACTGAACAGCCTTTCTGTTTCCGCCATATTAAATATGCCGAGGTGGACACACATGCTCAGTTTTGTTGCTTTGGGTATATAGAGGGATCCCTGGTGTGATGAGCTGGCTGCATCTAAGCTGCACCATCTTCTCTGCACGTCAAATTAAATGTTGTGCAAGCAATAAGTGAATGAGAGTGCAATTGCTGAGGTGGACACAGAAATGCTATTCAGTACAAACAGTAGGTGGCACTATTCTCACATTCCTACAATAACTGGGAATATAAGCAATTATTTTCAATAAGTGTAAATGCAAAAACAGTTTATAACATTGGGCTAGGTTTGACTATAGACAATGTTCCATGGGACAATGCCTTTAAAGGGGTTGACCCCTGATTAATGTAAAAAAATGAATATTAGACATTATATAATACATGAAAATCTCTTTCTAACAAAGCTAGATCCAGCCTTGTACCTTACATGGATCCAGAGATCTCCCTGTTCATTGCTTCAATTGTTCTGCTAGATTTATTTTGTGCTGGCATCTAACAGGGTGTGTCCTGTAACTATCACAGCTTCTACTGGTGGTGGTAGTTGGAGGATGGAACTGAGCATGTGCTTCCACCTCAGCGAGGAGGACAGAGAGATGAGGAAAAGAACAAACACCAGGTGGCGCTAAAAAGATACATTTTATTGAATAACTCAGTGGCTATACAAAATTTTTAATTAAATGCAATTACAATAGTATTCAGATCTAGGTGCTCGTTTGAAAACAGTAGAATATTTTTAATGAATCAAACTCTGTAATAGCTGAAACCTTGGGTATCCCCTAACAGATATCCATAAAGTGAAGATAACCAAAGTGAAGATCACGAAAACAAAGTGCACGTTGCTTGGGAAGCACAGCAGATGACCACTGGCCAACAGACCGTTTCACGTCCACTGAAAACATCAGTGGACGCGAAACGGTCCGTTGGCTGGTGGTCATCTGCTGTGCTCCCAAAGCATTATGCACTGTGTTTTTGTGCCATTTAAGAATATACTTATGTCTGGCGAGTGCCATGATTTGCTTCCTTTGCCACAAAACACTCTGATCCACTGACCGTGTCCATAAATGCCTGTGCATTTTACACAGAAGAATTAATGTGTTGTCATAATGTCATATGGCAGTATTACAGTATAAATACTGCAAAATGCTACCATAAAATCTTATCCCGCAACGAACAAGACCTCAAACATCTTTACAGTCTTATGAACAATTATGGCTGGCAGAATGTGTGGAGACAAAAGTTTCCCATGGTCCTTAAAGGGGTTCTGTCACTTCAGCAAATGCATTTATCATGTAGAGAAAGTTAATACAAGGCACTTATTAATGTATTGGCTGTGCTTGAACATCATAGGAAAAGTCTCTTGGGTGGCCAAGACCACAGGAGTGCACATAGGCCAGCACCTTTTCCTATAATGTGCAAGCATGGCCACCATTGATAGGTTGGGAGATGGTCATAACCAGGGGTGGGATTCAAATTTTTAACGACAGGTTCCCTACTCAAGTACGTCATGAGTCACATATGGCGTCACCACATATATGCAACACACATATACATAAATACACCATATACATGGTACACATACATATATGCACCACATATACAGTACATACACATACCACCCAACTTTTAAGAAGCCTAAGGAGCTAAACTATGGCATGGAAGGACTCATCTCCAGCTGCCAGCAGGATCTGTAATTTTAACAACCGGTTCTGGAGAACCTAAGGGAACTGGTTGAATCCCATGTCTGGTTATAACCGCTGGATGCAGGCCGTGTATAATGTGATGGAAAAATTAATCCAGCCAGCAAAGGAAGCAATATGGATAATAACAATACATTAGTACATGTCTTGTATTAACTTTCTCTACATGATAAATGAAGGGAGATCATTCCTTTAAGACATAAGTTGTCTAAGGGGTTTTCTCACTTCAGCATATGGCATTTATCATGTAGAGAAAGTTAATAGAAGCACTTACTAATGTATTGTTATTATCCATATTGACTCATTTGCTGTCTTCATTCATTTTTCCATCTTATTATGCACTTCTCGTATCCTGGGTTTATGGCCACCGCTGTAGCGCAGATACAAGGTGGCTGGGATGGGAGCTGCTGAACATGCATGCCAATACACGATCACCCAGATCTAGCCACCAGAGAGGTCTGCACTTTTTCCTATAGTGTGCAAACACGGCCACCGATGCTGGATTGCAGGGTTGTCATACCCTTGGAAATGAGCAGTGTATAATGTGATGGAAAAATGAATCCAGTCAGCAAAGGAAGCAATATGGACAATTACAATACATTAGTAAGTGGCTTGTTTTAACTTTCTCTACATGATAAATGCCATTTGCTGAAGTAAGACAGCCCCTTTAAGGGATTAAATAGAACTGAACTGCATTCTTTTTGCTAATGTTATTATTTCCACTACATATTACTGTATATTTACTCAGATGGCTTTAAATATTTTGAATGAAGATTATTGAGTCTTTCTGACACATTCATTTTGATCACAGTAAATAAACCCAGGCGTTCACATACTGAGTCTCTCAGCAGGAGACGGAATGCCATTTACAAACATTATACATCAACCTGCTGCATGTACCACAGTGGATTAGGAACGTTACAGTAGTTTTTTATTAACCATAATGTTACAATTACTGCATGCTCTGGGTGATTGCACTGAAAACTGAGTATATAAACTTTTATTGGTCTACAGAGTAGTGCAGGATTATGTAATAATTTAAAGGCACAGAGCTTGCACCTATCTATGTACCTCTCCAGTGTGCATGGGCTTTTCAGGTTTTACATCAGTAGTCATTCATGAGGTATAAAAAGGGTCATTTAGACTATTTACCCAGGTTCAGAAAAAAGCAGAGACTGATCTGATTTTCTACACATTGTACTGTAACGTTAGGGCGGTATTAGACCTACAGAGGGTCAGCCAGATGTGTAAAAGTGCAACCAATTAACCATTGAATCAGCAAGTGCTCGTTCATTGGGCAGTCACTTTTTTTATGCATGTTAAAAAATATTGGTGTTCAATGCTTGTTAAAGTATATATTGCACTACTTAGTCACACCCCATACCATCTCATTAAAGGGAATCTGTGACCTCCTGCAAGCACTATTAAAGTGTTACTGTCATATTTTTTTTATTTGCTAGTTTATTCAAGCTAGGCATGTATACCCAAGTTAGTCTGTCAATTATTGTCAAAAGATCTGTAATTACCTTATGTCAGGTTTCATGTCCCTTTCCACTGGTCCCTTAAAAGACTGTTGCTATGGCTCATCTAAGAAGACAGGAAGACAGAGGGGCAGTCCTTCACACTGCAGGCCAGCATTAGGCTTCAGAGTGAGGAGGCGTGTCTATCAGTAATCCAATCTGATTGGCTGGCGGGAAGCTGCTGTCTACAGCAAGTGTGTATGTGAAGTGAGGGAAGGCACTTTTGGCTTCAGAGAACTAGCAGAGGAGCCATCTTGAGAAGATCCTCATATTGTAGGGTTCAAACCAGCTGTAACTAAGGGAAATACTCAAGGAAAACTAAAGATTGCTTTATGCATAATGCTCCACCAACAGTAACATATGCTAAAATAGATTTTTTGATGAAAATATGACAGTTACACTTTAAGTACAGTAATACATGAATAGTACTGCTGTCGCTGACTCAAGATCATTAATTTGTATGTCATGATCAGCCCCGTTTCCCCTGGTGATCTGGGTGAAATGAAAGCTTAATACTTAGTGATAAGTGAATAAGTTATTGCTTGGTCAATGGTCATGTTAGGTAAAAGATGGAGGATTAGTGCCTGGTGGTCCAAAGTATATTAAGGGTTTGACATGTTTTATTTTTCCCTTGTGGCCTAGTGTAAAACAGAGGTTAATAATTGATGGGTTAGAGGTTTATTCACCTTCCTAGAATCCAGTGATATGTCCTGTGGTTTCCTGTCTACAAGTTGAATAGGATATGCTCACTGCGTTCAGCTTCCCCTCTGGAGCGAAAGGATTGTGTGGTTCTCAGTTCTTCATGTAGTGGTCAGACTGGTCTGGTGCTGCTGGGCCCCCTGACTGTGTCCACAAAAGAACACAAAAGCTATCATTTTTATGCTTCTGCTCACTATAGCATACACATACAAGTGAGTAGAAATATAAAAATGAGAGATTCTTTATAAGCTTCTTTTTAGGTATTTACTGATTACTGTATTTTAGATGAGTAAAAGTCTCTTTAAAGAATTGTATATAGATATCATTTTTTATTAATATTTATGTTTTCTAAATGTCATCATAATTACGATATTATGACAAAAGTAATTATATTACAATAACATTAAAGGAAAGGTAGAATTGTCCTATTGTACTTTAGTTTTCACATCTTAAACATCTTAGGTACGTATCTTCATTTAAATGATTCATTTGCATATCAACAGCATAAGAATAACATTAATTGCTTGAGAAGATCAAAAATCCTAAACTCTATAAACACATGTAAAACATGTATTCTGAAAAAAAAACCTATGGTCCCCATTCACTAATGTGATTGTACCTAGGATTGTACCTAGGCATGTGCTAAAATGTAGTGTGATTAGTCACATCTAGCTTTAAAGGGGTTATCCAATCCTATACAATGTCTCCCCATATGCCAGGCCCCTCACGCTGAATATACTTACTTGGGTGCCCGCTCCCTGTGCTGCTCCTGGTCCCCACACCACCACTGCTGCTTCTCCCCACGCCCGGATGAAAACAGGTGACGCTAGGGAGGCTCATCCCCATCTGCCATTGGCGTGTCCCCCCTTCCCCCGTCACCGGATGTTTTCATCCGGGCATGGGGAGAAGCAGCAGCGGCAGTGCAGGGACCGGGGACCCAGGTAAGTATATATACAGTGGGGGGGGGGGTCCAGCACATGGGGGGGCTTTTTATAAGATTGGATAACCCCTTTAAAAGAATGCAAAATGGAGCATGGCACCAAAATTGTGCCAAAGTGTTGGTATAAAATTCTGTTACAAAGTAAGCCAATCAGAAGTTGATATAAAGTTAGACTAAAGTCATGGACCAAATGTATCATCCAGCATTGGCCACTGTGAGAAACTTGATGCATTTTTACACTGCCTTATGCTGTCTAAATTTTAGACAGGATTAATAAATCTGACCCTTTGTTTTATAGTTTAACATTAATTCAAAATAATTTTATGGAAAATAATTATTCTTGTCCCCTTTCCTTTCTAATATGATGAAGAGAAGAGAGCAGTGTGAATAAGTACCACTACCAGTTGATGAACAGAAAATGAAGGGGTGAATTGGGGAACCTCTCTCCTCTCTTTGGAATAACATCACGCAGTCTATAACTCACCACAGCGCCAGACATGCAGTCACTGTATTAGAACGGCATACCTATTTATAGCAGGACAGGCAGCGTGCCAAGAGAGCTGTTACCCTAATGATTTAGTCACCTCTTTATGATCCATTTCTGTTAGCTTAGCTGTGACCATTTGAGCTCTGTATACCCTGTGCACAACATAGAAACCTGTGTGAGCATTGTGAGAAGAGGCCGAGAAATTATATATTCTAACATTCCGTTTATAAACAAGAATTTTTTTTGTTTTATACAACTTTTATTTTATTACATTTTGTATCAATAACTGAGGAAATGCACTGAATTGTAATTCAAGAGGTATTAGTAACAAGCTACAGTAAATGAACATAGAAACATTTAATCACAATTCTACGTTATATCACTTTCCTGTATATCATATGCAATCAATATAATTTGCAAATACAGTGTTGAGTTTTATGTGTTTGGAATGCTCATTGACAATGTACACATTTTACAGTAATCAGGGGTAGTCTTATTTTTATGCTTTAGCATTTAATGAAAATAAGTATTTGAGATTTCCTTTTCAGTGAAATAGGTAACATATATTTAGCTTTTTTTGCTTCTTGGAAATAACGGTGAGAATCCACATGGTTGATATCTCCTACTTTTCAAGACAAATATGCCACTCACCAGCTCTTAGGTGAAACAGGTGACAATTCCTGTGGTATCTCGAATGACAGCCAGATTGGTTGTCACTCAATTTGTCAACAAATACACATAATAAAAAAAATGGTTGAATAGAATTTGACAAACTTGACAGAACAGATAAAAGTGCCAGATTAATATTTGCACTCATTGACGCTGAAAAGTATATAGACATATAGTAAATTCAGTGACTAAAAAATAACGCACCAAGAAGGAGTTGTGGTAATGGAATGAAACTTTCTATGGGTGAATGTACAATATTAGAGGGAGGGGATAAGTTTATTGTGGAAAACTGTAGAATTGAAAGGCGGCTCTTGTACCCTATTGGGTTGCATTTAGGCATACAGGTTCCGTATGGAAGGACATTTGTTCAAAGATGTTGCAGCTGGGCCTGTAGATTTTGCACACTCATAATTTGTGAAAGATAGTGTCCCAGCTGGTCCCATAAATGTTCGATTAGCAATAAATCTGGTGAAATCAGGCAAACCAAGGAAATGTTGCAATCTGGTGGAGATATTCCTGGGAAAGCGTGGGCAAGCGAAAAATACCAGTTGAAAGCTCTGCCATGAAAGGCAACACATGTGACAACAGGATGTCCTGCACATATTGTTCAGCTGTTAGTGTCCCTCATATCACTACTAGGGGCGACCTACTATCGTATGTGATGGCTCCCCAGATCATCGCTCCAGTAGTGTGTCACTTCACAGTAAAGGCAGCACTGTAGCACTCACCACAAGGCCTCTGTTCTACAACCTGAAGAATCCCAAACAGAACCTGGATTCAACGCTAAAGACCATACAGCTCCAGTCCATAGCAATCCAGGTTTGTTGTTCATGATAGCACTGCAAAAGAAAGCAATGGTTTGGCTGGCTGGCTGTCAATGGCAGGACATGTAATGAGCTCCATGACACCAAATTTCCTTCTGCTAGGCACCTATAAATGGTCTGGGCAGAGAGAGTCGTGTGTAATGAAGGTGCCACCTGTGTCTGGATGGTGGGCACTGAAATTGTGAGAGCTGCTTGTGCCTGTTGGCAGATCAAATGATCCTCTCTACTGGTGGTCTGTCTGGGCTGTCTGAAGCCTGTTCTCCGTGTATGTGCTCTTATGTAACCACTGCTCTCTACAGCTCATAAGAACTAGGTCAAAATATTCTAGATGGTCAGCTTGTCAAAACAACCACCCTGCTTCTCTCTGTCCAATAATGTGCCCCTTCTCAAACTCTGTCCCCTGGGTAAAATGTCTTTGAGTGCATTGTAAATTCATATCTAGCAATTATCTCTCTCTAAGAAGTACACTTCCCAAAAAGTAGCCTCTTAGGGTCCATTCACACGAACGTATATTTGCGGGCCCGCATTACTGCGGACCCGTATATTTGGCGTGTGTTCTGCAGCGCTCGGAACACACGCCGTGCGGCCCCATTAAAAATGCCTATACTTGTCCGGGCGCATGGACAAGTGTAGGACATGCTTCAAAAGAGCCGCGGCACGGAGCTAGCTTAGAGGTGAATGGGGCCGCATCTATTCCCGCAATTTTGAATGGGGCCTTAGAGCCTTCTTATAAGGTAGAGGGGGAGAAACACTTTTACACCCTCTTGTGGCAAGACCCAGTGTCTACTCAGACCACACCTGTAATCATTTACATATCTCACCATCTAACTATTATGATGTGTATTGCAGAAATCTGACATTTCCATCTGGGTGTGTTACCTTTTTTCTAAGTGAGTATATTTTCTCTCTTCCTATAATTTGTTATAAGTGTGGCATGTAATTAAAAGTATTGTATCAATGGATAGAGACAAACGTAAGTAACCATCCTATACAGTAAAAAATATGCATTGTGTGCAGTCATTTAGTGATGACATCTAATATCTAAAGCTGAGTGTATGTGTGTGTGTGTGTGTATGTGTGTGTATGCCTGCTAAAGGAATCCGCATCGTCGCAGCTACAATCACGAAATTTGGCACACAGGTACATCAGGTGGCCAGAAAGGTTTTAGAACGGGTCTCAGCTCTCCAGGGCGTACCGTTCCTGAGATATTCCCCAAAAATGCATTAGCCAATAGAAGCTTCGTCACATGACCCTTATCAGCCAATAGAAGCTCGCAGGCAGTTAGTCTCCACACACCAGGTTTCCATAACAACCCAGCCATTTTCCTTCAGTGCTGTAGGTCTGCTTTAAAGGGGCAGAGTGCTGTGGATGACACTGTTAAAGGGGTATTCCGGTTACCATAAATATAACTCATGTTTTAGACTAACTCATCATCAATCATTACCCCATATAATGTAAATTTCACATATTTACCGCTCAGTAGTAATAAAAGATGTTTTCTTCAACTGCTACCCACTGTGTTTCCTCCTAAATTACTATGGCATCGACCTGTAACTCAGACCACCCTCAAAAGAAGGACCCCACCCCCAGGTCCAGCTAAGGCATGCCCCTGACTCAGGCCATGCCCCTTTCCACTCCGCAGCCGACGGGGATTGAAAAAATGAAGGTAAAAATCAACTTCTGTCAGCTGCAGGGGTGGAAGGGAGGGTGACTTTCTCTCTGCAGCTCATGCTCAGACTGCACAGTGCTGCTGTCTGAGAGTGAGCTGTTTAAAAGGACCCATGCCGTCCCCATGCCGGACGGAGAACAGGAAGTCAGAAAGCCAGACTGTCCAGCCTAAAACTGGACCTCTGGCCACCCCTAGGGTCCAGTTTTAGGCTGGACAGTCCGGTGTTCTGGCTCCCTGTCCTCCATCCAGCGCAGTGCCTGGACGGACACTTTCAGCAGCTCACGCTCAGTCAGCTTCTCCTCTGAGTCTTCACGGGGTCAGGGGGCGTGACCTCATGTTTAGGGGTGTGGCTTCATGTGACAGGGGGCGTGGTTTTGCGTTTGGTGGTATGGCCGGTGAGGTCTGGCTCTCTGGGGTGAAGACAGTGGCCACCCTAGCTGGTGTGGATGTTACTGTTAAGGGGCGGGCACTGTAGAGGTCACTCTCAATATCGTTTAACGACACACACACAAACATTAAATGAAATAGATGAAATATACCCTTCCAAATATTAAATATGCAGCAGTCCCTGTTTCTAATTGCATGTTATATTGACAGATAGATAAGATATAGATAAATAAATAGATCGATAGACAGGAGATGGATAGATGGATAGATAGATAGATAGATAGATAGATAGATAGATAGATAGATAGATCCACAGTAAATAAGGCAGCACTCCAACATAAGGTGAATAGGTGAAGGCTTGACAAAGGCCTCATTGAGTTTGGGTTGAAACTTTGCCAAGAGTAATAAAAGGGTTTTCACCTATTCTCCTTATGTTAGAGTGCTGCCTTATTTTCTGTGGATTTATTTAGATAGATAGACAGATAGCAATACATTCAAGAATAGTAAAATCTCACAGTACTTGTCAGGCTTAATATACACAGAAAAAAATAAAAGCATGGCTAAAATTCCCACAGAGTGGAAGACACGTCTGTCAAGTTTGGCACTTAAAATGCAGCCCAGAAAAAAGGAAAGAAAATATCGCTTTTACTGCACAATAGTCACACGCTGCCCATGTTTGTGTCGAATTGGAGATTAAACTCCACAAACTCCACTGCCTGCTGTTAAGGACAAGCAGTATAGGAGAAATCAGTAAAACAGATTTTTCAGAAATGTATCTTGGGTTTTCTTTCGTCCTTGGAGAATAAGGACAGCTCAGCCTTTTCCTATCTCTTTTATTTTAAAGCAACTGGAGACAATGTAATATACATTTAAATTGCTTTTGTGTCACACCAACCGGTTTGGCTTCTCTAACAACATAAGAAAACGTCTCAGCCCTTTTGAAGTACCTTTTGGATAAATGAACGGAACAGTGTGTACCAACTGCTGATAAAACCAGTGAAAGTACTGCTCTGTGCCAACGGTCTGTTTATTTCTACATTGTGAGGAGAGAAGAAAATGGATTGGGTCAAATCAGTGCATGCAATTGTCTGCTACATTTCTCATTGTTCAGTTCCAAATGAAAAAAATTATAGCCCCTAGAAAATCAAGCTGAGTTTTTTTTTTAATCAAGTGACATTATCTATTATTATCATCATTATTATTTATTTATTTAAAAGTGCCATTAATTCCAGGGTGTTGTACGTATGAAAAAGGTAAACCAACTTTGTAAAATACAAAAAGTACAATAAACCTGCACTAATTCTGTGACACACTGATACAGAGGAGGAGAAGACCCTGCCTACTAGGGCTTGGGGCACTTTCACATGAGCAAGTTTTGTGGACTGAACTGGACTGGACTCATTTTGAATAGAGATGAGTGAACCCCCTACCAGGACCCGGACTTTTTCACAATACTTTGGGTTCGGTGTTCGGGTGATTTTATTATTTTCTGTTATATCATGGTTATAACGGAAAATAATAGCATTGTTAAGACAGAATGCTAAATAAATAAAACTAATAAAAAAACCCTATCATCATTTAGCAGGACCTGCGATGACATCACTGCGCTTACCACGTGGTGAGCGCGGTGACGTCATCGCAGGTCCTTTTTCAGGTCCTGCAGAAAGAAGAAAGAAGAGGATACCGCCTGATCAATCAAGTGGATGAGGTGAGTTTTTTTTTAACCCCTGAATGACCATTTTATTTAGAATTCTGTCTTAAGAATGCTATTATTTTCTATTATATTTTTTATTATAACCATGTTAAGTAACCATGTAAAATGAATTTCGGGTCCCAAATGACTTTAAAGGGGTCAGAGTTTCAGGGTGAAGTTCGGATCAAGTTCGGGTCCCGAACCCGAACTTTGACCTGAAGTTCGGCTGAACCCGAACTTCCATGGGTTCGCTCATCCCTAATTTCAATCAAAATGGTTTTTCACGTATTTCTGCGTTCAGTAAAAATAGCAGAATGTTCTGTATTTTGCTTTTTTCATTCAAATACATACAAGTGAATGGGGCTTTTCGCAAAAAAACAGAAGGCATCTGGATGCAATGCATTTTTCACTGATGTTTGCTAGGAGATGTAGATTGTTTTTTTTTTAGATGCGTGCAATCTGGACCGAAAAACTGAACGCGATCGCAGACAAACCTGATTGAACTTACATGCAAAAACATCAGGTTTTTTGCCAGACATATCCTGACCCAATCTGTATCATTCATGTGAGAGACGCCTTACAATCTACAAGGGAAGGGGGTGAGGGTAGATAGTAGGCGAGGGTAAAAGGTTCTCATATGGCTGTGTATGGAGGCAGGGTTATTGTAGGCTGTAAGCTTTCGTGAAGAAAGTTTTGATGTTGGAGAGAGCGTGATATTCTAACATAGGGAGTTCCATAGCATGGGGAGGCATGTGAGAAATCTTACAAAATAAAACAGTGGGCACTCTCACTTTTTGGCAGTTTGTACAGATGGCTGTGTAAATATATTTAAATATGTTTTGTTTATTCAAATAAACTTTTTAATAATTAGACTATAGAGAGTATGTAAAATCAGCAGTAAAAATATAAAAAATAAGATGAAATATAAAAATAAAACATACCCAGTAATTAATAGTGTATCTGGTAATCCACCTTTCTCTAAAGTGTGGTTACAAACTTACATCAACAGATTATCTGACCAATATCTGTCCAATCAGACCAATAGTTGGTGTGTATGACAAAAGATCTGTGTGTGTAATTAGCCATCTGACCAATGACTGGTCAGATAATCTGATGTAATATAGGCACATGGTTACCTATAATTATAATACTACCACGGGGCCCTTGTTGTTAAATCTCTTAATATTATAAAAATGAGTTTCTGTCTGTCTGTCCGTCTGTCTGTCTGTTCTCTATGCGCGACCAAACTACTGGACCGATTTTCACCAAATTCGGCACACAGGTACATCAGGTGTCCGGGAAGGTTTTAGATCAAGTCTCAGCTCTCTAGGACGTACTGTTCCCGAGATATTCCCAAAATACGATCCCCATCAGTCAGTATTAGTCTGGGAGCATTTCACTTCAAATTCCAACTGCCATTTTCTCCAGATGCACACAGGTTTCCATAACAACCTAGCCAGGTAATTAGCAGCCAGCTGAAGAGCTCAGCCATTTCTATTCGCTGCTTTAAATGGGCAGAGTGCTGTGGATGACACTGTTAAAGGGGTATTCCGGTTACCATAAATATAACTTATGTTTCAGACTAATTTTAGACTAAGACCGTTCAGTAGTAATAAAAGATGTTTTTTTCCACTGCCACCCATTGCGTGTCCTCAATTACCATGGCATCGACCTATAATTCAAGCTGCCCCCTAAAGAAGGACTTAAAAACCCTGCCCCAGGCCTTGCTAAGCCATGCCCCTGACTTGGTCAGGTCACGCCCCCTCCCACTCCGCAGCCAATAGGGATTGAAAAAATGAAGGTAAATATCAACTTCTGTCAGCTGCATTGACTTTCTCTCTGCAATGACACACAGAAACATTAAATGAAATAGATGAAATACACTAATTTTAGACATACAGTAGTAATAAAAGATGTTTTCTTCCACTGCTACCCATGGCGTGTCCTCATAAATTACCATGGCATCGACCTGTAATTCAGGTCACCTTCAAAAGAAGGACCCCCGCCCCAGGTCTCGCTAAGCCACGCCCCCTCCCACTCCGCAGCCAACGGAGATTGAAAAAATTAAGATAAAATTGAACTTCTGTCAGCTGCAGGGGTGGTTGGGAGGTTGACTTTTTTCTGCAACAACAACCAGAAACACTAAATGAAATAGATTAAATATACCCGTGCGAAGCGATGTTTTCTTCCACTGCTACCCATTGCGTGTCCTCATAAATTACCATGGTATCGACCTTTAATTCAGGCCACTCTCAAAAGAAGGACTTAAAAGCAACCACCTCCAAAGTCCCGCTAAACCACGTCCCTGACCCGGTCAGGTCACGCCCCCTCCCAATCTGCAGCCAATGGGGATTGAAAAAATGAAGGTAAAAATTAACTACTGTGAGCTGCATTGACTTTCTCCTTTCAACGACAAACACAAACACTAAATCAAATAGACGAAATATAACCAGGCGAAGCCAGGTCCTTCTGCTAGTAAATAATAAATACTGATACTTTGAAGCAATACAAATAGTGACTAAAAAAGGTGGTTATTATTTAATCAAAGTCAATGATAATATGCACATCCCTTATATTTAATACATCCTGTTTAAATGCATCAAGTTGCGGCCTATATTATATCCAACAATAAAGTTCTTTATTACCACATATATACCACGTATATTTAAAATATTATTATATATTTCCATGTTAATGCAGGTAGCAGAAATGCAGTTCCATGTATTGAATGTGTTAGTCGCCTAATCCCCTCCTGGTGCACAGATTTACCTATCCTGTTTGAAATCTATATGGTAGTGGCAGCGATGAGGTTACATGTGCGGTTGCTTGACTCCTCTGATATCCTTGATGCCCTTGTCTTTAGATACCGGGGGTTGCTACATTGCGTCACTGGGCTGCAGCATCCACTATTAACAGCGTCTTCCTCGTCTTTGATGGCCTAAGTCAGGGGTGGGCAACTGATGTGATCTGAAGCTATGGAGGGTCTGATTGGGGTCTAATCTGAGGCTAGGAGGTCTGATCTGGGTCTGGTCTGAGGCTGGGGGTCTGATCTGAAGCTGGGGGGTCTGATGGGGGTCTAATATGAGGCTTAGGGTCTCATGTGAGTCTAATCTGAAGCTAGGGAGGGTCTGATTGGGGTCCAATGCGAGGCTGGGATGTCTGATGGGAGTCTGATCTGAGGCTGATGTAGGCTGGAGGGTCTGATCAGAGGCTGATTTGAGACTGATGAATGTGGGGGGCAGATCTATGGCTGAGAAAGGGACAAAGGCAGGGACAGTTGCGAAGAAAGAGGCAGGGAGAGTGGCAGGGAGAGTGAAAGCTGGGTGAACCCCTTTCTGGACCACCCTGGGATGAGCTTGCCTGCCATTAATGAGAAATAAAGAACTAAATATGTAACATTCTGAACTTAAAAATTACACTGCTATGTGTGGTCACAATGGCACATGTACTATATGTAATATATATAGTGCAGGCGCTATTTTGTTCTGCAAAATACAGTGCTCTAGACTTTTTTAATTGAAGCACAATTTCTTACCTTTAGGTCAGTTATATGTTTGGCCAAATCTACCCGTCAAATTTTTAAGTTGAGAATTTAGTATGGCCCGCGCACAATGTTACAAATATCCAAATTGCCCTTGGTAGCAAAAAGATTCCCCACCCCTGGTTTAAGATAACATGCAAACTCTGCAGGATCACATGTAATAATTTTGAATTTTGCTGAACTTCTTCCTCAGTGTCTGACTGTTTTATTTTATAATTGCAACTTGTTTCAGTCTGATATTGGGAAATCTGCAAGTGGGAGCACCCACACATCCATATACCACTAGATGGTTAGCAACCATTTTGTTTTATTGATTTGAAAAAGCTTGTAGATTGCATGAGGAGCAGACAGAAGATCAAAGAAGGAGGTCATATAAAGACTGGAGACTACTTGTAGGGGTGTATCTGGAGAGTAGATCAGAAATATAAGGAATAGAGAAATTATGGACGGCCTTGTATGTCATTGTTAGTATTTCGAACTGAACTCATTAGGCCATGGGAAGCCAGTGAAGGCATTGGCAGAGAGGAGAGGTGGAGGAGAAAAAAGGGGAAAGGTGAATTAACTGAGCAGCAGAATTAAGAATGGATTGGAAGAGCACAGTTGCAGTTGTCTAGGCAGAAGATGATGAGGTTGTGCACTAGCATTTTAGTTGACTCAGGGTTGACTCAGAAAAAATGTTTTTGAGTTGGAGGATGCAGAAGATGGTAAGGGATTGGATGTGCTGTTTAAAAGACAGGGCATAAATGTTATGCCAAGGCAGTAGACTAGTGACACTGGAAAATTAACTTTGATTGATAGGTTGGATGAGACTCAGTGACATAGCGGAAAGATGATGAAGTCATTTTCTCCCTGTTGAGTTTTAGAATGTGAAAGGAGAAGAAGGCAGATATAGCTGATAAACACGCTGGGAATAGCAGAGAAGTGACATCTGGGCCAGAGAGGTAAATTTGAATGTCATTAGCAAAAAAGTGGTACTAAAAATCATGGGGACACTTGCAGAGAGAGGACAAGGTAAGGAGTTAGTGTCTCAATGGGAAACACTGTAAGTTTGGTTGATGAAGTGTGAGAAGATCCAGGAGAGGGCCACGTCTGTGATGCCGAGGGATGAGAAAGTAGAGAGTGGTCAACTGTGTTGAAGGCAGAGGACAGGTCTAGAAGGAGGAGTACAGAGTAATGATGCTTAGCTTTGGCATCTAGCAGATCAGAGGATTTTGTTTAAAAAGGAAAGGCAAGAAAAAAAATGTTCTAGGTGCTCCATTAACATTGCTTCAATCTAATTCATAAGAATGTGTTAAGAGGGTTTCTGAAATAACAATATTGATGGCCTAACCTTAGTATAGGCCATCAATATTAGATTAAAGGGGGTCCAACTCTAGACACCACTGCTGATCATCTGTTTTAAGAGGCTATGGATCCGGTTAAGAGATGCAGCCTCTTTATTCATTTCATCTGTCTGTAACCAGGAGTGCTGTACACTTAAAGAGGTTTTACCTTTACATGTACTGTAGCTGCTAAGGGTCCCTGATGCTGCAATTGTTAATGTTTACATTGCATTAAATTTTACATATAAAAAAAGAACAATAACAAAAATATACACATTGGGTATTAAAATATAAAAGTAATTTTCATGTGTTGCCACAAATAATGAAAAACACACGCTTTGCCATTTTTTGGTCACCTTTAGAGATGAGTGAAGTTATTGAAAATTCTATTCTCTTGCTTTGCCGAATTTCACAAAGAAATTCACAAATTACTTCGTCACCAAGTTCTTTGTATGTAGCTGGTGCAATGACGGGGAACAGCGATGGCACCAACCTCTGTCAATGAACCCCTCAGATGCCAAGTTCATTGCTGATCACATTTATCCCTGAGATTAACATTGAGGGCTTTCAGGGGTTAATCCGGTTTAAAAAAAAAAAAAAAAAAGTAAAACATACTCACCTTATCCATTTGATTGCATAGAGGGCTCGCGGCAAATTTAGTTTTTCCTGAAATTCGGATCAAAGTCTACTTCAAATACTTTGATTTGCTCAACACTAGTCACCTTTTCTCCCCCCAAAAATTATCCGTATCACAAAAATGGTGCCAATAAAAAAGTAGAGTTTGTTCCTCATAAATCAAACTATCATACAGCTCTGTGGAGGGAAATTTATAAACTTTATGGCTGTCATAAAATGGAGATGCAAAGAAATCTTCCAGTTTTTCTGAGGTTTTTATTTTTTTAAAAAAAAATAAAAATTATACAAGTTCGGTATCGCCATAATCGTATTGACCAGAATAAAGATGTCCTGTCATTTTTAGCTTGTAGTGAATGCCGTATGGGAAAACTCAAAAACATTGTCAGAATTTTGTTTTTTTCTAATTTCAACCCACAAAGAATTTTTTTCTCCATTTTTCAATACAAGACATGACAAATTAAATGGTGCCTTTAAAAATACAATGTGAGGAGGAAAAAAAAATGAAAATGCAAAACCAAAAAGACCATAGCTGTATAACCACTACTGAATGCAGGAACCTCCTGTAAACCTCATTTGAAAGACATAAGGGTCCATTCATAGGACCGCCTGACCACCATGTCCATTTAGCGGAACACAATAAGGAGTTCACATGGCTGATGCGCTTGTTTAGCGTAACTGCATTTTGTGTCCCTACAGTTGGACACGGTAGCATTACAGGCATGTTACTGAACCCTAGTCCAAAGTTGATGCAGTGCCAAATGTATCAGTGAGAACATACCGTAAAACATCTGAAATGTGCTTTTGATAATTGCTACATTTTTTTATTCTAAAAACTATTTCAGAATCAACAACGTATCTTCTTGGTGAGGAATCTGAGGAGTTTGACCTTGAAACTGGTGTTGAAACTTTTGTTCAGATAACAGTTTATATAAAATAATTTCCATCTTGCTAATAAAGCAGTAAACTGTTGGCTCACATCTTCTATTATTTACAGAATGAAAGTTCTGAAGAGGCTAGCAGAGATTATGAAACTACTGCTCCAACAACTAAAACTACACCTGAAAATTCTAAATTAATGATCAAGGATTTGATCAGCATAATAAATAGTAACAATTAAAAATTACTATTATTTTCCTGTTTGGAATAAAATCCAGGATTGGACTAGGGCGGGGAAGTGGGGGGTTTTGTTATGTGATTGGTGGAACTTAATAAATAAGAAGTTATACTCCCCTCTCTCTATTCCTCCATAATGCTATTGATGCCTCGTGCACAAAAATTTGCATATATTTTAGTGTCTTCCAATGCTAAAGGGAGGACACATCCCAGCCTCCTTGACCATCAATTCTAGATGTCGTTTTCCATTTTTATTATGATCCAGCAATTGACAGCTTTCCCTGCGAGACTGAGGGAGGGTGTCTCAGAAGAAAATAAACTAAATCCTTCATATTTTAAAAATGACCCACCCGTTCATGTCCTGTTGAAGATTCCAAAGGTCGTCTGCAAAACTAATTGATGCAAATGTGGAAACTGTAAAACAATGCCAGGACTGGAAGAAAGTTTATGCTGCCATGAGTACACCCAAATGTCTCACTTTTTGGTAAATGTCCCATGTGGAAGGCTACTTTCACATTAGCGTTTTTGCTGCATCCAGCAGGGCTTCCGTTACTGATAATACAACCGTCTGCATCCATTATCTTGAAAGTCAATGGGGAGCACATCCATTTTCTGTTGTATCAGATTGTGTCAGGGAAAACTGATCCGTCCCCATTGACTTGCATTGTGGGTCATGACGGATCCATCTTGCTCCGCATCCCAGGACTGGAAGCAAACTGCAGCATGCTGCGGTTTGCTCTCCGGTATGAGAACGGAACAGAATGCATTTTGGAGCACTCTGCTCTGTTCAGTTATGTTTTGTTCCCATTGATAATGAATGGGGACAAAACGGAAGCGTTTTTTTCCAATATTGAGACCCTATGACGGATCTCAATACCGTAAAATATTAACATTAGCGTGAAAGTAGCCTTACGCTACATGAATTTTTTTACCAGCAAAGTCATAGATTGCAATTGTCTGGTTGAACTAATTGAATACAATGCCCAAATCCCACAATGGCAAATCCGCGCCGGGGAGGACTTCATCAGTTCCTGCGTTGACAGCCAGGATATAAATTGCGCAAAACTTCTTTGAATAAACAATTGTAGCTATTTGTTATTTTAAAAATTACAAATGTCATTGAACTTCTTTAGTGAGTAAGCTTTTGATTCAAGCGAAAGACACGTGTACCAACATTGTTAGGGTTCCCTACCGAGATTATAAGACCAGCTTTGTTTTGCTTTTATGGAAACCTTTGCCTTCTTGCATATCAGAAGTTTACAGCCAATGTATAAAGTCTACTGGGACACGGCAATCGAGTGCCCGTACCTTCCTGTGTTTTCTGAAAACAGAGGGCCTGGAGCTTATAAATATAATTTTTAATTATAAACATAATAAAAAATTATAAATATTGTTTGAATATTAAATGTAATACAAGTTGCTATTACATGGTTGTTGGTTTATTTCTATTGTGACTCCAAACCAGGAGTGAAGTCTACTCGGAGATAAGGTATGATGTAAAGATATTCACTTGTTCTGTTTTTATATCCACGTCTGGTTGTGGCTCACAATTAGAGATGAAAGAAATTTTAAAAAATGCGATTCGGAGGCTTTGCAGAATTTTCCCAAAAAATTTGATTTGTTCCAAATTAATTCTCCATCAAGCGCTTTAAATGAGTTATATCCCGGCCTGCAGAGAGAGTGTATCTCAATGTACATCACTGTGTATTGCAGCAACATGCACAGCTAGTCCTAATAGTAAAACAGTTATTGTGTTGTCAGTATGACAGGGAGGTCTCATACAGTATATGGATGTGCACATCAGAGTGCATCACTATTAGGCTCAGTTCACACTTGACTTATTTGGTCAGTTATGGGTCTAAAACACAGAACAGGTGTTGATCTTTTCATGCGAGTAGGATTGGCTCCTGATTTTGGCTCACCATACAGTAACTGCTGGAATTAACCGACCAAACAGCTTTGTGAACTCAGCCTTGCAGGTCAATTGTTGTGTTTAATGTATAATAATGTGACAGTAATCATGCTTCTAATCTTTTTATTGTAAAATGAGACCAATTTTCCATTACACATTGATGTTGCTTGGCATGGAACAAGTGACAACATTAAGCGTAAAGAACAAAGACAAGATACTTCTCCTCTGCTGCATGGCTGAATCTTTCTTGGGATCTTGAAATTGTTCACCAATTGCTGCATCCTCATCACTATGAACCATAAAACTTTCCTGTACCTCAGTTTCTGAATCAGATGGGTGGTAAGTTTCACCTTCTAGGTCCTCTATAGTAGTAGCTGTTTGTTCAACTGTATCTTCATCTCTATCGTCATCTATTACGTCCACAGCCACCACAGGTGATAGGTGAGAATTCTTCAAATTCTTCTAAAATTGGCAACAGCTGTGGAGCTGGCAATTCAATGTTCAGCACGCATTGAATTCTCCTATGGTCCCTTCCCACCCTGGTAGTGTCAGGCTGCCGCTGCTGGTTGTATCTAGCTGGAGAAGGAAAAAAAAATAATTAAATAATTTTTAAAAATGGCGTGGGGTCCCCCCCTTTTTTCCTTCTCCAGCCAGATACAACCAGCAGCGGCAGCCTGGCACTACCAGGGTGGGAAGGGACACGGTTATTGGCCCTTCCCAGCCTAATGGTACCAGCCTGCAGCTGCCCCAGAAACGGACCCTCAATTTAGAAGGTCCGGTCCTGTGGGTACCCAGCTCTTCCCAACACCCCTGGTGACGGTGGGTGCTGGGGTAATAGATGTTGGGGTTAGTGCTGGCCATACTGGCCAGCACTAAGCCCAGTATTAGTAGTCAGGGCCGTGATTACTAAAACTGCAATGTTCTAAAAAAACACACACACATAAAATAGTTTATTGAAATAAATACTCCCCCAGACCCCTGTTTGACCATTTTATTTAAAAAATAAAAAAGCTGGTTCGACTTAATCCACCAAATCCGATGTAGTCCTCAGCATTCACGATCCTGAAAAATAGAAAACAAACAAACAAAAAAACAAACAAACAAACACAAACCACTTACCTCCTCAGGCTTCTTCTTTGTAGTGATTCCTCCCATCCGGCAGGTGGCGCTGTGGTACAACTTACCACTCTGCGCGCCGTCTTCCGGCTGGACGGGAGGAGGGAGCTGCCAGGGAAGGTAAGTAGTGTCTCTGTGTGTCTGTCTTTTTTTTTTTAAATTTTGGGCACTTGTGTAAACCAGGCACCCTCCGCTCTTCCAAGCCTGGTTTGCTCCCATAGACTTCAATTATGCTCGGGTGCTCGGCTGAGCAGTCGAGCACCCCTGAGTGCTCGGCCAGAGCACCCGAGCGTACGAGCACCGTGGTGCTCGAGCATCACTATTTATTATCCCTGTACTGTGACATCACTGTATTTATTATCCCTGTACTGTGACATCACTGTGTTTATTATCCCTGTACGGTGACATCACTGTGTTTATTATCCCCGTACAGTAAGGGGACTGGGTGATTAGCTTATAGTGGGTGGAGTTAGGGGCGTGGCCTAGTGCTGAAAAAAATATGTCCCTCTTTGTCTCTTTACAAAGTTGGGAGGTATGGTTACCTGCGACAGTGCGGCAGTATTGCTGCGCCGGCCGGGAAAGGGCTATATGAAGAGCGCTCAATGAGCCCTCTTCATACAGCGCGGCTGTCTGCATTGGTGATCGAGCGGTCTAATTATGCCGCTCGATCACCAATTTAGTAAAAATAAGATAAAAATAAAAAATATTATACTTACCCTCCGGTCTGCGCTGCTCCTCTCACTCGTTCCTGTCTTCTAATGACAGCCGCGAGAGAGCGGCGCATTTAATGACGTCATTGCGCCGCGAGCAGCTGTCATTAGAAGACAGGAGCGGAGCAACGCGGACCGGAGGGTATGTATCACCCTCTCAGCATTGCCACCTGGTCTAGTGTCTACTCTGGGCACTGCCACCTTGTCTGGGGTGTCAGTGCCCAGAGCAATGCAATAGATAATCCCAGCTGACGCTTCTTAATTTCTCAATAGTATGCTTTTATTGCTCAAAAGGTATATATCCATAAACAGAGGACGCGTTTCGGCACGTCCTGCCTTTATCAGCTCTATCTCACAACTGATGAGAGCAGACCCAGAGCAGACCCCAGGCCAGATGGCAGTGCCCAGAGCAGACCCCAGATCAGGTGGCAGTGCCCAGATCTGGGGTCTGCACTTCTGCAGGACTGGACCTTCTGACGTGATGGTCCGGTTCTGGGGCAGCTGCAGGCTGGTACTGTTAGGCTGAGGAGAGACAATAACCGTGTCCCTTCCCACCCTGGTAGTGCCAGGCTGCCGCTGCTGGTTGTATCTGGCTGTAGAAGGAAAATAGGGGGAACCCACGTCGTTTTTTTTTTATAATTATATTTTTTCAAAATAAAAACTACGTGGGTTCCCACCATTTTCCTTCTCCAGCCAGATACAACCAGCAGCGGCAGCCTGGCACTACCAGGGTGGGAAGGGACACGGTTATTGTCTCACCCCAACCTAACAGTACCAGCCTGCAGCTGCCCCAGAACCGGACCATCACGTCAGAAGGTCCAGTCCTGCGGGTACCCGGCTCTTCCCGACACCCCTGGTGGCGGTGGGTGCCGGGGTAATATCTGGAGTTAGTGCTTGCGGGTATGGCCAGCACTAAGTCCGAGTATTAGAAATTGGGTCCGTCTATAAGATAGCCACAATTACTAACACTGCAATGTGGGGGGGAAAAAACACACACACAGATCACAAAATATTTTATTGAAATAATTACCCCCCCAGACCCCTGCTTCACCATTTTATTGAAAGAAAAAAAAATTGATAGATGTGATCTTCATCCTCCGAGGTCGTCCTCCGCATACACGATCCTACAGAAAGGGGAAAAAATGCAGACATCAGTCACAGACCAGACTGCGGTGCCCAGAGCAGACCCCAGATCTGGGTACTGCCATCTGATCTGGAGTCTGCTCTGGGCAATGCCACCCCAGATTAGGTGGCGGTGCCCAGTGCAGACCCCGAACCTGATGACAGTGCCCAGAGCAGACCCCAGGCCAGGTGGCGGTGCCAAGAAAAGCTGGGTGGAAGTAACGCTCAATGAAAGAGTTTCTCTGATCAAACTCAGTCATGCACTACCACCCTAACTCTGCTACCTGTCAGTGGAGAAAATCCCTGTGGTGGAGGAATAATCAGCATCACAATTGGAAATAACATTGCTGACTGTGCCTCCTATGCTATCACAGTGCAGACCACAACAAGATGGCCGCTGGACACTGTATTGTGGAAGACAATCTCTTGTTATCAGATAAGCAAGTAAGAGCAGCGTGATGTCACAGGAGGTGTGAATAGCCAGATAACAGTTTACAGCACTGGGCTACAGACGGCTTCCCTACACTCAACTTTTCAGTTGTGCTCCCCCTGCTGGTCAACATAGGAAGTTCTACACAATTATTATGATTTTTTTAAATATTTCCTTTAATGGTAAAAAAAAAAATTATAAGCACAAAAAATTCTAAAACTTACATTGCATGTTTTAACATTTTAGATATATTTCTAATTTTTGACGACAGTTGTCCTTTAAGAAACAGAACTTGACATAATAAATTTTCCAGTTCCAATAATGAAAATGTATCTTCGAAATCCATTTCAGGGTTTTTTTATGCAAAATGTTACGTAGAAGGTGTCTATGCTTAAAATATGTTTGAATTTGTTTGTCTTGAACTTATGATCTTCTGTGTTCATGGCAAAAGACTTTGTAAGTGAAAAACATTCTGGATCATGCACATTTTGGAGTTCTCTACTTTCTGTGCTAAGTTGTGAAGATATGATTTATAAAGTGGCAGCAACGTCTCCAGACCTCGAATAATAAGCATGTTCTATGTTTAAAACCACTTCCCATCCAGGCCACTTACCCCCTTCCTGACCAGGCCTAATTTTGCAAATCTGACATGTGTCACTTCATGTGGTAATAACTTTGGAATGCTTTTTCTTATCCAAGCCATTCAGAGACTGTTTTCTCGTGACACATTTTACTTCATGTTAATGGTAAATTTGAGTCGATATGTTTTACTTTTATTTATTAAAAAAATCCAAAAGTTAACGAAAATTTGAAAAAATTCACTGTTTTCTAAATTTAAATCTCTCTGTTTTTAAGGCTCCATTCACACGTCCTGTTTTTCTTTCCTGATTCGATCCTGATCCTGATCTGGATCCATTCATTTCAATGGGTCCTGAAAAAATCAGGATCGAATCAGGAAAGAAAAACAGGACATGTGAATGGAGCCGAAGACAGAAAGTGATACCCCATAAAATACTCATTAATTGACATTCCCCATATGTCTACTTTATGTTGGCATCATTTTGGTAGTGTCATTTTATTTTTTTAGGAGATTAGAAGGTTTAGAATTTTTGAAGCAATTTTTGAAAATTTGCAAAATCAACTTTAAGGACCAGTTCAGTTCTGAAGTCAGTTTGTGGGCTTACATAATAGAAACCACCCATAAATGACCCCATTTTAGAAATTACACACCTCAAACTATTCAAAACTGGTTATAAAAATGTTGGTAACCCTTTAGGTATTACACGGGAATTAAAGCAAAATAGATGTGAAATTTAAAAATTTCACTGTTTTTGCAGATTTTCCATTTTAATCAATTTTTTCCTGTAACACATCAAGGGTTAACAAAACAAAACTCTATTACCCCGATTCTGCAGTTTGCAGAAACAGCCCACATGTGGTCGTATACAGCTATATGGGGGACACGGAAGGGTACAGAAGTCAAGGAGCGCCATATGGTTTTTGGAGGGCAGATTTTGTTGGAATGGTTTTTGGGCACCATGTTGCATTTGAAGAGACCCTGAGGTATCTCCATAGTGAAAACACCCAAAAAGTGACCACATTTTATAAACTACACCACCCAAGGAATTTTTAAGGGGTGAAGCAAGCACTTGACCCTACAGGCATTTTATACAATTTATAACCCTTGGCTGTGAAAATTAAAAATTACATTTTTTTTTTTTTTTTGGTGAGTTAGGCCCAAACTTTCTTTTTCACAAAAAATAACAGGATAATATCGCTCCACGATTTGCTCCCCCTTTTCTCCTGAATACAGTAACACCCCAATTGTGGTCGTAAACTGTTATTTGGAGATACACCAGGGCTCAGAAGGGGAGGAGCGGCATCTGCATTTTTTAACATGGAATTTTTTTGTGGACTGATCTGCGTGAGGGCTTATTTTTTGCGGGACAAGCTATGCTTTTTATTGGCACCATTTTGGGGTACATTTGGCGTTCTGATCACTTTTTATCTCATTTTTGGGAGGTTAAGTCACAAAAAAAGCAGTTTGGTGTCATTTTTCTATATTTTTTTTTACACCGTTCACTTGATGGGGTAGATCATGTGATAGTTTAGTTATAGATAGAGCCATATGTTTTTTCATTTTTCTGGCTATGATCTTGTGTGGGGGCTCATTTTTAGCGGGATGAGGTGACGTTTTTATTGCTACCGTTTTGGGATACATACGACTTTTTGATTGTTTGATATTATGTTTTTTGGTAGGTGAGGCGACAAAAAAAAAGCTGTTTTGGCATAATTATTTTAGATTTTTTTTAAGCGGTTCCCTTGATGGCTTACATCATGTGATATTTTTGTAGAGCCAGTTGTTACGGACGCAATGATACCAAATATGTCTATTTTTTATTATTTTTTTTACGTTTTACACAATAAGAGCATTTTTAGAAAAAAAATCATGTTTTTGTGTTGCAATTTTTTTAGAGCCATATATTTTTCATTTTTCTGGCTATAATCTTGTGTTGGGCCCCTTTTTTGCGGGATGAGGTGACGTTTTTATTGCTACCATTTTGGGATACATACGACTTTTTGATTGATTGATATGTTTTTTTGAGAGGTGAGGTAATTAAAAAATCTGTTATGGCGTAATGTTTATTTATTTATTTATTTATTTACGGCATTTAACTGATGGGGTAGAGCATGTGATATTTTTATAGAGCCAGTCGTTGCGGACGCGGTGATACCAAATATGTCTATTTTTTTTATTTATTTTTATTTGTAACATTTTTTTTATGACATATTTGGGGGGGGGAATTATTTTTTTTTTATATGTGAAACTTTTATTTATTTATTTATTTTTTTAAATTTTACACTTTGTGTCCCCCATAAGGTCATACAAGACCTCTGGGGGACATTTAACTTCCCCTTTTTTTTTTTTACTATGCTGTACAGCCTCAGAGCAGGGCTGATCCGGGTCTATGACAGACCCAGCAGCTCCTGCACTCTCCCGGCCCCGGGGTAACCTGCTGTCACTGACAGCAGGTCCCCCGCTGTGCAGCTGCACGATTAGCATGCAGCTGCTATCTCTGAATGGACGTTCACAAACGTCCATTCAGAGATTAGTAACCACTTCCCAGACGTTTATGTCCTATGGGCGGATGGGAAGTGGTCAAGGATTGTAGGGAAGAACTTGATGCTTGATGTTGATATGCAAAGTTGTACTTGGGATCTAGAACTCTGATCTTTAGGCTGGTTTGTAGGCCAACAAACAGTTAAATCTGTGGACATTGGATGAGACAAGCAATTTGAAGTGGAGGTTGTACTTCTCAATTCTTTTTGTTCGCTTGCCTGAGTTTGAACAGCTAATTGTTCAGAAGACATGGTTGCTGTGCTTATAAATGAAATCACACTGGTTTCAGGTGAAGTGGCAGCAGAAGTACAGATTTTTCTATCTTTTTTTCCTTTGGGGTATTGCTTTGTCCAGAGACTGGTTCTTTTTTCATTTTGTCTGTTACTCGACTTACTGAATCAGTTGTTTGATATGTTATATTTGGAATGGATACATTTTTGAGAGACAAATTTGTTGTGCTTATGTTAGCAGTCACACAAGGATTTGTGTTTGTGGAGAGTTTCATTGATTGTGTTATTGTCTGCCAGCTAGTACTGGGCTGTTCAGCGGATTCAGAATTGTCTTGAGAAACCGTTGGTTGTAAAGGAAAAAATAGTTAGAATTGCATTCGCTTGCAATCATATGCAAAATGTAAGGAACACATTCTGTAGTTGTCATACAGTGTACCTTCCATGACTTTCTGAACCATTTGTACAAGATTCTGAGGCTATTGTTCTGTTTGACGAAGCCATTGTCTTATTCTTTCTACATCCTGTGAAAATGAATGGAGGATGACTGAACAGTCTCGTCTTTTGTGAGTGGTCTTACATTCACAAACAATACAAGACGGCATTCAGAATAAAAAAGATGTAAAGGGTCAGAAAAAAATAAGAGAATTGAACGGAAAAAATTCTAGACTATACATAAGAAAAGACAACTTGTTCACACTGAAACAAAGTGCCCAACGTGGCCACATGTATCCATAAGCAGACTAGGCTATACTCCATAAAATGCCCCATATGGCCATCTGTATCCATAAACATGCTCGGTTATACTCCACAAAGTGCTGTACATGGCCACATTTATCCATGAGCAGACCCATCTATACCCCCCAAAGTACCCCGGACAGCCACATGTATCCATAACCAGGCTTGGCTGTACTCCACAAAGTGGAGTACACTATTACATGTACTCAATAAGCAGACTTGGTTACACTCCATAAAGTGCCCCACATGGGGCAGGCCTGGCTATACTCCACATAAGGGCCCATGCACACAAATGTATTTTTTGTCCGCAACCAAGCCACATTTTTTGTAGGTCGGATGTGGACCCATTCACTTCACTGGGGCCACAAAAGAGGCAGACAGCAAGCCTGTGTGCTGTCCGCATCCATATGTCATTCCATGACCCCATAAAAAAAATAAAAAATGGAACATGTCCTATTCTTGTCCTAATTACGAACAAGGATAGGACACTTCTACTGAGGATTCACAATTTGCATACTGCAAAAACAGCAACAGCCGTGTACATGAGCCTTTTTTGAACATGTCAGTCAATGTACTTTACCCCAGTTTGGACAACCCACATAGCAAAAACCTAAAAGATTTGGCATACAAGTGTGAGTTTGCATGATCATTGCTACCAACTTAGAGCTTATGCACACGAGTGTACACGCAAACAGCCAGTCCGCAGTGCACGTTATATCCAAGCTGCGGTATTCAACTATATTGAACATGGGAAGTGTGGAATGTGGTAGACTTGCAGATGCAGTATCCAAGTGGTGGCAATCAACTGTAGGGAGGCGTGCTTATCCTACTTGTACATGCAGTATCCGTGTGGCCCCTACTTGTACATGCAGTATCCATGTGGCCCCATTTACTTCTAAGAAAAATGGGAGGCATGCACTATGCTAAGAAGCATAGTTCCATGCCTAGAAATCAGCCACCTTCAGCGCAGAACAATGCCCATCTGTGCCCAGTGACATCACCGGCACAGAGGACCGTTCTCTATTACTGCCAGTTCCCTCCTCCAAAACAGCCTCCTTCAGCACTACATAATGCCCCTTTGTACTGGTGACGTCACCCCACTCACTGCTATGCGGAAGATAAGGCTTAGCACAGTAGTGAGGAGCCCGGTACATCACCAGCAGAATAAAAAAAAAAAGACACTTCCGGTGCGGGATTGCAACCTGAGGAATGGGGAAATCTGAGGAATGAAATAAAAATACAACTAACTTCTATGTAGGCTGCTAATGAAAAGCAGCCCATTAGCCAATAATGCCCAAACCAAGACAACCCCCTTAGGGCCTCTACTGGGTACTGCAGTTTTGTGACTTTCAAGTGAATGGGATATAATGCATATAAAGTGTCGGAGCAGCACACCATATCACATATGCCAAGTTTCTCTACACAAAAATGTATTGCGTGAATTGGTTCATTCATTCTTATAGAAGTATATCAAGCTTTTCAAAAAGTAACATGATTTATAGAAATTGTACCAAGAAGATCTTTGAGTCCAGGCGCAAATGCAACCCCTGAACACCATGGCTATCCCCTGAGTGGCAGCAATTTAAAGGGGTATTCCCATCATAGACAATGATCGCTAGGATATGCCCCCATTGTCGGATAGATGCGGGTCCCAGACCTACAACGAGAACAGAGCAGGGAAATAAATGGAGGGTGCACTGTGCATGCGCAGCCGCCCTCTATTCATTTCAATGGGGCCGCCGAAAATAGCCGAGCACTGGCTCCGCTATTTCCGTCTGCCCCATAGAAATGAACGGAAGCAGGGGCCACATGTGCGCGGTGCGCTCCTATACACTTCTAGGGGAGCAGCGGGGAGCAGTGTTTGGTGGTGGCCGGACCGGGGTCCTCCAGCCACAGCTCTTCCCGCTCCGTTCTCCTTGTAGGTGCAGGTCCCAGAGCTGGGACCTGCACCTATCAGACAATGGGGGCATATCCTAGTGCTATGCCCCCATTGTATGTGATGGGAATACCCCTTTAAGGGTGCCTTCACATGTGGCAGATTTTGTGGCAGAAAATTCTGTAACTGAAAATCAGTTCCATTCATTTGAATGGGGCAACAAGCACATTGATTTCTGCAAGCCCCATTCAGGTGAATGGAACTGATTTTATCTATGTGTGAAGGCACTCAAAAACTTCTCAGATTATAGCTTTCCAGGTCTTTGATTTGTCTTTGATCCACTGCTCCAAGAAGGTAAAGATGGAAAATCACTTTTTACATAGCTGTATTTTTACTCTATGGTTTACATTGGAACATTTTAACATTTGGGTGACAGACTTGTCATAATTTCTTCTTCTTGGGCCAAACATCATTAACACATTGTTATTTTCCAACGTTTCTTACTCCTTTGAGGAAGCTGACCTGGACATTAACATTTTGAGGTAGACCAGTTGGACAGGACTGTGACAGGGGAAGAGGAATGAATACAGAAGCTCTAGTTATCTAAAAGTGGTCTATGACCATCTGTGAAAAATGTTATTATCCTTGGCACACTCTTACATCTCTAATGGTTAGAAGCAAATATAACGTGACTACATCAAATCATATATTTTCTATATTTTTCCATTTATAAAAGATTCATTAATAGAATTTAAATAAATAAAATCCGCCTATCCTTGAAAGTTCATGTGGTACTGATATTGCAGGTGCCCTGCATATGGCAGATTTAAAGAGTGTCAGAAATCTGTATCTCGTACTGTGCACAGAAGAGCTATCCGTAATACATGTTTTTACCATTTTTAGTCTAGGAAAGCTGAAAACCTGCAACCTTCTGTTTTATTAGCCACTTGCTTACAGCTTCCTCATATAGAAGTCTAATATTTTTCCTTAAAGAGAACATGTCACCTCTGATATATCCCTTTTAGTGAAATACTTGCATTCCCAATGTAATAGTAATTCTTGATTCTTCTACTTTTATTCTTTCTACCGGAAGTTTGTGAAAGAATTGGCGTCAGTCTCCAATGAAGGTCCAACTGGTTGTTACCAGTTCAGGTATGATCCTGCGCAGCCTGACACTATCTAATCAGTGCTGCCAGTGTCAGACTGTGCAGGAGCACACCCCCAACTGGTAACACCCACATGGACCTTCAATGCAGATTGCTGGCAATTCATTCATAATCCTCTGGAAGGAATGGCACAACATCTAGTTACATGAAAATATGCTTGAGAATTATTGAGAGTTATTACAAGGAGGATATAGGTAGTTATTACAACAGACATGTAAGGAGAAGTGACAGGTCCTCGTAAGAATTATCAAAAACGGTCTAAGTCATGCTCTCCTGGACAGGTCCTTTTAATCTTCTAGCTTAGGGACCAGCAACCTTCGGCACTCCAGCTGTTTTGAAACTACAACTCCCAGAATGCTCCTTTCACTTCTGTGGGAATTCAGAGAACAGCCAAGCAAGTGAGCATGGGCGATGTAGTTTCACAACACCTGGAGTGCGGGAGGTTGCTGACCCCTGTCCTAGTTTCTTCTCTAGTGCATTCCTAGTCAGAACAGACTGGGATATAATGTACGATAATAGCCACAATCTTTTAATTCCTACATTTCTTGAAGGAATTTTTAAGGAGATGAAGAAAGCTAATGACCATGTCCCTGAGTCCAAGATATGATGTTATCACACACATCTGTGCAAGGATTTCTCCCTTTTCACAAAGTTTTTTTTTAAAAAAATCTGATTATTGCAATGTATAAATACCTACCATAACATTTGCACTAAAGATAATTATAGTCAAACTCCTTCAAAGTAGATCTTTCTGCCATTTGACTAATAGGAGTGATGAAAGTACAGCATAGTTATAATAGGTCCACTGTATTCATGACGGAAGCCATGTCTTCAACTCTCCCCACCGACCCTCACACAGTCATGAGTCTGTAATTACGAGGAGAGTGCAACCCCTGCATCCCCCCCACTGCTAATAGTGATGGATGATCGGCTGCTTCGACTGCTGAAAAGGCATATAAAATAATTGACATTTTTGTATGTTGAAGTTAAAAGGTAGACAACCATCTTAAAAGGGTTGTGCAAGATTTTATATTGATGACCTATCCTCAGGGTAGGCCAAGAATATCTGATTGGTAAGGATCTGACGGTCCACAACCCCCACCAATCAGCTGTTACAAAGTAGCTAAGGTGTCAGAACCAGGCGCTGGAACTCCTCCTGTTCGATAGTGGACCTCGCTGGTTACTGGAGCACTGCACGCTTTCACTTCAAGGGGAGCAGCACTGCATTTACCATCTGCGTTATCTACAGAGTCATGTAGTTCTAGCCAGGGGCGTACATAGAAATCGAGGGGCTCCATAGCGAATCTCAGAACTGGGCCCCCATCCAAATATAAAGTACAATAATTTTAATTGTATATTGTGTATATGTGTATATATATATATATATATATATACACACACACATACATATATACACACACACGGGTATATATAATAATGTCACCTGCGGTCCTATGTAAAACCACAGATAACACTAGTGTACATTATGTGGTAGTGTCACCTGCAGTCCTATGTAAAACCACAGATAACACTAGTGTAGATCATGTGGTAGTGTCACCTGCGGTCCTATGTAAAACCACAGATAACAGTAGTGTACATTATGTGGTAGTGTCACCTGCAGTCCTATGTAAAACCACAGATAACACTAGTGTAGATCATGTGGTAGTGTTACCTGCATCCTTAGTGTGCCTCCCTGTGCCTCTTCCACAGGACTCCATGCTGGCGGCGCTGCCTACTTTTCCGTCTTCTTCTTGCCCTGCACAGAACGTCCTGATGCAGCTGCGTCAAGACATAGGAACACTGTGGGCATGGTGACGGTGACACACACAGGGGGACAGACACACGACAGGGACAGACTGACGCCCAGGGACAGACTGACACCCAGGGACAGACTGACACCCCGGAACAGAAAGACACCCAGGGACAGAAAGACATCCAGGGACAGACAGGGACACGCACATGGGGACAGACAGAAACACAGAGGGACAGAGACACACACACACACAGGACACACACAGGGGGACAGACACACAGGGACACACACACAGCTAGGACTCACCAAATTCCAGCCTGGCTCCTCTCCGTACAGCATCACAGCTCGTCTGGCTCCTAACCCACTGGTCACATGGTCTTCAGGAAGGTCCTTTAGCCCACAACAGGCTCTATCCCTGGACTGCAGGGGTGAGTGGACGTACAGGAGGAGGGAACATCAGAGAGGAGGATGTTTCCTTCCTCTGCTGCTGTGTTGGCAATCAGTAACACTAGAAAGTGAGGGGGCGGGGCCATTCAGCCCTGCCAGGCCCCCCAACCTCACGGGCCCCATAGCAATGGCGTGGTCTGCCTCCATTGGCCGTATGCCACTGGTTCTAGCTACTACTTCTGGCACCAGACCTTCTCCTGGTGCGGTTGTGGAGAGTCAATATAAAAATACAGGGTACCCCTTTAAGGAACTAAAGGAACAAAATGTGAATTGGATCTGTGTAAATGAATAAAATGTCCCTTTGGACTTGAATCCATCTAGGCAATATTGATATCATTTTCATTCAGCTCCACACTGTCAAAGGTTAAAGGGATTCTGTCACCACCATTTTCCATATTAAGTTATTTATACCACTGGATTTATCTCATCATAAGGATCTCCAAATGGTTATTGTTATAGGGCCCAGATGAAGATTTGTGGTGTAAAAATCGTTTTTTATCAACTGTCAATCACTTACATTAAGGAGCCCAAGGGGAGTTGACCATCGTTGCTGGAGCCCGGGCTCGGCGATTCCGTTGGAGCCCCGGACCGCCCACCTAATTAATATTCACTTCACTGAGTGAGTCAGTGAAGCTCCTGCGCGGCTGAAATCCCGCGCAGGCGCAGTACATCAAGAGGCCTGCGCCCGTGCGGTCTGCGGGCAGCGGCCTCACCTGATGTACTGCGCCTGCGCGGGATTTCAGCCGCGCCGGAGCTTCACTGACTCACTCAGTGAAGTGAATATTAATTAGGTGGGCGGTCCGGGGCTCCAACGGAATCGCCGAGCCCGGGCTCCAGCAACGATGGTCAACTCCCCTTGGGCTCCTTAATGTAAGTGATTGACAGTTGATAAAAAACGATTTTTACACCACAAATCTTCATCTGGGCCCTATAACAATAACCATTTGGAGATCCTTATGATGAGATAAATCCAGTGGTATAAATAACTTAATATGGAAAATGGTGGTGACAGAATCCCTTTAAGTTCAGCAAAGTCCACCTTTTACATGGGGCAGCATTAACTGTGGCTCACGGTCTCCATATTTAATGAACGTCTCCCATTTCTCTACATAATAAATTCCGATGAGTGTCATACCTCTACCAGCTAAACAATTCAACTACAATAGCAAATATGCGGATCCTTTATTTAGCATGCTACAAACAATGTGTTACAAGCCCAACAGGCACTACTGGAATTGTTTTTCTATTTGCCGAGGACTGAATTTTAATCTTTCAGCAGAAACTGGAGCAGCAGGCATCAGGAATAAATTAATGATTCATGCTTGATTTGACAGAACAATATGTACTCTAATCATACGGAACCAACGCACAAGAGTTTCTTCACTCTATTTGTCCAGTTAATAGTTTAACTTAATCTGATTTTCCCTTCGGTTGATGGCCTTTTCATTGCAGGTAATTTTAAGAAAGGAATATGAAGTTAGTACACCGATGAGTCAACAGAGGCCTACCTGGTTACTAGGCAACCGCGCTCCTTACATTTACCACTGCATAATTCTGCAAGTACAGCTGTCACTCTCATCTGTGAAAACTTGATCTCCTTTCGTAAAGACTAACTTGTAGCTTACGAGACAACATCTTGATGCACAAGGCTGTAATTTCCAACACTTGCTATATAGTGATTTCATGTGTCGATATTCTCATGATGAGAGTCTGCTTTAACTTCTTTGTTCTCAGTATTAACCAGTTATATATGTCTCTTGCTATGTGCTATGTTATATATCATTGTGGTAAATGCCATGGAAGGGCAATGTGGGATAAAATCATTAAAAAAAAAAAAAATGCAACCAGCTTGGTAAATTTAAAGCAATGACTTCTGAAACCTAAATCACTGGTCTCCTGTTGCTAAAGAAGCATCTGAGCCAGTAGCACAACAAAGTATAGTAAAAAATAATTAAAGGGGTTGCCAGAGTTCAATAAAAACTGAAAGCACATCAATGAAATTCTCCATGGCTGCCATTTTTCACAACCAATCCATTTGTCAGGGAGTGAGATCAGTTTTGCTGCCCATTGTATGTGCTACTATGTGTATTTGCTCTATGGGAAATTACTTGTACCTAAGTCAGTGTCACCCAGTTCTAAGTTGTGTGTGTCCATTTCATAGAATAGGGAATGATTTATATTATCAACTTAATAAAGATGAATTTATAGGTCTATTAATGTGTTAATGTTGGTGTTCTAATGTGAATGGCCAGCTTTAGGCCTAAAACAGACAACCATGGGGGTGATTTATCTTTCTGAAATATGCTTAAATTAGGCTTTTTTTCAGGCACGGATTGCCCCGCAATTTGCGTCTTTGCCCCGCTCACACCAGGTCTAAATAAGTGGGCATAGCATGGGCTGGGAAGTGGGCAGGCCCATCTCATTTACCATTTTCTATGCATAGGAAGATGTCTTACATTTAGAAGTGGCGCTGGATCCACTAAAGTTATGGAGAGGCCTGTGCCTCTTCATAATTTCGGTGGAACCACCGCCAGCTTAGGGCTTTATAAATACAGTGCCTTGCGAAAGTATTCGGCCCCCTGGAACTTTTCAACCTTTTGCCACATTTCAGGCTTCAAACAAAAAGATATAACATTTTAAATTATTGGTGAAGAATCAACAACAAGTGGGTCACAATTGTGAAGTGGAACGAAATTTATTGGATCATTTAAACTTTTTTTGTAATAATAAAACTGAAAAGTGGGGCGTGCAAAATTATTCGGCCCCCTTGCATTAATACTTTGTTGCGCCACCTTTTGCTGCGATTACAGCTGCAAGTCGCTTGGGGTATGTCTCTATCAGTTTTGCACATCTACAGACTGAAATTCTTGCCCATTCTAACTTGCAAAACGGCTCGAGCTCTTTGAGGTTGGATGGTGAGCGTTTGCGAACAGCAGTTTTCAGCTCTTTCCACATATTCTCAATTTGATTCAGGTGTCGACTTTGACTTGGATATTCTAAGACCTGGATACGTTTATTTTTTAACCATTCCATTGTAGATTTTGCTTTATGTTTGGGATCATTGTCTTGTTGGAAGATAAATCTCCGCCCTAGTCTCAGGTCTTTTGCAGACTCCAACAGGTTTTCATCCAGAATGGTCCTGTATTTGGCTCCATCCATCCTCCCATCAATTTTAACCTGTCCCTGCTGATGAAAAGCAGGCCCAAACCATGATGCTGCCACCACCATGTTTGACAGTGGGGATGGTGTGTTCAGGGTGATGAGCTGTGTTGCTTTTACGCCAAACATATCATTTTGCATTGTTTCCAAAAAGTTCGATTTTGGTTTCATCTGACCAGAGCACCTTCTTCCACATGTTTGGTGTGTCTCCCAGGTGGCTTGTGGCAAACTGTAAACAAGACTTTTTATGGATATCTTTGAGAAATGGCTTTCTTCTTGCCACTCTTCCATAAAGGCCAGATTTGTGAAGTGTTGGACTGATTGTTGTCCTATGGACAGACTCTCCCACATCAGCTGTAGATCTCTGCAGTTCATCCAGAGCCTCTTGGCTGCATCTCTGATCAGTCTTCTCGTTGTTTGAGATGAAAGTTTAGAGGGACGGCCGGGTCTTGGTAGATTTGCAGTGGTCTGATACTCCTTCCATTTCAATATGATCACTTGCACAGTGCTCCTTGGGATGTTTAAAGCTTGGGAAATCTTTTGGTATCCAAATCCAGCTTTAAACTTCTCCACAACAGTATCACGGACCTGCCTGGTGTGTTCCTTGGTCTTCATGATGCTCTCTGTGCTTTAAACAGAACCCTGAGACTATCACAGAGCAGGTGCATTTATACGGAGACTTGATTACACACAGGTGGATTCTATTTATCTTCATCAGTCATTTAGGACAACATTGGATCATTCAGAGATCCTCAATGAACTTCTGGAGTGAGTTTTTTGCACGCCCAACTTTTTAGTTTTATTATTACAAAAAAAGTTTAAATGATCCAATAAATTTCATTCCACTTCACAATTGTGACCCACTTGTTGTTGATTCTTCACCAAAAATTTAAAATGTTATATCTTTTTGTTTGAAGCTTGAAATGTGGCAAAAGGTTGAAAAGTTCCAGGGGGCCGAATACTTTCGCAAGGCATTGTACCAGCGTCTAAAATGCCAGTCCTAATAAATGTGCCCCCATGTCTGTATTTCAGTCAGCAAACAATGGATCCTCTCAGTATGGATGTCTTCCTTGTATATTCTGCATTTGCCTTACTCCCATCAATACGAGTGACTATCCTCCTCCACAATGCAGACCAGAATTGGACTTGTTCTATAATTTGCTGAATGGCCACATGGATCTGCAAAAAATACAGATGTGTGCATAGCCCCATAGAAATGAAACGGTCAGTATGCTAAGAAAAAAAGGTGGATAACGCTTTGATGAAAAATACAGTCATGTGCATGAGACCGTAGACTGCCATTTCCATTAGTAAATGATAAAAATAGCCATTTATCACAGCTCAGAGTATCTTGCAGAACTTCGCTGATCTGTGATTGCTTGTGATTAGTGTAAAGATGCATCTCTCAACCAAGACAAATCTGCTTTAATAAATATGAACTTACAATTCTAGAGAATCTATTCTTATAGCTCTAAGTTGGGTTGTTTCTCCATTATTCCTCCTAGAAGTTTATGAATAAAAAAATGCATGTGTCAGCTCAGTAGGCAGGGAAAACACACTCAAACGGTGAACCCTAACTTCCACCGAACCACTCTCCCAGCCTACTTGCAGAGGAAACCCTAAGCGGCAAGTCCAGCAGCATGTGGTCTAGCAGCATGTCTCTCCTGGCGCAGCCGCGACGAAGATCTCATCGCTGGATCACGGAAAGGCAAGTTTGTGACAGCATGGGCTCGAGAACACTTCCAGAAATCACTGTCTGTGAACGCAGTTTGCCATGCAATACACAAATGCATGTTAAAGCTGTATCATGCAAAAAAGAAGCCATATGTCAACATGATATATGGCCACCATCTTCTCAGGAACAAGCTCATTTAAAATGGAGTCAAAATGGAAAACTGTTTTGTGGTCATATGAATCAAAGTGTGAAATTCTTTTTGGAAACCACAGACGCTGTGTTCTGTGTACTCAAGAGGAGAGGGACAATCCAGCCTGTTATCATTTGAAGGCCTGTATCTCTGATAGTATGGAGTTATATTAGTGGCTATGGTTTGGGCAGCTTACACATCTGGAAAGAAACTATCAATGCTGAACAGTATATAGAAGTTTTAGAACAAAATATTCTCCCATTCAGACAACATCTCTTTCTGGTAAAGCCTTACATATTTCCTCAAGACAATGTTAAACCATATACTGCATCCATCACAACAGCAGAAGAAGTATCCGGGTGCTGAACTGGCCTACTTGCAATCCACACCTTTCACCAATTGAAAACATTTGGCTCATCATAGAACGAAAAATCCAACAAATAAGATTGAGGACTGTCGAGCAGCAAGAAACCTACATCAGACAAGAATGGGACAACATTCCTCTCCCAAAACCCCAGCAGTTGGTCTCCTCACTACTGAGATTTTAACAGACTGTTGTTATAGAAGAAGGGGTGCCACACAATGGTAGACATGGCCCTGTCCCAACTCTTTTGAGATGCGCTGGTGCCATCAAGTTTTAAATGAATTAATTTTTCCACCATCTATGATCTATTGTGAATAAAATATATAAATATAAAATATAGCTCTACGAGATTTGCAATTATTATTGCATTATTTTACATTTTAAAATTCCAAACTCTATTTGGAATTGGAGTTGTATTTGTATTGCAACAAAATTTAACCAAAGCAAAGGCTTGGAGGTTTGCACAAAACATTTTCAGTCTCCCTACCCACCCCACCAAGAGTGAGATGAGAATTCAACGCCCCCTTTTCTTTTCTCTCTTTTAGAGATTATCAATGTATGTCCATGCTTTCAAAGTGTCCTTTCTGACCACAGAAAAAACACACACCCTTTTTATTACCAAGATGTTTACGGGTGGAAACAAGAGTGGCTCCCCCTAATTGCATAGGTTCATCCCCTGAAAACAACTTAGGGGAATATTCACCCAAAGTGTCATAGGAAGACAGTACACTATGTGATAGTACGTCCTGAGAGCGGGGGCCCCTAGATCGCTCTCTCTCGGGCACCTATCCATGCACACAGCAAGAGACATAGCGGCTTCCAAAGACACAGGGGTTTCCTGAAAGGCCAAAGCGTCCTTCAGCCTTTCAGATAAACCTTGACAGAATTGGCTACGTAAAGCCGGATTGTTCCATTCAGTATTGGTTGCCCACCTCCGAAACTCAGAGCAATAAATCTCAAGAAAAAAAGAGATAAAATAATCCTTACATAATTTACAAAACAACCACATCAATCAGTATGACCTCAAGGGGCACACTGATTACCTATGAAGCACACTTAGTATACCAATGTCCCACAATACAAATTATTATAAACATAAAAATACAATAGCCGTCTTGACCCAATAAGATGGTGCAATATAATTATTACGTCCAAAAAAATATATGGCAAAAAAGATCTTGCAGGAAATTATGGGTTATGCTGAAAAAGAGATAAATTCAATCCAACTTTCAGGGACTAAATACTGAAGTTCTTCAGTTCATATTAAAAATTAAGTATATTTCAATGTGTTATATATCCTCTATATCTGTTAGATATTAGTGACTCTTAAAAGATGTTAAATCAGTCTCAATAATATAACAAATGTTAGTCCTTGTTTCCTCTATAAATCTCCAAACTCCATATACCTGCTGTATAGCAGCAAACTCCAATAGGGTATAAACTTATTGTGCCAGTTAGACCCTGTGCAATTAATATAATATTTCAGGGGGAGTGCATACTCACTATTTTGTTGTTCTTATTCGACATCAGAGGCGTCAAACGTGATGTCAAGATTGTATCACTCACCCCTCACTGTGTCTCCTTTGGATCGATACCTGTAACTGTTACACTTGAAGTCTTCTATGTGGATCGTGCTTTCTCAGCCGTGCCTCTGCTGTATTTGAATGTGGTGTGTTGAGAGTTGGCGTCCCACGTGGCATGGTTATAGTCATTGCTTACCCGGGCTTTGCACTTGTGGGTTTACTATCTCTTATCGTCGATCATGCAGCACATTTCTTTATGATGATATCTTTGCTGGATATAAGTTAGGCAATATCTCAGTGGGCAATTTCAGTGGGTAGCTTGTATGCACAAATACCAGACGCGTTTCAAAGTTATCAAACTTCTTCATCAGTGGCCATTTTCAATTTTTTGCTTTTCCCACTATTTATGCCCATTTGGGTTACCCCTAAAACCCCCACTGGATTATTTTCAATACTTGGAAGACTGTTACTTATATTGCTACTTTTCACTTTTCTTCTGTGAATTTTCATGCCACAATACTTCTATTATCCTCATATCGGAATAGTCAAAAGTTAACTTCAATCCTTATTGCGTTTTCATTGCGTTTTTCATGCGTTTTTTTTACCAATATGAGCGGGGTTTTTTTGTATATCTGCTGTTCATTTTCTATAATCATGTATCAACAATATGAGTGTCTCAAGAAACGCAATACGTCACAAATGGAGTTTTAAATGTGGCCACAATAGGTGTATATGTTGTAATTTTATGACGGTTATCAAACAGGTTGTTTCTAAAGCTAATCGCAAACAGTATCAGATTAAACAATACATTAATTGTAACACTGAATACACAGTTTATTGAATAAAATGCGGGGAGTGCTCTATGCAATATGTGGGATGTACAAGCAATGCGATTAAAACTAGGATACGCAAGCATATCTCCGATATTCCACATTACAAGACTAGAAATGTATCGGCAGCAACTTTGCACTTTGCAAGTTTTCATGAAGGGGATGTCGCCATGCTTTCAGTACAGGGGATAGAAAGGGTTAAAGCCCCTATCCATGGGGGCGACCATAAGGATAACTGCAGAGTACAGAAACATTTTGGATGTTTCAACTTGGCAGTTGTGCACCCACTGGCCTGAACAGGAGATATGATTTGACTTTACAATACGTTTGATTTGAACAGGTTATTTATGCCATGTTTTTGTGTTTTTGTTTTGTTATTTGATATGGATTCCACTCTAGTTTTTATATTTCACCTTGATATCAGCAATGTTCAGCATGTGATACTCCATCTTTGATTGGAGGAGGGCTGCTATATGAATGTGGATTACACACACTGTTTATGTCATGAGTAAGAATCGTGTTGTATTGATCCAAAATGCGCAGATAAGAGTGTTTCTGTTTATGGAAATTTGTATCGCTTGTTAAATAAAGACCACCGTTTTCATGGGAAAGCTGGATTTCACCCCTCTTTTTTGTAACTATGAACCTTGTTACTTTTTCCAGAATGCTGAGAAAAGCTAAAGGTAGTTTCACACCTGTGGCAGTCCTATCTGGCAGGCTGTTTTGGCATAGAACAGCCTGCCAGAGTTCTCCAGATCGGGCATTGCCAGATACTGCCACCTGTCCACCCGACCCCATTGACTATAATGGGTCCAAAAGAGATACAGCTGCAACATGGCAAATATACCAGGAATCAGTTGGACGAAAACCGCTGAATGGAACATTTTTTTATCGGGCAGATTTGCAATATTCTGTGCCAGAACAACCTGTTGGATAGGACAGCTGCATATAGGAAACCAGCTTAAAAAGGGGAAAAGATGGGAAATTTATCTGAGATGAAAAATGCAATTTTGTGCTTTGTAATATACTGCAATTTATCTGCTTGGCCCACTCTGCATTTAGATATAAACACGTGGAATTTGCACTCAAGCAATACAAATAGATTTTTATCTTTGTAATACTTTTGTAGATAAGTAATTTACTAGATAAGAGACAGTTGTTATTCTTGCTAAAAGGAACAATCTGACAATGATCGCGTTTGCTAGGAAAAATCAAGCATATTGTGCATGAGGCCGTTAGGGCTGAGCCTTCATTAAGTGGCTCTTTTATAGTTTTCTCGTCTGAATTGCTCAGCTAAGAGGTACTGTACAGAACATACAGCCAGTGTCTCTTGGTGTAGCCATATTTCATGAGTATTGATTGATCCGTACAATATCACTTCTTTTTATGTATGCAAGGAGTTTTCAATTCAAGACTTTAAATCCAGCAGAGATGGCTTAAAGGTTAAAGGTGTTTTCCAGTTACATACAAATAACAGAATAACAACATCAGTCAACCTTACTGCATGATATAAGTCAGAAAATGTTCTGATTGCATTTTGATTCCAGCTTATTTGTGACCTGCACCCCATGTTTACAGACCAGCGCAAGACCCACAAAGATAGCATCAGGTTTCTGCCTCTCCTTCCCCTCCCAGCTGGAACATCACAGGTCCAAGCAGTGTCTGTAGCCACATTAGTGATCACTTCAATAGCTGTGTTGGATATGGGGCCCTCTTCAAGCACATAGACTTTTACAGAATAAATTCTTTGAACACCAGACCTGCTGTATGTTGGGCAAAACAGTTACCTTTATGCTACAGACCTGTTCTGTTGGAAGAGTGAAATTTTTCAGTGCTTAAAAAGCAATTTCCTTCACAGACATAGCACTATATAGTATATACTATAGTACTAAAATAAAAGAAAAAAAGCTCTATCTAGTAATCTCTATAAATAATATTTTCAATATATTGTACAGCTTATTATAATTACAGGGACACCAAATAATGTTTTGTGATATTTTATAGTAAGAATGTTACAAAAACTTTAATGTTTTTTCTTGTAACTTTTGCCATAAAAATAAAAAGCTGGAAAGTAAAAACTCTATTTTTCTGCCATAACTTTTACTATTAAGACTATTACATAAGTTTTAGTGATATGAACTCAGACCATCTGCACAGTGAACAGCTGCCTTACCCACTGCTCTATACAAAAGGCTTGTTGTGATGATTGGATTTTTTATGCCTTATAGTTTTACTGTTTTAAGTAAATATCACAAATCAGTATTTGGTATCCCTATAATCATAATAATCCAAGTACAATGTAGTGAACATGTTATTTATGGGGATTGATAAAGAGTGTGTAAAAATGGGAGGGGGCACAGTTTGCCTGTATGGAGCCCTGAAGGTCCCTAAAGCACAGCATCATTGTAGACATCACATTTACAGGGCTGGGTGCAGGAGAATGAGCAGAACAATGCTCTCAGAGTCAAGGTCACTAATGATGTGGCTACAGGGCAGAGCCTTATAAACCTTGCCATGCTCAGGTGTAGACATTATGTCACGATACCAGTCTTAGATATGAAGACCGCGCTGCTGTTATACAGATCTCTTCTTCAGATCCTGGATCCAACCAAGACATCAACACGCCAGTACATCCTCATCGTGCAATGTATACCTTTTTAAAATATTCCTGTCAGGATCCAAAAACACCACAATAGTGACGGACCCTTGGTTATATTTTAACCAGTTTTTATTGTACTTACAAGCGTATGTTAAAACACTTCACAACAATACATCCGGCGTGCTTGCCTAGCGTTCAACCCGACCTGGGTTTCGCCCTTTGCTTCATCAGGGGTTGTATGTATATATTATTAGAGATGAGCGAGCACTAAAATGCTCGGTCGCTCGTTATTCGAGACGAAGTTTTCCCGATGCTCAGGTGCTCGTTTCGAGTAACGAACCCCATTGAAGTCAATGGGAGACTCGAGCATTTTTTGCAGGGGACCAAGGCTCTGCCTAGGGAAGGTTGGGTGAAAACCTGGAAACATCAGAAAATGATGGAAACACCACGGAAATGGACAGGAAACAGCAGGGGCAGCATGCATGGATGCCTCTGAGGCTGCCTAATCCCACTATTACCCCAAATTCTCAGGCAACAGCCTGGTGGTTACCCTCATGGCAATTGTGCTCACCCAGACCAAGAAAGGCGAGGCACATACCCATCACATGTTAGGAAAGCACCCAACTAGGTGCAAAGAAAAATTGTTTAGAGAGAGGGCCTGTAGGTGGACCTCCGGAAAAATTGTTTGGAGAGAGGGCCTGTAAGTGGATCTCCGGAAAAATTGTTTACAGAGAGGGCCTGTAGATGGACCTCCTGAAAAATTGTTTGGAGAGAGGGCCTGTAGGTGGACCTCCGGAAAAATTGTTTACAGAGAGGGCCTGTAGGTGGACCTCTGGAAAAATTGTGGTAAAAGAGTGCCAGTTGGACCTCTAAAAAATGGCGTTTTTTGGGTCAGCGTTAGGCAAAGACGACAAGGAGGAGGAGGAGTAGGAGGAGTAGAGAAGAGGAATCGGATACATAAGTAATGTTAATCTTTAGCTGCTTTCCCCCGGAGGAGATTTGTCTGTCAGTTGACAGGCGTGTACGCTTATCGGTGATGATGCCACCAGCTGCACTGAATACCCGCTCTGACAGCACGCTAACAGCAGGGCAGGCCAGCACCTCCAAGGCGTACAGTGCCAGTTCAGGCCACGTGTCCAGCTTTGAAACCCAGTAGTTGTATGGAGCAGAGTGATCGGTCCGGACGTTGGTATGGTCAGCTAGGTACTCCCTCACCATCTTTCTGTACAGCTCCCCGCTACTCTGCCTAGACTGGTGACAGGTGACAGTGTCTTGCTGGGGTGACATAAAACTGGCAAAGAACTTGGAGAGCGTTCCCCTACCAGTGCTGGACAAGCTGCCTGCTCGTCTCCTCTCCCCCGCTACTTGGCCCACAGAACCATGCCCTCTGCCGCTAGCGGCGTCAGATAGGAAGGATTGTTTCAGCTTGTGCACCAGGACCTGTTGATATCTATTCACTCTCATACTCCTTTCCTCTGCAGGGATGAGAGTGGAAAGGTTCTGCTTGTACCGTGGGTCCAGGAGAGTGAACACCCAGTAATCGGTGTTTGAAAAAATGCTTCTAACGCGAGGGTCACGTTATAGGCAGCCTAACATGAAGTCTGCCATGTGCGCCAGAGTCTCAACACGCAAGAATTCCCTCTCCTCACTGGCCTGACTCTCCATTTCCTCCTACTCCTCCAAGTCCTCCTCTTCAGCCCATACACGCTCAAGAGTTAAGAAGGACTGAGCACTGGTACCCTCTTCTGTCTCGCCGACATTCTCCTCCTCTTCCTCCTTATCCTCATCCCCCTCCTCCGATACGCGCTGAGAAACAGACCGGAGGGTGCTCTGGCTATCAAGCAACGTATCTTCCTCCACCATCTCTTGTGACAAGCGCAAAGCATCCGACTTCATGCTGAGCAGTGAGTTTTTCAACAGGCAAAGCAGCGGGATGGTGAGGCTGATAATGGCGGCATCGCCGCTGACCATCTGTGTTGACTCCTCAAAGTTGCTCAACACCTGACAGATATCAGACATCCACGTCCACTCCTCATTGTAGACTTGAGGAATCTGAGTGACCTGACTACCAGTTCTGGTGGAAGTTGACATCTGGCAGTCTACAATCGCTCTGCGCTGCTGGTAAACTCTGGATAACATGTTTAATGTCGAATTCCATCTTGTGGGCACGTCGCACAACAGTCGGTGAGCGGGCAGTTGTAGGCGGCGCTGCGCTGCCCTGAGAGTGGCAGCATCTGTGGTCGACTTGCGGAAATGCGCACAGATGCGGCGCACCTTGGTGAGCAAATCAGACAGATTGGGGTATGTCTTGAGGAACCGCTGAACTATTAGATTGAACACGTGGGCCAGGCATGGCACATGTGTCAGTCTGCCGAGTTGCAGAGCCGCCACCAGGTTACGCCCGTTGTCACACACAACCATGCCTGGCTTGAGGTTCAGTGGTGCCAGCCACAGATCGGTCTGCTCCGTGATGCCCTGTAACAGCTCTTGGGCGGTGTGCCTTTTGTCACCTAAGCTCAGCAGTTTGAGCACCGCCTGCTGGCGCTTACCCACGGCACTGCTGCTGCTCCTAGAGCTACCGACTGAAGGCGCCGTGCCCACGTATGGTAATTCGGAGGAGCAAAAGACCCTTTTTAATTACGTGACTTACAGAATGTGTCACCTGGACAGAAAATACGGATTGTGTTTTGTATATAGGTGGATAAGTTAGAGCAAAATTACGTATGTTATTACGTACCGTGCAGTATGGAGCAATTACACTGAAACTATTAGATTAGGCAGACTTGGTCTGGTTAATTGCAACCCAGACAAATGTCGCACAGAGATTTTTGTAATGTAGCTGTATAAGTGAGAGCAAAAGACCTTTTTTACTGACGTGACGTACAGAATGGGTCACCTGGACAGAAAATACGGATTGTGCTTTGTATATAGGTGGATAAGTTAGAGCAAAATTACGTATGTTATTACGTACCGTGCAGTATAGAGCAATTACAATGAAACTTAGATTAGGCAGACTTGGTCTGCTTAATTGCAACCCAGACAAATGTTGCACAGAGATTTTTGTAATGTAGCTGTATAAGTGAGAGCAAAAGACCTTTTTTACTGACGTGACGTACAGAATGGGTCACCTGGACAGAAAATACGGATTGTGCTTTGTATATAGGTGGATAAGTTAGAGCAAAATTACGTATGTTATTACGTACCGTGCAGTATGGAGCAATTACACTGAAACTATTAGATTAGGCAGACTTGGTCTGCTTAATTGCAACCCAGACAAATGTCGCACAGAGATTTTTGTAATGTAGCTGTCTCAGTGAGAGCAAAAGACCTTTTTTAATTAAGTGACGTACAGAATGTGTCACGTGGACAGAAAATACGGATTGTGGTGACTGAACAGCTGAACTGTGACACACAGAATGGTTCCACACAGCTGTATGAAATGGATTTGTATCACTGAGATAAAACAACAAAAAAACAATTTTTATATATATATATATATATATATACTAAACAGAAAATGGCAGCAGCACTAGATGAGCCATGAGACATAAAATGAACATGAAATGAACATATGAAGAAGCAAAAAAGCATAACTGCTATGTAGATAAAATGGAAGCTCTTAGCGCATATAAATGATCATAAATATGTCGGGCTCATCCACCAACGATCAAGGTGGCTTCCAATCGGATGAGTCCTACACTAACACTGACCTGCATCCTACAAAAACCGGCAGGCCCATATCAGGAGAACAGCATACCTGGTCAGAAGCTGCACCAATGTGAACAGGAGTGCTAAATTCCCAGAGGAGGCCAGGCCTCCTCTATATATACACATAAAATGACAAAAAATGGACAGCACCTCCTACAGGTGAGAGTCAGGTGCAAGCTACCTGCTGGCTAATTAAATACTAAACAGAAAATGGCAGCGATCGGATGAGCCAACGATCAAGGTGGCTTCCAGTGTTAGTGTAGGACTCATCCGATTGGAAGCCACCTTGATCGTTGGTGGATGAGCCCGACATATTTATGATCATTTATATGCGCTAAGAGCTTCCATTTTATCTACATAGCAGTTATGCTTTTTTGCTTCTTCATATGTTCATTTCATGTTCATTTTATGTCTCATGGCTCATCTAGTGCTGCTGCCATTTTCTGTTTAGTATTTAATTAGCCAGCAGGTAGCTTGCACCTGACTCTCACCTGTAGGAGGTGCTGTCCATTTTTTGTCATTTTATGTGTATATATAGAGGAGGCCTGGCCTCCTCTGGGAATTTAGCACTCCTGTTCACATTGGTGCAGCTTCTGACCAGGTATGCTGTTCTCCTGATATGGGCCTGCCGGTTTTTGTAGGATGCAGGTCAGTGTTAGTGTAGGACTCATCCGATTGGAAGCCACCTTGATCGTTGGTGGATGAGCCCGACATATTTATGATCATTTATATGCGCTAAGAGCTTCCATTTTATCTACATAGCAGTTATGCTTTTTTGCTTCTTCATATGTTCATTTCATGTTCATTTTATGTCTCATGGCTCATCTAGTGCTGCTGCCATTTTCTGTTTAGTATTTAATTAGCCAGCAGGTAGCTTGCACCTGACTCTCACCTGTAGGAGGTGCTGTCCATTTTTTGTCATTTTATGTGTATATATAGAGGAGGCCTGGCCTCCTCTGGGAATTTAGCACTCCTGTTCACATTGGTGCAGCTTCTGACCAGGTATGCTGTTCTCCTGATATGGGCCTGCCGGTTTTTGTAGGATGCAGGTCAGTGTTAGTGTAGGACTCATCCGATTGGAAGCCACCTTGATCGTTGGTGGATGAGCCCGACATATTTATGATCATTTATATGCGCTAAGAGCTTCCATTTTATCTACATAGCAGTTATGCTTTTTTGCTTCTTCATATGTTCATTTCATGTTCATTTTATGTCTCATGGCTCATCTAGTGCTGCTGCCATTTTCTGTTTAGTATTTAATTAGCCAGCAGGTAGCTTGCACCTGACTCTCACCTGTAGGAGGTGCTGTCCATTTTTTGTCATTTTATGTGTATATATAGAGGAGGCCTGGCCTCCTCTGGGAATTTAGCACTCCTGTTCACATTGGTGCAGCTTCTGACCAGGTATGCTGTTCTCCTGATATGGGCCTGCCGGTTTTTGTAGGATGCAGGTCAGTGTTAGTGTAGGACTCATCCGATTGGAAGCCACCTTGATCGTTGGTGGATGAGCCCGACATATTTATGATCATTTATATGCGCTAAGAGCTTCCATTTTATCTACATAGCAGTTATGCTTTTTTGCTTCTTCATATGTTCATTTCATGTTCATTTTATGTCTCATGGCTCATCTAGTGCTGCTGCCATTTTCTGTTTAGTATTTAATTAGCCAGCAGGTAGCTTGCACCTGACTCTCACCTGTAGGAGGTGCTGTCCATTTTTTGTCATTTTATGTGTATATATAGAGGAGGCCTGGCCTCCTCTGGGAATTTAGCACTCCTGTTCACATTGGTGCAGCTTCTGACCAGGTATGCTGTTCTCCTGATATGGGCCTGCCGGTTTTTGTAGGATGCAGGTCAGTGTTAGTGTAGGACTCATCCGATTGGAAGCCACCTTGATCGTTGGTGGATGAGCCCGACATATTTATGATCATTTATATGCGCTAAGAGCTTCCATTTTATCTACATAGCAGTTATGCTTTTTTGCTTCTTCATATGTTCATTTCATGTTCATTTTATGTCTCATGGCTCATCTAGTGCTGCTGCCATTTTCTGTTTAGTATTTTAATTAGCCAGCAGGTAGCTTGCACCTGACTCTCACCTGTAGGAGGTGCTGTCCATTTTTTGTCATTTTATGTGTATATATAGAGGAGGCCTGGCCTCCTCTGGGAATTTAGCACTCCTGTTCACATTGGTGCAGCTTCTGACCAGGTATGCTGTTCTCCTGATATGGGCCTGCCGGTTTTTGTAGGATGCAGGTCAGTGTTAGTGTAGGACTCATCCGATTGGAAGCCACCTTGATCGTTGGTGGATGAGCCCGACATATTTATGATCATTTATATGCGCTAAGAGCTTCCATTTTATCTACATAGCAGTTATGCTTTTTTGCTTCTTCATATGTTCATTTCATGTTCATTTTATGTCTCATGGCTCATCTAGTGCTGCTGCCATTTTCTGTTTAGTATTTAATTAGCCAGCAGGTAGCTTGCACCTGACTCTCACCTGTAGGAGGTGCTGTCCATTTTTTGTCATTTTATATATATATATATATATATATATATATATATTTTAAACGTGATGTCCAGAAACTATCAGAGAGCAAACTCAGCCCCTGCTGACTGTGGCTATTTTGACTGCAACCCAGACAAATGTCGCACAGAGATTTTTGTAATGTAGCTGTATCAGTGAAAGCAAAAGACCGTATTTGATTACGTGACGTACAGTATGGGTCACCTGGACAGAAAATACGGATTGTGGTTTGTGGTGAGTGGACAGCTGAACTGTGACATACAGAATGGTTCCACACTGCTGTATGAAATGGATTTGTATCACTGAGATAAAACAATAAAAAAAAAAGTGTTATATATGGCGATAGCTGCACTACTAGTGCCAGCCAGCCCAGCCAGGAGAGAAAAAAAATGTCTTGTAGCCCTTAGAAGGGCTGTTGGGTTCTTTTAAGATCACTCCTGCCTAACAGAGAACTAAATCCAGGCCCTAACACTCTCCCTGAAACGCAGCAGCTCTGTCCCTAACGACATCCAGACAGCAACTGAGCCGAGCACCGCGGGCAGTCACTAGTACATTCCAGGGTCACCTGATCAGGCCAGCCAACCCCTGCTATCGACATGAAAGGGCCCCACGTGATGCTGGGTGTACCGCAGAGTCTCCTGGCTTGTGATTGGCTGAGTTTATAGGCGCCAAAAATTCAAAATGCGGAAGATGCCATTTCCTCGAGCATAGCGAGATACTCGTCCGAGCAGCGAGCACTTACGAGTACCGTAATACTCGAACGAGCACCAAGCTCGGACGAGCATGCTCGCTCATCTCTATATATTATGTCACGATACCATAATGGAGTGCAGGAAAATAGGGCATTACAGATAAACAATCAGTGTTAGTAAGGGGTTGTTCACATATCAGTTATTTGATCAGTTATTTCCATCAGTTATTGTCAGCCAAAACCAGTAGTGAACACTAAACAGAGATCAGGTCTAATGAAAAGATCTGCACCTGTTTGGTGTTTTTGACCCGCACCTGGCTTTGGCTCACAATAACTGATGGAAATAACTGATCAAATAACTGATATGTGAACAACCCCTAAGAGATAGTGTGTGTTGTGTCCTGTCAATTGATGCTGAAACTTGCAAAACCGGAATAACCCTTTAAAGTACTGTACTAGATGCGTTAACTAAACTAGTTGTGTTAGGTAGACACCTTCAATTACTTTTCAGTTGCTTTTGTTATAGGATAACATGATGAGTAAAGAGGAAATTTTAGTAAAGAATTTGTCTTAACTCTACTACATCTGTTTTCTATGCCAGTTTTCCTTTACACCAGTTGATAAATATCCTTCATAGATTCTCTATTGAGCCTGTCTCTTGCATCGAGGAGAAACAACATGCTATGTGAGCACTTCTCTTGCCTCGTTCTAGAGATGAGTAGAGGTCTCAGCAGGGAGACCCCCACCAATTAAAACCTTTAGTATGTTGATATGACCAGGGCCATATTAAAGCAGGGCCACTGGGGTTCGAGTTCTGAGGCCTCCACCATTAAACAGGAAGAAAGGGCCTCCACCAGGTTATGTTTGAACCTCTCTCTGCTCCTTTGGTATAGCAGGGAACCAAGTAATAGGTAGACAGGTGAAGCAAAGCTCAGAGTTAGTGGGCTGAAAAGGCCAGCAGATACAGGGGTCAAGATGTGGCCAGCTGCAGCTCCCTTCAAATTGTCCCCTTCCTCCTTACTTTTGGAACAAGCAACAAGACGAAGAGTATGACCTCCTATTATCTCCGATGATGAGGTGAACATTTTACGATTTGTCTGCCTATGACAGATGCTGTGGGCCTCCATAGTGGTCCCAATGGCCCCAAGCATTAAAGGGGTATTCTGGTTACCATAAATATAACTTATGTTTTAGACTTATTCATAATCAATAATTACCTAATATAATGTCAATTTCACATACTTACCGTTCAGTAGTTATAAAAGTAGTTTTCTTCCACTGTTACCCACTGTGTTTCCTCCTAAGTTGCCATGGCATTGACCTGTAATTCTGAGCCTTTGTTAGGTCGAGCATGCTCAGTGTGCAGCTATCAATTCTCTGGCTAAATGTTAGTGTGCTGCTAATTACTGAGAAGAGGGACTGTGTTTGGACAGGAATATCAAGCAATCAGTAAACATCAATACTCACAGCAGAAAAGCTAGGGATTGTGAGGATTGTAGTTTTGTGAGGGAAGATCAGGCGCCATGATACTGTCAGTGTATTGGAGGCTCACACAGGAGCTAGACAAATGGATTGCAAGGTAAATTGAAGCTCTGGTTATATGTATAGATATGGGTTCTGGTTGGGTCACAGCTTGCATCCTTAATGCAGTTTTTAAAAAAATAAATTACTTTAACGAAATACCCCTTTAAATAATGTGCAGCTTTTTTATGTTCAAAAAAATCACTCTCTTTATCAACTACCATGTGCAAAGACAGACGCTCCTCACTTGATTCAGAAGGACCTGCACATGCAAGTGGATGAGGTGAGTAATTTTTTTAACCCCTAAAAGGACATTTTTACTAGAGTACCTGGTTTTAACGGCCATGTGACAGTCAGGTGAATGTAGTCTTACATTTAGCACTGCAGTTCGGGTGACCAATTTCATAGCACCCAAAAGGAGGACATCATATCTGGGACAGAGGAGCACAATACAACAATACAAAACATGGAAACCATAATCTATATACCAGCATCAGCGAAATTAAACTAGAAATTTATAACATAAATCATTGCTTTACAAAACTTGGCTCCTACTTGCAATGTTTTACTCCTTACCCCCGCTGCCTCCAAGAGTTTGCTATTAAACATTACAGGGAGTGGGTATAAGAATAGAGAACTACAACTCCCAGCATGTCCAGGTTATTATGTGATATCAGAGGACATTACAGGGAGGATGTATGAGAGGAGAGAACTACAACTTCCAGCATGTCCAGTTCATTATTAGATTATATCAGAGGACATTACAGGGAGGAGGTATAAAGGAAGAGAACGACAGCTCCCAGCATGTCCAGCCTGTTATTGGGTTATATCAGAGGACATTACAGGGCAGTCACTGCTGTTGTGTCTCGAGCTCTCTTGTTATCTCTGTTATCAGCCATTAGCACCACCGCCCAAACATCCACCACCACCCCACGCAACCCCATCTGATTGCACCCTAGGCCCATGCCCTTGTGTGCCTAATTGTAAATATGGCCCTGGATGTTTGTGTGCAGTACCATTTTTTGTATTTTTCCCACCCATCTAGTTTTATATCCTTCCATTCCTAGAAGTAAGGGTCCTATTAGGCCTTATGATTTTTGGGCCAATTATTGGGAACAAGCCTTCATAGGAATGCACGTTCCCAACAATTGGCTCTTCTAATCGAGCAGCTGGAGGCAAGAAAATCCAATAAACTCGGGCAAGTGCAATTCATCTATCAGGAACACCATTCTGAGTGAACATTCCCTTTGTGAGGTCAGATACAACATATAACATTCCAAACAATATCCGGTGATCTAAAAAACACACCCATCCCAAATTGGGGTGGAAAAATACAAGGATCTCATTATACAAAAATGAGCATAGTTATCAAAACTAGATACAATATTCATTAGAGTAAAAAAGTCACAATGGCCACCAGTAGTCCTAAATTCCCTAAATTTACCAAATTTGTGATATAAAAATTATAACATTAAGTGGCACATGCATCACATTACTTCTGGTCTGGATGTTGGTTGTGGAACACTAATCGGGGCATCCGAGTTTGGGTATCATTTTTGTCCAGGTAACCAGGCTCAAAGGGTGTAGCCTAATTTATATGCACGATCGGCTGGAGGGTGCCAGCTATAACTGAAAAAGGGACATGGTAGGGGCCTCTAAAGGTGGATTTGTGTAACTGCCACAATGCTAAGTGGGATTACTTAAGTGGGACACCTGCGAGAAATCTTCCATCAATTTAAATAAATTGGGCAAAGAAAGTAAGATAATATAAGCATTAACAGAAGATCATTGGCAAATAAGTTCACTTTATATTTATGGGAGGCAATTTCAATTTCTTTTGTTTTTTATATCTGTCATCTTATGGCACAAAAAAAAAGGTCTAATGTGTCCTGTGAAAATAATAGCAAACAAATGTAAGTTGCCTCAGAAGTTAAATAGTTGTTTGCGGTTAGATAGGCCCATTGCGAAAATTGAAAAATTGGCCTGGTAAGGAAGTGGGATAAACACTTTAAAGAATACTTGTCCCCAAAGTATAAAACATATAATGACAGGTCCACTTTCAAAGAAACATTAATAATTACTTCAAAGGAGGGTCAGAAAAAAGGGAAACAAAAAAAATAATTATTGACAATTTGCATAGATCTTTATGGAAAAAGGCCTTCAAAAGACAAGAAAGTAAACTTAGAGTAGATACAATACCTGCAGGAAATTGCAGAATTTGAGTGAGTGCACATACACGTCTCGTACATTGCAAAATCAGAGGCCATGTATTGCAACACCACTCAGTCAATAATACAGTTATTAGAACAGAACTATGGTTTTACCACACATCCTGTAAAGCTCTTCTATTTGGAGGTCTTTTTAACACCTCATTTGAGTGGATTATACCATTCTAATCATTTTGTGCCCTCAGGGAGGACTTTGTCAAATGGGACGTCCAGATTTTTCTTAGCTGAGTAGGATCCACACTATTAAAATGATGGTAATACATTTATTTCACTCCATCCAATTCAGGTTCCTATATCAAAGATCCATAATCTTCAGTGTACTATCTCAAGTTTCTATGGGCAGGTAAACATCCCAGGATAAAATTGTCAATAATTTTCCTTAATAAAAGAATGGGGAGGGGGGGACTTTCTGACCCCAACTTTTTAAAATATTACAGGCCATAATGGAAGTGCTCATTAGGTACTTTACTAGGGAAAGATATACTAAATTATTTGTACTACTTAACAAAGCTGTAACTGAACGTTATTAAGGAAAATCTATCTTTAGTCTTCAGCATTCTACTGAGCGCTGACGACACCTGTGTGTAAGAAGTCAGATAGACAGGGAGATGGACAGTATTAGGGCACATATACATAGTCAAGGACTAGGGTAGTGACTATAAGCAGGCTGGAACCCTTCATATGTTACACGCAGGTGTCTTCAGCGCTCAGTAAAATGCTGAGGAGCTGAGTAAAACTCTGTTAGAGCTTTGTTTATAAGACTCCTTACACCCTGATTTCTAGTACAAAGAAACATCTTTTACAGATAAAGTATATTACAAATATGTTTAACACCACTGTCCCTACACTGTTTTTCAAATAAATTGAAATGTTACACTAATTACAGTATATTTTGATGAGGAGTAGATGTATTTAAACACCAAAATAATATTCATATTTTACTACAAATGTGTATACAATGAACACTTAATTTATAAACCAATCATTGCATTAAAATGCATTCATTCTTTTTATATCTTTTCAAAAAGTTTATATTAGAAATAGCATAAATCCTCTAATATGAACAGCAATCATTTTACGTGTCTTTCCAGACAGGATCTTTTTCAGAAGAATATCTTCAGTAGGTCTGTTCTATCAATAAACTTTCACCTGCAATAAAAGTGTCTTTATGCATAGTAAGTACAGATGAGCGAATCTATTCGCCACTTCATAGATTCGATATGAATCTTGGAAATTTTCCTCTGCGAAGCGAATCTCGAATTTTTTGACATTCACTCCATTAGATTCGAAAATGTTCTCAAAGCTTTCTACGCATTCGCTACGTACTTGTTCGATAAATTGTACGCTAATGTTACGTACTGTATAAGTTACTTTATATGCTGATGCGTACGGATTCAGTTAATTAGCAAACGTTTACTGTTAGTTCGTTATTTGTGCGGCAAAAAGCCTGGTCACCTGACCTAGTGGGAAGGGCTTGCTCTGATTGGCTAACAGGCTCGGTAAGCCAGTGACGTATCAGTTGTGCTGCGACTGCTGAGACGAGCAGAAGTACTGTCTGTGAAGTTCTGAGAGACAGTGAACTCTTGTGTTAAAATTGGGGTGTCATTTTTCTTGAAATCCATATTACACATATAAGGGATACTGCAGGGCCAGTGCAGGGCAACTGCAGGGCCAGTGCAGGGCTAGTAATTAATCAGGCAGGGAGAGAGACAGGGAGAGAGACAAAGACCAGCTGCAGGGCCACAGTCAAGTGAAAATGTCTAGCATGGAAAAGCAAAAGGGTTCCAGCCAGATCTCGAGCTCCAAAAAGAAGGAGAAGGTGGGCAGCAGTGCCAAAGGACCTGTAGACGGAGCTTCTACTTGTAGAATTCGCAATAGTTGGCCACTGTTCTACCAGGCTAACCCACCAAGGCGCAAAATTGTAGTGTCTGAGAAGGTGGATGAGGTAGTGTATGGCACACTCATCTTAAACGCAGCTGGATGATCTGCTGTCATCTGCTTATATAGTATCTATATGTAGCCAGGGGTCAGACTCAGAGCGTTCCTCCTGCTCCACCATTCCGCTCCAGCAAAGCCTAGCGTCGTGCGTGCCTGCATATTATGCAATCGCTAGACAATAGTACGCTAAGGATTCGTACACAATTTGTACACTCGTGCGTACATGTTCACATAAGTTGCGTACCTTTAACAACTGTACGTTCATTATTAGTGCACGAATGTTCGCAAAACACCACATAATAACGTATGATTTGTACGCAGCTTCGCCGAATAGATTCGTATGAGGTATGAATCTTTTGAAAAGTTCGACGAAGCGAATTTTGGATGTTTCGCTCATCTCTCATAGTCAGAGTATGTTCTTGTAGAAAATTGAAATGAAGGCCCGCGGTTCATTTATCCACACAGTGAAATGTCACATTCAGTATGAAACCTAATGCTTCTACAGTTACAAAAGTGTAACAATACTTACAGCTGGCCACCGTATAATGTACTCTTAAAAGGTGGAAGCTAATGACACCTTCTGAAGCAGGCATTGAGTATGAGTTTACACATATCGTATATATAAGCCAGGATGAAGTAAGTCCAAGCATGATTGGTCTCTGCATCTAGGAAAGGGCAGTGAGTGTTTGGCACAGTGACAATATAAACATGTACTAGATTATAAATTACTCTGAAAAACAGAAAGCTGTTCACACTGCATAGTGACTGTAAAAGTCAAACTCACAGTTTAATGAGAGAAAGTTACTTGAAAAGTTATTGTAACTGATAAAGTAATCCACATTAAAAGTCTCACATTTTCCACTGTATTCTGTGTATTTTATGAATTGGTGTTATGCGCATAGTAATATATAAGGATCAGCCAATTAACTCTAAACGTACTGCATTTGTTACGATATTCCAAAAAAAGTAAATTATAGTGTATCCAAAACTTTTATAATTCTTTTCTGACGGAGAAGGAGAAGTCAAAGGAAAGGTGAGCTTTTGTGATCTGTTCACATAGTGCAGCAGCATTGCGACTAGTGTTGAGCGAGCACCTCTGTGCTCGTATGCTTGGGTGCTCTGGCCAAGCACTAGGGGGTGCTCAAGTGCTCGGCCGAGCACCCGAGCATAATGTTAGTCAATGGGACTAAACCAGGCACCCCCCGCTCGGAAGAGGGAAGGGTGTCTGGTTAATAGAAAAAGGTCAGAATCGTGACTTCTTCTCTTTTACTCCTTTCACTCGTAAAAGTATGCTAATTAACTGAATTTGTACGCATTAGCGCACAATGCGTACGCATTAGCATACAAATTCATACGCATTAGCATACAAATTCGTACGGATTAGCGTACAAATTAACATTACAGTGTGGGGAAGAGACTCGAGCATTGCGCTCTAGAACACTCAGTGTTCGGCCGAACACTGAGCGGACCCGAGTGTAGGCATGCTCGGCCGAACATGCTCGCTCAACACTAATTGCGACTGTTGCTGATGTGGTGCTGTGTCTGTGGGGTCGTGTGATCCAGAGCCAAGAAAGAGGTTGCAGTGAATTTGGCAAGTGATCTTATATGGTTTTATACTAAGCTCATGTTCATGTTTATAAAAGTTCCTCTGCAGCAATAGATAAAATGTGTAATAGGTGGATGTGCACTCCAGAGCTTTTTCTCTGCAGCTGTAATGAAATGTGTTCCTTATGACCCTATATTCTATGATACTATGCTCATTGACTCTATGTCCCTCCCACCTAATTTCAAGTGTCGTCCTGAAAGAGATGGAAGAAGTGAAGCCTTTCAAGTGTTTTGTGTAATGTTTCAACACTTTTGAGTTAAAAAGGACTGCGATTACTTTTTTTTTTGCGGCTAACAAAAAATCCAGTTTGCAAGTTTTCTAAGCACAGAAAGCTTGTAAATGGATTTTTTCTGGTTAGCTGATACAGGTTTCACTGCTATTATACTTGTGTCCTTTTAGACACAAAAGTATTTAACATCACATAGATTTTTCTAGCTAACACAGTACTATATTTTAGCTATACAAAGTGTTTATGTAAAATGACATTCAACGACAGTGTGCCCCAACTGTGAATTCGATATATTGCATAGATTTGAATTTAAACATCACTAATATAGACAAGTACAGCAAGATTTATAGGTAGGGAATATTGAAAACTTTAGCACAACACAAACATAATATAACTCAACATAACACAAAGGAGGTCTATATAAGTATGGCATGAAACCTCACACCCTTCCTGGACAATGTGGACTTCCCTACCTCTGTCAAGTTTTTTGAGCCTAAGGACCAACTGTAACGGGGAGTCGGCGTCCTCATATCCCTAGCAACGCAGGGGAGGGGAGGACCCGGGGATGCACGCTTCACAAGTGTGGCCAGTGTCTTCCATCCCCTGGACTACAAACAGCAGGGGAGCTGAGCACCGACACCCATGAGTCGGCACTCAGGTGTATTGAGGTTTCTGATTTGGGTCACGTGATGCTGGCCACGTCACGTGACCCATCTGCTGGGCATTTAAACAGGCAGCCTACTAGCCACAGGTTGCCTGTGATTGGTCTCACCTCCAGTGTTAGCGTTTGGTGATCTTCAGAGACTATTGTGTTTGACTACTACTTGTGTTTTTGATTACGTCCTCGCCTCATCCCTTTGTACTTCGCTACCTCTCAGTTTTGACTTCGGCTAGTGTATTTGACCTTGTTCCTGCTCGCTCCCCTGGGTTTTGACGTGACTTCCTGTTTAACTTTAGCTTGGTGACTTTCTGATATTGTTTGTGTTCTGCCTTTGTTTATTGTGTCCTCGTGTGACCCTTCCCTGTATGCCCCAGCACGTACCTAGGCTAGGGACTGTCGACTAGTTGTACGCCATTGCCTTAAGACAGGCTGTGCAAGTAGGCAGGATCAGAGGTGGGGCTAAGCGCAGGGCTGCACATACCCCTGAACACGTGACGGAATGTGACACCATCATTACATATCACAGGTAGACGTTGCCATGGTTCATAAGCCCAACAGAGGTCATCTCAACTAGGGAAATTACTATTCCCTTTCCTTTGCCAATGTTGTCATGTGACACTAGCTAGGTATCCATTTTAAACCTTAATGGAGTTTTATGAGACTTTTCTATCTTCTAAAACAATGTGTTTCTGGGCTCTAGGGCCCCTTCCTCAGGTTTAGGATGAGACAGGTACCTGTCTGTTCTGTAACCTGTGGGAGGGGCCCTAGAACCCAGAAACATGTTGTTTTAGATGGTCTTAAATGGATTATCATTCATAATCCTTTGAGTGTTTCATCAATCACTCCTGAGCCTACAATGTCCTGCACTACAGACTGTGACCCTGTGTCACAAACTTCACCCCACTTGATTCCTGTCCAGAGATGGTTGGCACCAGTATCCACGGCATCAGGACACAGCAGCGGATGTCATAGTAATCATAAGCTTAGTGTTATGCTCAATTTTGCATAACCACAGGTGAGCCTCTTTTTACCACCACTATTCTTCTAAGTATTTTTACATATTCACCGTATGAGCATTTTTTCCAATTTTTGTGCCTATGTGTCTTTTTTTTGTAAAAAGGCATCTCAAGCCTGCATAAACCTTTAAAAAAAAATAGAGAGATAAATTTAGACTGTATGTTAGTTATGTTAGATAAGCTACATATGTCTGAGGTTCTGTCTACATATCCATACATGGGCCAACAGCCAGGACAGTTATCGTGAAGGGGCATTCCTAGTAGCAATCGTTCATGACAACTGCTATGTGTAAAGGTGCTGCCAATCATCGGGTGATAGCGTAACCAAACACTGGTCAGCTGCCCAGAAAAAAAAGGTCTCTCGTCCCCTTACAGCGGAGGTGATTTCTGCTTGTAGATGGAGCATTCACTTCCTCTAATGAGCCTGCAATTGCCTGCTCGGTCTGCTGTTTAAAGGGGCCTTGCCATTTAGGCAACCAATAAATTGCATAAAGAATGAACGCTCTGCTGCTGTCACAATCAGCTCCATTACATCTGTGTATAGTTATTTCAACTGAAAACGGTTTACATCATGCCTCCGTTACTGTCTAGCATCTCTTGTGGGAGGGCTACAGCATTTTACCTCAGTGTAGCTTGTCAACACAGCAGTGATCAAGCTCTTTTGAGGACTGTGAATTTATAGTTTCTGTAGCTCAGTATTCAGGCACTGCCATATGACACTACACATACTTCCAAGACTAAATATGCATGCAGTTTTCATAGTCAACAGGAAATCAGCTGAAAAAAAGACATTTTCCTCAGAAGACTAGCGATTAAACAGCTGCTCCTAGACTTTCAAAGAACCATTTGTCCCACCACAAAGGAGAATGTTTTGAAGTGATGAGAAGATCTTATTCCATAGCTGTTTTTTGCTGAGTGAAATCTTCTCATGTGTCATCACTATTTATCCAGAGTGATTTCTGTATCATTCGTGGACTTCACTGGTCAGAGCACAGTAATTGTACAATTCTATTCACACACCATGACCATAGTATCTGTGGACAATCCTTCTAATTAGTGTCCACACCCTTTACTAACAGACACAGGGCATTAACTGTGCAGCCATATAATCTACACAGACATTAGTCACAGAATACCGTAGGTCATACAGTAAAGCATAGTCATGTGGCACAATCATAGGATGCAACCTTACCAAGTTACTGTCCTTCTACACCTGCACAATATGCCGTAAGGCCACACGGATTTTGCTGTGGATTTTGTAGTGATTCTGCGGTGGAAATTGGCTGTGAATTTTTACATGGATGTCACCCTATGCATTGCAAACTGTGAAACTCCGTGGTGAAAATCCTCTACATATATTGCACAGTAGGTCAACTTACACAGCAGATTATTTAGCAGTGCGTTGCTTAGATTTCTTAAAAATTTCAGCCGCTTTGCAGGGGCTGTGAAATGCTGTATATTATAAGCATGCAAAGTGTACCGATCCCATGTGGATGCACCCGTTGACCCTGATTTATCAAGACCGGCGTGTGCAATGCCGGTGTCGATAGGACCTGCACCGCCACAAGATGCATTTATTATGCAGTGGCATTTAAAAAGTCACAAAGCTGGGTTTTACAGCTTTTTTTTACCCCAAAGTTTTATCTTAAAAAGAGCACCAATATTTCCTTTGAAGAAGCAGACCACACAAGCTGACGAAAATTAGGGGCAAAAGTGCATCCTGCATGAAAATCATTTCTCCTTATTTGTAACACAACAGACATTTTTCATAGTGTGCTTTCACTCACTATTTTGAAGAAGTTTTCAATGCAGTTGTAGAATCTTCGCTATATCCTTCTCCTCCATTTATCATACACTACTGTCATTGGCTTCAAAACTGCATCAAAACATTGGGTGTAGAAGTACCCTAAAGGGCTGCATCTACTATTACAACTTGAAGAAGCACTCCTACAATTTTTTTTATTCTAAAACTATATGATGTAAATTGTGTAGTTTGTGTAGTTATGAGTTATTCCACTCAAAACTCTCCAACTGCTCCCCTGTCTAATGTGTGAACAGGAAGTCATGTTTTCTATTCATTCCTAGGAGACTCACATCAAGGCTCCTATGGCAATGAATACAGAAACTGACTTCCTGTCCACATATGAGATGCTCTTTAGGTTGGAGAGTCAGAGTGTTAGGGCCCATTCAGACGGACCCGCAATACTACGGCTAGTCGGCTGTTGCGGACAAATATAGGACATGCTTTATCTTTTTATGCGGAGCCGCGGCATGGAGCTGGCTCCGTGCCGCGGCTGGCCGCTCCCAAGAGGTGATAACCAATATTGCGGAATAGATGCGGCCCCATTCATACGGTCAGCTGAGGACAAGAAGTGAGTGAACAACTCACAACTACAACCACAGGTACGAAGTTTACCTTCACTACAATTTATATAATGTACCTTTCTAATGGGCCAGAGAATAAACATTTTTGTGGGAGTGTATCTTTAAGTACAAGTTGTCACCCAGGGTAATTAAAAATCTTGGACAAGCTCTCCAATTGCCATAAAATAACAAATTATGTTATACTCACCCCATTCCCCTGAGCCATTCTCTCAGGCACTGGTCAGGTATATGGAACATCACTGCTGCAACCAATCACTGTTCTCACAGCGATTGGTTGTGGACCAGACTGGTTCTACAGAGAACGGCCATGGAGAACATAATTTATCGTTTTAAGACAAGTAGAGGGCTTGTCAGAAATGTTTAATTATCTTGGGCAACCAATTTAAGTTAGAAGAGTCCCTTTATGATAAGCTGATCAAGGTTATTTCACTGAGAAACCCCAGGTTCCTGTGTAATCTGTGATGGAACCTGGCATCAAGTGTTTAATTTTCCTGCAGCACCACCGCAGGGAAAATGAAACATTACACAGATCTCATTAAACTCAATTGACTAGCTGAGTAACATATGGACAATCTAGGTCCTCCAGAGAGGGGCTACTAAACAAGAAAACCAATATTAACTATAATTTTGTAAAAGTTTATTTGAAAATAGATTTTGTAAGTCAGGCAACCTATTTTAGTGACTGATTACCAGACATACCTCTTGGTCAAGAATGGCACTATCCCTAGAAAAGATGAGGAAGCTTTTCTATCTTTGACAACCCCTGAATGTATTGTCTTTCCATGTAAAGGAGCTGCTCAAAACATTGAGTTCAGCACTTGCAACTCCAGGCATCAACTACGTACGAAATACTGCCATGAGACTAAAGCACATTTTTTGAAGAGAAGAATGGGGGAAATGCAACTGCCTATGGTTCTAAAATGTTTAAGTAGCGCATCTAAGATGCCCAGGTGTCCATTTACTTTTGACCATGTGTAGTGAATATTTTGCTATGTGATTGTCCCCCATAAGGAATTGAATGTCTCATAGGAAGTGATCATTGTCTCAGAACAAGTTGTAAAATAATATATATGGCCAGATTTACTGGAAACATGATTGGAACAAGAGACATTGTTAAAGGGGTATTCCCATGTCACACATGTAGTTTGTATAGTTAGATATAGCCATACCAGTATTATTACTAATAGAATGTATTTATATAAAATGTACAGTTTAGAAGATTTGCCTATTTGTATATCCATTGTCCCACACACATCAGTCAGGCCGTTGCCCCTGGTTACGACCACCGCAGCCATGTAGTAGTGGTGGCCGGCTTGCTCTTGTTCAAACCCGCGCAGACACATCTTAGGGTTGTAGCATTTTTCCAAAACACAGATAAAAGGATCCTGTTCCAAGATCAATTAATCTCTATGAAGCAGAAACCATTTATAAAGTCTGCGTTTTGGACGGATCCTGACCAGATGTGAAAGTACCCTAAGATGTGTCTCCTCATGCTCATGTAATGTGCGTTCACAATACAGCAGTTACCTCAGAGGGGGTTTGAAAAGGAGCAAGCTGACCACCACTACTACATGGCTACAGTGGCCGTAACTAGGGGCAACGGCCTGACTGATGTGTGTGGGACAATGGATATACAAATAGGCAAATCTTCTAAACTGTACATTTTATATAAATACATTCTATTAGTAATAATACTGGTATGGCTATATCTAACTATACAAACTACATTTGTGAGATGGGAATACCCCTTTAAATATGAGGCTTAAAAAGAAGGCAAACAGGAAATCGTATGCTAAAAAACAAATTGAAACAAACAAGAGTTCCCAACAGCACAAGGGCCATTGATCTGAGCAATTATCAATAAGCAGTGTTCCTAGGAACGCTCGTTCCCGATAACTGTCCTGTAAAGGTGCCACTGATCACCCAATAAACGAGCAAACATTCGTTTATCAGGTGAAAACCTTGTTGATGTGGACACCAAAATCAATGTTTCTTGGCAGCAGATCATGCTATAGAAACAGGGATCTGCTGCTCGGAAACAATGATTCTCTATAGAAATGCGATAGAGATACATCTGTAAAAGCAGCTCTCACCTCTTCTGATGAGCAGACAATTATCAAAAATCATTCCTGATACTTGCCTGCAGAATCAGTGTGTTTAAATGGGCCTTAAAGAGATTAACATAATTATTGTAAAAAATGTCACTGTAATCACATCATGCACTATCCAGTAACACAAAAGCAAACAATAAAATGTTTTAATAGCACTTTATTAACATGGTGGTTTACAAGTCTTTCAAGTAGAAAGGGTTGGCTTTTAATTCAAATTAAAATAAATCTCTGTAAATAGAATTTACTTATATACAAGGAAAAATGTATATACATAATACAGAAAAAACACAACTGCATGCCCTTGCCCCGAAAAACCAAAGATTAAAATCATTAGAACATATTTTACATTGTATTAGGACTGACAGCTAGCTCTGACAAGTGGCTGCACTCATTAATAATATCATATAAAACGCTCATTATATCCTTTCAAATGGCACTTACCAATCTCATCACTTCATTAGGTATTACAAATGTAATAAAGGAAAACATATGTAATTTGTAATATTGTACATGTCTGTACCACCAAAATTCATCTAGTCACAAAAGCTTAAAATGGTCCTTCAAATGATGTATTATTTTCATGACCCTATGGTCTCCTATTTCAAATGCATTGCTTTCTTTCCTGAACAGTCAAGGAGGCGCCTCTAACTCATAAAAGATTTATAAATAATTTAAGAGAAAAAACAAGTTGAATATAAGTGCAATATAATTTTTACAGCCTAAATTGAAAATGGTATAGAAGTAAAAATTAAGTCATGAACACCCGTTGAAAATGGACATGAAACCATAAAATTTATATTCAAGATTGTTGATTCAATTTCATATACTCAATGGAGAGTTATCAAAAGAATGTATCCATAGCAGCCAGAGCACCTGCTTTGGGTTCAGAGACACTAACAAAGTTCCTTTTTGTAGTAGAAAATAATAGAAGGTGGTCAGTTTCTGCTATCTAGGATTATTATTTGAATACCTTTTATGCAGAAGATATACAGGAATGTTTTTCATCTTTTGACTGTCAAAAACAGGGCGGACAGGCCATGGACTCTACAAGGAAATTTCCAGGTGGGCCAATGTCCAGTGGGCTGTCCGAGCCCTCCTCACAGTTGCTGGCTGCGTATATAACAATCTGATGCTCTCAGCATTAACTAATGCTAGGAGAATCAGGTACTTATGCCCCTGGCCGGCATCCATAGGATGACGATACAGTTGAATACTGCGACCCGAGCGGCAGTATTATATGCTGCACTGTGGTATTTGGTTCTGCTGGGGCAGTATTTTGTGCTGCACTAAGATACTGCTAGCTCTGCCTACTTCTGTCTTTGCTGACTTGTGTTGGCCTGACTTCTATCAATATGGATCTGCCAACGGCATGGGGCAACTTTAAGTTTTTTTTTCCAGGGCCTCTATCCTGGGAGCCTTCTAGTTATATGTGAGTGTAGATGTTATTCAACAAATGGGATGGCAGCCTAGCATGTGGGAGATCCCTTCCTGTCCCTTACATGCTTATTTGTTATAAATAAAAAAAAATGCCAGGAATTTGCATTGCATCCAGCAAATGTCAATTTTCCTGAATAACGAAGGAAGAAACCTGACAAACATTATCTGAAAAGTTATTTACCTTGTATGGCATGCCTATGTACACTAAAGTCATTATGGTGAAATTGTGCAGGAGATAAAATACAAGAGTAAGGTCAGTCAATGCCAAATTAGAATAATATCAAACCTTTTCTTACTACACCTTCAATCTGATATCATTTTATTCCAGGCCGGCTAACTTTTTACACATTTTTTTTCTAATAAAATAGGTTAGGTTTTAATTAGCAGGAAATCTGAGTATATTTATCTTTTCCAGGCCTGGTGGATTTTCTAAGGAGTGCAGTATAGACATACTGTACACCTACATGAATGAATGTGGCTAATACTATATAGGTGTTACATATCGGCATTTATTAGTATGTAAATAAATGACCTGAATCTGAATAATGCAGCCAGGCATTGCATGGGAGAACTCTGAAAGGTTTAGTGCAAGAGGAAAGGATGTTGTCCATTCTCAATTAACATTTAACATATACCGTATTTTTCAAACTATAAGATGCACTTTGGGGGGGAAAATGGCAGTGTGTCTTATAGTCCAAATGCCAATGTCATTATCATGAAGGAGGCACAGGGAGCAGCAAGAGAAGCGTTGCACAGCTATGCTCACACTCCCTGGTCTTCTTACGGGTGCTCTGCTCCGTAAGTTCACACTATGACCTGACGCTGTGCAACACCAGGTCACAGTGCAGCGTGGGCTGGAAGAAGACCAAGGAACGGTGAGTGGATCTGTAGAGTGCTAGCGCCGTATAAGTTTATTTATTTTAATGTCTCATCTGAGGTCTGATGAGGGTCTGATCTGAGGCTGATGGAGCTTGGGGGTCTAATTTTGGGGTCTGATCTGAGGCCTGATGAAGAATTGGGGTCTGATTTGGGGATCTGATGAGGATTGGGGGTGTGATCTGAGGTCTGATGAACAATATTTTTTTTCTTATTTTCCTCCTATAGTCCAAAAATACAGCAATTAAGATGAAATAGCATAAATTAGGATGCCTAAGTTATGATAGCAAAATTATTACAATATTTTTTACATGTTACTATAATTAAGCTAGTTATAAAATAAAGAGCATTCATTGTTTTAGTTGGCGAGGATTTGTTCATATGAAAAATGCTCAGCATCTCCTACAAGTTCCCTGCAGATTCATAGGGAATGTCAGCTTTATGAATATTCAGAAGGGCAGGGAGGGGCTACAGATCAAGCCACCAGTTTGTCTGATAGATTTCAACCACTTCCGAATGCATCTAAACTTGTACATAGCCTTTAAAGAAGCACTCCTACAAAAATGTTTATTATTTGACCTGTTAGAAAGGTACATGATATAAACTGTTATGAAGGTAATCTTCTTACCAGGGATGTATTTATGTATTTGTGAGTTATAACCTCCCTTCTGATCCTCAAGTGACCAGCACTCTGGCTATCCAAGTAAAACAACATCCTATTTGTGGACAAGGAGCCAGTTTCTCTATGTATTCCTATGGGAGCATCACTCTCAGTCTCATAGGAATGAGTGGAGAAGTAACTGACTTCCTGTCCTGTGTTATTTGGAGAGTCACATGACACCGCTAAGAATCAGAAGGGAGGTTATAACTCACAAATACAGTCAAGAGTAAGAAGATTACTTTTACTACAGTTTACATAATGCACCTTTTTAACAAGTCAGAGAATAAAACTGTTTGTGGGAGTGCTTCTTTAAAGAGGAACTGTCACCACACAATGCAGTACAATCTGTAGGCAGCATGTTATAGAACAGATGAAGCTGATCAGACTGATATATAGATTTGTAGGAAAAGATTCAGTAATACATGTAATTTACACATTTATGTCTTTGCTTTTTTACACTTCCTGTGAATACCTATCCGTACAGGGAGAAGGTGTTATCAGTAACTGACAGCTGCATGGACACATAAGGGTGTATTATACAGGCAGATTCTCCGCCCAATGGTCGCTAACAAGCATTCATATGAACGCTCGTTAATGATCATCTTGCTGTGTAATACTGCTGCCAATTGCCTGATGAACTAGCAAACGCTCGTTCATCGGGAAATCCAAATCTTTCAGAATTCTGAGCTCATGCTGTCTAATAGCAATCTGCTGCCGGCAAACCACTGTACAGCATGGGGACAAGTGATAGCATAGCGGTCGCTCCTCCCCATGGTGCTGAGGAGATCGCTGCATGTAATAGCCTCCTCAGCAAGCTAGCAGACGATTGCCGGGAGAGAATGCTTCTCTCCTGACAATCATTTGCGTGATCGGGGTGTCTAATACACCCTTTATACCCACAATGCTATCAATCACTGATAACACCTCCTCTCTGTACCAATAGCTCTTCATAGGAAGTGGAAAAAGCAAAGATATACCGTATTTTTCGCTTTATAAGACGCACCTGAAGATAAGACGCACCCCAGATTTTAGAGTAGGAAAATAAGAAAAAAATATTTTTCATCAGACCACATATCTGACCCCCCATAAATTTCAGGACATCACATCAGGCCCCCATCAGACCTCAGATGAGCCCAGCGTTCCCCCATCAGACCTCAGATCAGCCCAGCGTTCCCCCATCAGACCTCAGATCAGCCCAGCGTTCCCCCATCAGACCTCAGATGAGCCCAGCGTTCCCCCATCAGACCTCAGATCAGCCCAGCGTTCCCCCATCAGACCTCAGATCAGCCCAGTGTAACCCATCAGACCTCAGACCAGCCCAGCGTAACCCATCAGACCTCAGACCAGCCCACAGTGCCCCCATGAGACCACTCTGTGCCCCCATCAGACCTCAGACCAGCCCACAGTGCCCCATTAGACCACTCTGTGCCCCCATCAGACCTCAGACCAGCTCACAGCGCCCCCATTAGACCAATCTGTGCCCCCATCAGACCTCAGACCAGCTCACAGTGCCCCCATTAGACCACTTTGTGCCCCATCAGACCTCAGAACAGCTCACAGTGCCCCCATTAGACCAATCTGTGCCCCCATCAGACCAGCTCACAGTGCCCCCATTAGACCACTCTGTGCCCCCATCAGACCTCAGACCAGCTCACAGTGCCCCCAGTAGACCACTCTGTGCCCCCATCAGACCTCAGATCAGCCCAGCGTGCCCCATAACAATAAAATAAAAAACTTCACTTACCTGTCCAGCGCCCCGGCTCCGCTCCGGCGCTCCTTAGGCTTTCCGGCCCGACGCTGCACTGTCACCTGACTGCGTGCAGCGTCAGGTCATAGTGCGCGCACTACGTCCTGACGCTGTACGCGTTCAGGACAGTGCAGCGCCGGGCCGGGAAGCCTGAGGAGCCGCGGCAGGACAAGTAAGTGAAGTTTTTTATTTTATTGCTATGGTGCACGCTGGTCTGATCTGAGGTCTGATGGGGGGGGGGGGGGGGGGGGGGTCCCGGCAGCTAAAACATACAAGTGAGTGCGTCTTATAAAGCGAAAAATACGGTAAATGTATAGATTACACGATTTACTGAATCTTTTCCCATAAAACTATATATCGATCTGCTCAGTTTCTTCTGCTCTATAACATGGTACTCAGATTGCATTGCGTATTGTGCTGACAGGTCCTCTTTAAGCTAACTGAAGAATATGGTAGGTATATTTTTCATTGACCTTTGAACCCCTTTTCACTGTATTTTTGGTTGCTATGCAGGATATAAGAGTTTAATTTGTCTTTCTGGCATATACTTAGACTGGAATGTAACTTTCCAAATAAAACAATATGGAATGCAATATAGATCACACGATTGTGCTCCTTGCCAATAAAGGTTGTCATGAATATGTCTGTATTTCTGACATAAGCTTTTAAACAGAAGCTTGAATGTTAAATCATTACACTGTTATCCTGTATGAACCTTTCCAAGCTAATCAAACATAATATATCACCAAATACACTGACATTTTCAATGTCGTTTGATGCAAACAGCAAAATAGATTTCTCAAAATGCAAGTTAATAAAATGTGGAATCTTAGACAAATAATACAGGTCAAAGCATGTTCATGCTACAGTACTGAGATGAATCTATTGTTCTCTGTGTCTACTGTATTTCTAACCCATACAAGATATTACCATGGTTTTTATTTTTCAGCTCATTACTAAAAGTTTATGAAAGGGGTTTTCTGAGATTTTTCAAGTGATGGCCTACCCTCAGGATATCAATATTTGATTGACGGGGGTGTGGGGTGTTTGCTGTTCTCCAGTAGGTCTTGCGACACAATGGAGCACCAGACCTACAAAGTCAAATCCACTGTGTAACGCACAAAGTCGGTAACTGCAGAATTTCTCCCATTCACAACAAGTTTCCCCCTTTATTAAAGATGTGCGAAAATATAAAACTAGTTTATAGCTTGAATTATTTTGATTATTGTTAAAAAATTATACACCAGGAATATAGTACAGTTTGGTAATCACAAGCATGGATAAAGGAGTTGTCTCACTAAGAGAGGTCCTTCTTCTGGTTAAGCCCCTGCTTGCCATAGGTCTGGCTTCTCCCACTCTTGGCAAACAGCTCATTTTGATAGGGGAAGCTTTGTAACAATAATGTGATCCATGCTGCTTTGCTCTAGGCCATAGTTCTGTTGGGAACCCTACACTATGGCATCAGTATGCCCTACTGGTTCAAATGAATTTAGCTTCTTTTTGTTAGACAACCCATTTGGAGACCAATTCCAATTTCCAATCATTACTGGTATTCATATGATCAACACATATTGGAAGATAAATAAAAATTTGGAAAAATGGTTTTCTGAAACATGTTTCATTCTAAATTTCCCTTTCATCTGGCTGGGTAATCTGCTTAGTGGGGCTTGTCAGGTGGCACAGAGGAGAGACTGTAAAACGGCTCTGAACACAGATCAGAAAAGTAGTTGTTCAAAACTATTCACCAGTTCTCCTGACAATGTAAAAAATGTTTTCACTAAACTTCAAGAGACAGGAGAGTATTTATATAGGAATATAGGACACTCTTCTTCAGGTCACTCTCGTATTCAGCCTTCATACTATTAGGGTTAAACAGCAAATAATGTGACGTCCCAAATAAAAATATATCATGAAAATATTCCTATTTTATTTAATCTCTTGACTACCAGGAAATGGCATTTAAAATATATAATGCGTGTATTGCTTATATACATATCTGTGTTCTCTATTTACATGAAAAGATCACTATTGAAATTGGGGTTCTATCCTAACATGCTTAATTCTCTCCCTGTGCTTTCATTGATCAGTAGAAGCATTCTAATCCCTTCAGTGTTTAGCCTGGCCTATAAGAATTCCTTAAAGGGAGTCTGTGACCTCCATATGCCCCTATAAAGCACTTACATAGCCCCATAGCACACCTAATCAAAAATGTAATGGTACCTGTGGCGCTTTCTTGTGATGTGTAGAAGCTGCAAAAACATACTTTAAACCATATGTAAATTAGCCGTTGGAAGTGCCCGGAGGCGGCGTTCACTGCCGTGGAGCCCGGACTCGTGTGCTTTTTTTCATGCTTTCCTCGCCCCAGTCACTGCCTCCGTCCGCCCTCCTCTTCACTTGCGTCCTCTGTCTGTTCCAGTCTCTCGCAAGGCCGGAGCATGCGCAGTGGCTCTGCCGATGCTGTGCCCACAATGGGCAATGCAGTACACATGCCCCGGCCCGGCAAGAGACTGCACAGGGGCGGGATCTCGCCGGAACAGACGGAAGACGCAAGTGAAGAGGAGGGCGGGCGGAGGCAGTGACTGGGGTAGAGAAAGCATGAAAAAAGCACACGAGCCCGGGCTCCACGGCAGTGAACGCCGCCTCCGGGCACTTCCAACGGCTAATTTACATATGGTTTAAAGTACGTTTTTGAAGCTTCTACAAGTCACAAGAAAGCGCCACAGGTACCATTACATTTGTGATTAGGTGTGCTATGGGGCTATGTAAGTGCTTTATAGGGGCATATGGAGGTGACAGACTCCCTTTAAGGTAGTCTCCATAAGGAGACATAGTACCCACAAATATTGGCAAAGACCTCTCACCCAGTTAAGCCAATTCTCTCTGCTCTGTATTGATGAGAGGCAATCACCCCAAAACAGCTGTCTGCAGATAAGCTACTGGCTTACTTATTATTACCAAGTTATGTTCAAGGCCTGTTAAAAAGATTGAGCACTGACTTATAGGAGAGCTACCTTACATCTGGTGACATTAAAGGCTCAGCTTTCTTTTGTTTTTAGAAAGGGAGGTAATTTGCATATCTTTCCCTAGAACTCCAGAGGAGCATTTCCTGGCCTATTAGACTCCTTAAGCTTACTATGCGCTCCCTATAAGGAGTAGTACTCCCCAAATTCAAACACAGCGACACATCAGTATGAGCAGCTGCACCCATAAGGCTGCTCAGCCCCATTCAGGTGAAGAAAGAGTCTTCCTTCTGTACATCAATTAGGGTCCTGGTAGGATAGGCCATCATGGGGATTTCTGAGAAAACCTCTCCAACTGTACATGCATAAAGGGCATATACTGTATTTGTTACGGGAGCTCAAGTATTCAGACTCCTTCAGCCACAAGAAGTTTTTCAAATTGGTCAGAGATATTGCAGACACAGCAGGACATTAAAAAGAAATTTCTATGATGCAGAATACCTTCAGTGTATGTAGAATTCCAGTTATTGTAGTTCTATTATACAAACTATACAAAAATATAAAGAAAAACAACAAAATATTTACGGTGCAGTTTTCGCCACTTTACCACAGTATAAATAAGCAACACAAGCAAAAAGGCAAGCAGTCTAAAGGTGTCTGTACTTGCTGGCTTCTGTATAATTGATATGCCTGAGTAAACTGGGCAGGTCCTATCTACGGCTGCTTTCACATAAGTGGATTGAAATCCGTCTCCCAGATGATAAACCATCAGTATTGCTTCATTATTTCATCAGGATTTATATGCGGATTCCTTTCTGCATTTTTCAAGCACTCTCATAGAGTGTAATGTGTGTATTTGGAAACAAATACGCACAAAATTCAGACATGCTGCGGATTTCAAATACTGGTGGAAATTATACACTCATGTCAACTGCTCTATTCATAAGCATTAGCAGTGGATTTTGGTACATAAAATTTGGGCCATATACAGATTGCAAATGCACTGTAAAACCGGACTAATAAACTATGCACACGAGGATATGTAAGAGGGACATATTGCATAACAATAACTATATTAGCCTGCTGCCATTTTGGCCATAAAGAAAAAATCTAATTTTCATAATAGACAGCACTTCAACCACAAATAAATGTGGCCAATGAAGCGACCAAGTTTCTGGGCATCTTAATGTTGTCAGTTTAAATGTATGTTTAGTTTCAGATCAAATGAAACACTAACTTAAAATTCTGTTTCTACCAATGATTAAAGTTAAAGGCTATGTACACCTTTGGGGAATTTTTTTATTATTGCATAGTACTCATTTTGAGCTAAAAATATTTTTTTAAATTGGTCTTTATTAAAAATATGGAGTGCTTATTCCGGCACAGCTTTGAGTTGTTCTAGTGGCAGGATCTGAATTTTCTCTCTGTTCCGTCAGCCAGCTCACGTGATGGGCTCCTTATCTCTGCTCTCAAACTTTATAAACACTTATCATAGCTCAGTTCTTATCTTACTGATAATAACATGGCTTAAATAAGTGTTTATGACCTCTTAGTAAATTAGAGATAAGGTTTATTAGATGACCAGCACAAAGTAAAAGTAAAAAGTGCAATTGACACAGCTAAACAGTTAACCCTTTGTGACAGGACAGCTCAATATTGTTAATAAAGACCAGCTGAAAAAATGATTTTAGCCCACAATGAGTAAAATACAATCATTAAAAAATTGCCTCAAAAGGTGTACATAGCCTTTAAGTTCATGTGACTAAGAAGCAATGTATCAATGATAATTTAACCAAGACTCATATTTAAGGAAGAACACACAAGATGTATGAAATAAGCTTTTGCCTGACATAAGAATGCTTTGTTCTTCCACTATGTTTGAGACATATTAGTAAGTTAATGGATTTTACATAATAGTGAAATATGTGAACATCATCCCTACTATGTAATAGCATGCCTGTAGCAATAGCCTTTAGTAATAGCATTCTATAACGGGAAATGCCTGGGGAGGGAGCATGTTTATGTATATAAGTATTTGGGGGCTACTATCTTTTCTTGGGGAGAGAGCACCTTAGTCACCGTGAGGAGGCTTATAGGCCATACATGCTCCTCTGGAATTCTGGGAAGAAAGTTATGCAAATCAGCTCTTAACAAGCTTCTTTTCTAATGCCACCTGATGTAAGGCAGCTATCCTATAAGTCTGTGTTTCTAACTGTGTGTGTGTGTTTTTATGAACATGTGTTTATACACATGTAGCTAGAGTATGTCTGTATGCATGTGTATCTTTAAATGGTCACTGTGCTTTCTGACAATTTTTCATAAATCAATATCACAGGCGAATATAAGAAACTTTCTAATATATCCTATCAGAGAATAATGCCTTGTTCTACAGTTAAGAGCTGTTTTCTCCCCTTCCACCTTTTTCTAAACTAACTTTCTGCAATTTATAATAAATCCACCTTTATAATATATCGTACCACAGAAAAATGCCTTGTGGTAGAGTTATCAGCTGTTTTCTACCCTTTCCCCTTTTTCTAAATGAACTTTCTTTCTGAAATTTATGAACTGGCTGCCTGCTCACTGAAGGATCAGATGAAGTCATCCCAAAGACGTCTATGGAAAAGGTGGGGGGAGGAAGTGCAGAGAGACCAGACAGCACAGGCTTGACTAGGCAGATTCAGGAGCTAAAACTATGGTACGTGTTATTATCTCACATTAACTGCTCGGAGACAACTCCACTCACCACCAGCTCAGAGATAACCGAGAATTATGACTGCAGCCTACAAAAGAAAAAGCTGCTAAATGTGTCAAATACAAGTCAGATGTATATACACACGAGCAATTTATTCTAAAAAGTTTTCTGAAAGTACAGGCAGGCGTTAAGTATCAATGTATGCATGAATGTATATATGTACGTATGTGTTGTATATATACATATGTAATGTGTATATGAGTGTGTGTATATAGATTCCTTGTTTGGATACAATGAGACCTATATTAATTTTCACTGTGAGGACTACTTACTGTTGCATCTTTGGAGCCCTAAATACTATAGTTCCCATGTTTCTACCTATCAAACTGTAGTATTATGATAGCGGTAATAACAATTAAACCAGTTTACACCTTGGCCTTATCATTTGCCTCATGTTAGTGCATATTTAAATCAGATAACTATATATACTAATAGTAGATGATCAAGAACAAACCTTACTACAAATGCTCGTTCCCGATAATTTGCCCATGTAAATGTGCCGCCGCAAAATGCTCATTCATCGGATGAAATGATCCTTCATGCAGTACATTAAATCATCATTTCTGGGCAGAAGATTGTGCTGTGAACAATGATTTGCTGCCCAGAAACAGTGCAGTAGCCATTGCTGATCTGCACGCAATGGAAGTGTTCATTTCATGTAAATGCAGCTATTCACCTCCACCAAGGAGCAGGCAGTTATTGGGAAGGCAGAGTCCCTTCCTGATAATTGCCTGCTCCATCTGCATGTCTAAGTGCTCCTCTAGCTAGCCTTTAGCTAGCCTGACTTTACAACTCAATGGCAGTTTAACTGCAAGTGAAGTCTCCTGCCATTTATTACTCTGCAGTGAAAGATAGACCTCTCCTGCAGTGAAAGACTTTATTTTCGCCAGATTGGTATTAAAATGACAAGAAGTGAAAGAAAGTGAACTACTATATCAAAGCTTTCATTTAAGCCACAGATCACGGTAAAGACAAACACACGCTTTCAATATGAAAGAAGATTACAAGTTTTGCTAAAAGATCAGACATGTCAAAGTATGCCTTTATATCAAACAAGACAAAAATCCTTCTTCTGTATAAGATTCCTGTGATTTCCATAGCTATAATTAGGCATAGCTACATTAAAAATGGCTGCAATATCTACATATGCTTAAAAATGTCAAAAAAATCTTTTGTTTGGACTTGTTTTTCTTTTTTATGTTTTTTTTTCTTGTAAACTCACTTTTTACCTTAACAATGATTTTAGGTTAGATACAGCAAAACATGTCAAAGGGTTTAGTTGGCATATTGTGCATAGAATGCCACTTTGACTCTCTCAATTTGGTGGCAGAGCTTGATAGCAGGTCCCAGTTTTAGTTCCATACAGTCTTGAACTGTGGGAAGAGTCAGAAGTAAGAATGCCTGTCCATCGATGTCCTGAAAATATATAAAAAGGTCTTGTTTTAGTATAAAACACCAAAAATACTTCCCCATATAATAGTAATTAACCCATATACCATACCTCCCAAGTGTCCCTCTTTTGGAGGGACAGTCCCTCTTTTTGACCCAAGTCCCTCTGTCCCTCTTTGATCATTAAATGTCCCTCTTTTTGACCTGGGGAATTAATGCATAAATGTGCATTAATAAATTTACTAAATTGCTCCTTACTTAAGTGTTTGTATGGTTTCTACCTGTATATTAGACCAGAACTTCATTATTTGGTGCAATTTGTACCTTAAAATATCTATAATCTGATGATTTATGTGCTAAAATTTATATGGACATTGAAACGTGAGAAAAAAATTGGCGCAGGGGCTCCAGTAATTCTGCTTTGGGCGGAGTTAGAGGCGTGGCCTAGTATGAAAAAAAACTGCCGTGATGTGCACCGCACACATTGTCCCTCTTTGCAATCTTCAAAAGTTGGGAGGTATGCATATACATTGTTTTAGTATACTTTCTATGTTTAGATGTTGTGGTGATATGTATAGAAAAGTTCACGGTAGATGTGTGGTGGGGGTGTATATCTCACCCAGTTGTTCAGTTTAGCTGGGTGAGATAACTGAAATCCTGAAATGGTGCTGCTTCAGTAAGGCATAGCTTGCTGGAGATTTTGTTTAAAGTGACATGGGCCGGATTTCTTGGACTTGGAGACAGGATGGTAGTGGGAGTCTTTCAGTCCACACCCTTCCACTACAGGTGTTGCGGTAAGCTGACAGATTGCAGGTGAGGCCTGCTAGTGTAATTACAGAGGGATAAAACATCCCTCTGTGTATGAGAGTTAGAGGGAGGGCCCCAGGGAACAGACCTGGAGAGGGCCCTTATGGTCCCAGCCAGGAGGGATGGGGGGGCCACAAGGCTGAGGAAGTCTGGGAAAGAGAAATGCTGAGGAAGCCTGAAGGGTTGGAACCTGCGGAGGCTCTGTGTGGTCTCAGCCAGGAGGGCTGAGGGGCCACAAGGCTTGGTATAGCCTAAAGTTTGGGGGGCCCAGCGAAGCCTATGGTTAGAGGGTCGCACGGTCAGAGTCAGGAGGACTACTGGGCCATCTTCCCCCAAAGGTGCTGGTGAGGTCACAGCCAGGAGGCTGCTGGACCATACGACTGAGGAAGTCGCATCTAAAAGCTGTGTGTGAACAGCGTTTTTTCTGGGTGAGCTAGAGAACCTGTGTTAGTCAGAGCCCAGCCGGGCAGGTGTTTGTTTGGCTTTGTTTGTTTTGTGCTGAAGAGTAAAAATAAAGCTGTGTTGGACTTGAAAACCCCCCGTGTGTTTGAAGAAGTCTGTGATGGCGATCCCCTGAGAGAGAGCGATCCCTTACAATGTATAGTCACAAACTTAGCTCCACCTACATGCTCTTTATAGAAGCTATGTGCCTCTTGGTAATAAAACATTAGAAATAAAGCATACATTCTTGTTCTGTAAGTATTCCAGTAATCCATCAATTAAGAAGGACTAAAAATAAAGTTAGTATCCCTATACAAGCAGGAGTCATGGAACAATAACATGCAGAGCTGCAGGAAGCTATATCCTATATCCTAAGTTCCAAGATCAGCATACATATGATCTACAGTATATATAACAATATACCAGTTAATTAATCAGCATACAATTAGATCTAATATAATTAACTGGTATATTGTTATATACTGTAGATCATATGCATGCTGATCTTGGAACTTAATTCACAATACTGCAAACACTGCAGTTTTGTTGCTTATTTTTATATCTCACAGAATTGTCTTGTTTTTCATTACCTGGTCCTGCTAGTCTGGTATCCGGCTTTTATGATCTGCTTTTGCATTGGATTTCTATTTAAACCAGCCAGCATCAGTCACAATGTGTTATGACTGAGGACGTGTAACCTGTCCGAAATGCATGAATAGTCTGTTGGGGTGCCATCTCCCATTTTTGTGTATTGTTGCAGATATGGAATAAAGATGCATCTGGATTTTACATTGGTGCTGGATGAAGTTTTCCTATGGTTACCAAGGTCAGGAGTCAGACCTGATTCTGTGCACTAAAGCTACCTAGAGTAGCAGGTGAGCTGGAGTTTCTTACTTAAATTTTATTCCATGTCCTGCTAGAAATGTACATGATGTAATCTGTAGTGAAAGTCATTTTCTTACCAGTGTCTGTATTTTTGACTTATATAATCCTGAAGTTTCTTATCTGTGTCAGACTAGGAATTAGACCCACCAACTCACACAGAGACTTATGTATGGACGGGAAGTCTAATTCTCTATGCATTCCTATGGGAGCCTCACTTTCAGTCTCATAGGAATGAATAGAGCAGTGACTGGCTTCCTGTCCTGGGTCAGTTGGAGGTCAGGGAGTTGGTCACATGACCCAGCTACAATAAGAAGAGAGGTTATTACTCACAATTACATTCTCTGATAAGAAAATGACATTCACTACAGATTATATCATGCATCTTTCTAACAGGTCAGAAAATAAAAATTTTTGCGGGAGTTCTTCTTTAAGCCTCATAAACACGTCAATGTTCCATGGACATGTGCTGTAAGAGTTCTGCATGGACAGCACGCATATTCATTTTAATGTGTGTATTCACACATCAGTGTTTTAGCCCAGTCCTTGGGTCCGTTTTTTTTTTTTGCATGCTCTATTTTGTCCGTGTTCATGGATCCATGATGCCCATTATAGTCTATGGGTCCGTGAAAGCCACAGATGCACCACAGATGCCATCCATGTTGCATCCGTGTTTCACATATCATTAGGAAGAGATGCTTTGGAAACTATTTTTCTGCTGTTCAGTGTCAGTGAAATACAGATGCAATACGGACAGCAAAAAGCAAACACACGGATCACACACAGATCCTTCAAGGACAGCTTCATGGATGCATCGCTGACCACCTTCTCACAGATTTGAGCACGGACGGAATGAGGCTTTACACTCCAAATTATTGCAGAAAGTGTGGAAGCCATTTTAACAGCAATAGGGGTGGGGGAAGCAGTGTAGTGCAGAGCTGTTTTTGAAAGAATGCAGCAATGTTTTTCTAATATGGGACAATGGGACAATACCTTTAATGATTACCTTTAAAAGCTATGGACAATGCAAATTGCTTGATGTTGATTACATTAAATGTGTCAGATCAGCTCTCCTAAAGCTACTTTAAGCTCAAATTCTATTTAACCCCTTCAACCCCGGGCCTGTTTTCACCTTCTTGCCCAGGCCATTTTTTGCAAATCTGACATGTCACTTTATGTGGTAATAACTTTGGAACGCTTTTACTTATCTGGGCCATTCTGAGATTGCTTTCTCATCACATATTGTGCTTCACGACAGTAGTAAATTTGTGGCAAAATATTTCATTTTTATTTATAAAATAATTCCAAATTTACCAAAAATTTTGAAAAATTAGCAAATTTCCAAATTTCAATTTCTCTACTTTCAAAATACATAGTAATACCTCCAAAAATAGTTATTATTTTCCATTCCCCATATGTCTACTTTATGTTGGCATCACTTTATAAATGTCATTTTACTTTTTTAGGACGTTAGAAGGCTTAGAAGCCATTTTTCAAATTTTCAACAAAATTTCCAAAACCATTTTTTTAAGCACCAATTTAGATATAAAGTGATTTTGAGGGGCTGACGTAATGGAAACCACCCATAAATTACCCCATTTTAGAAACTGCACCGCTAAAATTATAAAAAACTGATGTTACAAACTTTGTTAACCCTTGTGGTGTTCCTCAAGAATTAAAGGAAAATGGAGGTGAAATTTCTAAATTTAAATTTTTTGGTAGATTATTCATGTTAAAGAAGAACTCCCACAAAAATTTTTATTCTCTGACCTGTTAGAAAGGTGCATGATATAATCTGTAGTGATTGTCATTTTCTTATCAGTGACTGTTTCTGTGAGTAAAAACCTCTCTTCTTATTGTAGCTGGGTCATGTGACCAACTCCCTGACCTCCAACTGACCCAGGACAGAAAGCCTGTAACTGCTCTATTCATTCCAATGGGAGCCTCACTTTCAGTCTCATAGGAATACATAGAGAATTAGACTTCCTGTCCACACATAAGTCTATGTGTGAGTTGATGGGTCTAATTGCTGGTCACATGACACAGATAAGAAACTTCAGGATGATAGAAGTCAAAAATTCAGACACTGGTAAGAAAATGACATTCACTACAGATTACATCATGTACATTTCTAGCAGGACATGGAATAAAATTTTTAATAATTCTTTAGTTCTTTAATAATTTTTTTCTTGCAACACAGCAAGGCTTAACAGCAAACTAAACCTCAATATATATTGCTCTGATTCTGCAGTTTACAGAAATACCCCATATGTGGTGGTAAACGTCTCTATGGGTTTGTGGCAGTGGTCAGAAGGAAAGGAGCGCCATACGAATTTTGGAGGCAGATTTTGCTAGAATGGTTTTTAGGCATCATTTTGTAATTGAGAGACCCTGACGTATCCCTACAGAGGAAACCCTCAAAAAGTGACCCTATTTTGGAAACTACACCCTTCAAAGAATATATTAAGGGGGTACTGACCACTTTGACCCCCTAAGTGTTTTATGGAATTTGGAAACACTTGGCTATGAAAATGAAAAGTTTCATTTCTTCCAATAAAATGTTGCTTTAGCTCCAAATTTTTCATTTTCACAAGACGTAACAGGAGAAAAGCACCCCATAATTTATTCAGCATTTTCTCCTGAATATGGCAACACCCCATATGTGGTGGTAAACTGCTGTGGGGGCACATGGCAGGACTCAGAACAGAAGGAGCGCCATATGGATTTTACAACACAGACTTTGATGGAATGGTTTGCGGGAGCCATTGATTTTTATTTTTTTGAGTTCTTATCTTATGTGGGGGCTCATTTTTTGCGGGATGAGGTGATGTTTTCATTGGTACCATTTTGGGGTACATAAGACTTTTTGATCGCTTGGTATTACACTGTTTGTGAGTCAAAGTGAAAAAAAATAGCTGTTTTGGCATAGATTTTAAAAAAAATTTTTTTACAGCATTCACCTGAGGGGGCAAATCATGTGATATTTTTATAGAGCAGGTTGTTACGGATGCGGCGATACCCAATATGTCTACCATTTTTATTTTTGTAAAATTTTACACAGCTGCATATTTGAACAGAATTAAATCTTGCTTTTGTGCTGCCATTTTCAGAGAGCCATATTTTTTTTTTTTTTTGGGCAATTGTCTTAGGTAGGGTATCAATTTCTGCAGGATGAGATGAAGTTTTGATTGGTACCATTTTGGGGTACATATGCTTTTTTGATCACCTGCTATTACACTTTTTGTGAGGCAAGAGGGTAAAAAATGGCTGTTTTGGCACAGTTTTTTTTTAAAGTTTATTTTACAGCATTCACCTTGGGGGCCATCTCATGTAATATTTTTAATAGAGCAGGTTGTTACGGATTCGGTGATACCCAATATGTATAACATTTTTATTTTTGGAAAGTTTTACACATTAGATGCATTTTTGAACAAAATAAAATATTTTTTTGTGTTGCCATTTTCTGAGAGCCATTCGGGCGATTGTCTTAGGTAGGGTCTCAATTTTTGCGGGACAAGATGACGGTTTGATTTGTACCATTTTGGGGTACATATGCTTTTTTGTTCGCCTGCTATTACACTTTTTGTAAGGAAAGGTGACCAAAAAATGGCTGTTTTGGCACAGTTTTTTTTTTACTGCGTTCACCTGGCGGGGTGGATCATGTGATATTTTTATAGAGCCGGTCGATACGGACGCGGCGATACCTAATATGTCTAGTTTTCTTTTTTTCACTATTTTTTTTTACTTTATTTTGTGAAAAGGACGTTTTTTTTAAACTTTTGGGGGTCTGATCCCCTTTACAATGCATTACAATACTTCTATATTGTAATGCATTGGCTGTAAGTGTATTACTCAATGTAATACACTTAAAACCTTCTGCCTGTGAGATCCAGGGGGCTGGATCTCACAGGCTTCCGTAGATAGCAGCCGGATGCCTAAGGAAGACATCCGGCTGCTATCTAAGCCATCGGGTCCCCGTCACAGCAGCGCGGGGACCCAATGAACACCCTTCCCACCGCCCGCATCGCATGCGCCGCGATCAGTGCTGACTGTGGCACATGAAGGGTTAATGCACCGCCATCGGTGTTTTCACCGATGCTGCTGCATACAGCAGGGGTCCTGCTACTGGGCACAGCTGGACCCCCGCCGATGATCAGGCGGGCGCAGCTCCTGCAACCACCTGCTCAGCGCGCCGTAACACTAGCTGGTCAGGAAGTCACTTCCAGCAGTGCCGTACATGTACGGCGCTGGTCGGGAAGGGGTTAATTTAGATTTATTTATTTTTGTAGATTTCAGCGTTGTTTAGCATCCAATCAGCAATCAGCTTGTTTGACTGCTGATATTATACAGATATTTGGCAATTTGTATTGAGATTTGTATACATGCAAGTTGCGCAAGATATATCACAGAATATTTTTACTAATAGCAAATATATTTTATTTTTTAAAGAATATGCAAAATGATAAAAAAAAATTGTATCACAATGTCCATAGCCTTTATGGACCTATATTAAACTTTTTAGTGAAATGTACACTTTGTAGAATCACAGCCACCAGGAAAGTTAACATGCAGCTATTATATGTGTCATAGAAAAGCATGCTAAAAGTTCAACAGTTATTTCAAATAAATTGATTGGGAATTCCATAATAATTGTATAGCGTGCAAAAGTATAGTATTTATACCTGTTCTTGAAAGATTTTTGCTAAGGGAGCACAATCTGTAGACTTAATAAATTTCACTACATCCATCACTGTCCATTCCAAGGGGTTACTTTCAAGGACCAGACACTCCTCTTCCTCTTGCTTTTTATCCTTTAGAATCAAAAAGGTAAGATATACAAAGCTATTAATCCCATCTGCTGTTAGCAAGAATTTTTTTATTTAAATTACAGCTTTTTGGGTTATCTTAAATGCAAAAGCGACACCAAACATTAGTAATCTAACAGCTTTGTGGAACATGCTATTCCTTACATCTTTCTCGCTTGTGGTGTTGACCTCTTCAGCATAAGAAAAAGAACGTGTTTTCCGGACTCTTCTTGTCCTTTCTGCTAGAGGTGCTCTGTCAGACCCAATGCTGTTTCTCAGTGTTACTGCTCTTCTCGGACGTATAGAAGGAACTTCAACAGAGGAAGTGTCAGTGTGATCATCACGTACTTCAGAACTTGTTTCCTCACTTCCTGTATCATCTTCAAGAACATCATCTTCTGCACTCTCCTATTAACATTGTGCATTTTGTTAAAAAAATAGGATTAACAAAACTATTGTGATATAAACTCAAATAAAATTACCCATATACTGGTACTAAAATTACAGTTCTTTAAATTTAAAAATTTTAATTTCTAGGGTAAAGCCTGAATGCCCTTGCACTACTAATTCCTTCGAGTAGTTCAGTGCTGTCATTTTCACACAGTGGAACATGTTTATTTTCTCCTATTCATGGAAAAGTGATCAGTCCCCAAATTTACCATAATTCAAAATGATGTGAGTATTTACCTCCACACCATGGATTATGAAGCTACCAAGCTGGATAATTATGTAACTTTTTATTCACATATTGAAAAATCTCAGTGTCAATTAAACCCTTGGTTAATAAGATAACTGATGAATCTAAATTTTAGAAACTACAATTTCCAATAATAAGCCATTGGCACAAATTTGCCGTTTCTAAAAATGATTTAAAAAAATGTTTGTGGAAAGGTGCAGATATGATGTTTCCAATTCACACGTTTTGTTCACATTGTTCTTATACTGATTCAAGTAATGAAAGAAATGTATGGGAAAAGGAAGCAAAAGCCAAATATCTTAACATTATTTGATCTTAAAATTATTTATATTCATACAACTGAGAATTTAATGATTCAGAATTCCTAATTTTCCATACCTCAGCAGAGCCAACTGGGCTAACATCAACCACTGATGTACGTCTTTTCTTTTGTACAAAAATTGATTTTCTCCTTTTTCTGCGTCTCGTTGGTTTGGTGTGGGTATTGTCTGCTGTGTGTTCCCCAATAGGAGGCTTTGCAATCTTTTTCCTCTTTCCATAATAATAAGCTGCAGTAAAAACAGTAATGATTGGCAAAACAAATGTAGAATCATATATATTAATATTACTAGGCCTAGTACTTCAGAAAGTCTATTCCTTCCTTTAGGCATCCTTCACATGTACAAATGTTAATGCTATGTGCTTTAAGTGTTTTTCATGGTATTTTTTACAAGTGTTTTTTTATTATGTAACATCTATAACTTTTTTAAAAGTCCTATATAGAAACCAATGGGAAAAATGCTAGTAGAAAACACAACCAGAGCACGTGGCGTTTTGAAAAAAAAAAAACACAAATGCCCAAAACACTTTGTATATGGTGATTTTAAATTACACTGTAGACTACAAAGTAACAGTTTTGAGCTAAAAAAAAAGCACTGTTAGGCCTCATGCACACGAACGTGTGCCGGCCGTGCCCGTGCTGCGGGCCGCAATTCACGGGCACTGACCGTGAGGCCACCGCATGTGGATCGTGGACCCATTCACTTGAATGGGGTCCGCGATCTGCATCCGAGGGTCCGCACTGCAAAAAAGTAGTGCTTGAGCTACTTTTTTGCGGTGCGGAGGCACGGCCAGAAACACCACGGAAGCACACCATAGTGCTTCCGTGGTGTTCCGATCCGTTCCTCCGCTCCGCGGACCCATTGAAGTGAATAGGTCCGCGATCCGTGATGCGGGCTGCACACGGCCGGTGCCCGTTTATTGCAGACCCGCTGTATGCAGCCCGCAGCACGGGCACGGCCGGCACACGTTTGTGTGCATGAGGCCTTAAAGAGATGCTGCAAAATGCTCTGTGTGAATCCAGTCTTAGGGCATCTTCACACAGTCAGTGATTTCCATCAGTGATTGTGAGACAAAGCCAAGTGCAGGCTTTGGCTTTGTCTCACAATGACTGACGGAAATCACTGATCAAACACTGACTGTGTGAAAGTGAACTTATACTTTATCTCTCTTTAGAATGTTTTCCTTTGGCTAAAAAAATTGCATTAAACGGACATGTGTGAACATTACTCCCAGAACCATGTCTAATTTTAAGGAAAGAGCTCAGAGTGGATTAAAAAAAATTGAAAAAAGCAATACCTCCCCAATCCAGCACTGCTCCCATTTCAAACTTGCCAGGACTGTACTAGACACCAATTCCTGGTCCTGTCCTGACACACAGGAAATGACAGAAGATACCAGCTTTGCCAAATGCTGGCCTCTGCGGTGAATAGCACCAGCCAGTGACTGGGTCACCATGCATTCCCTAATATTTCCTGTGTGTCAAGATGAAACAAAGAGGCAAGAAGAACGACGTAAGCGTCAGAACAGGAGTGGAGGGGGATTGTTAAGGCAAGCATTGCTTCTTTTTTGTGCAATTCTGAGCCCTTCTTAAATGTTTTTCCCCCATTGGAAAAACCTTTCAAAGAGGACCTGTGACCTCTCCTGAGATCCGCTTTAGTAACTACTTGCATTCCCCATGTTTTGCCATTCTTTTATTATTTCTACTAGAAGGTTATGAGTGAATTACTAGAAGTTTCAACTAAATTTGGTCTGGTTATTACCAGTTGGGGGGGGGTGTTCCTGCACAATCTGACACTGGTAGTACTGATTAAACTTAGTGTCAGATTGCACAGAGACACACTATCTGGACTTTCATTGTAAACTGGTAGCAATTCAATGGTAACTTTGAGAAGGAATCATAAAGGAATGGACCCTTCATGGAGTCATAAAAATAGATGCTCCCGAATTTTTATTACATGGGGAATGCAAGGACTTATTAAACTAGACATGTCTAGGAAGTTGACAGGTCCTCTAACACATTTTGTTTTGCTATTTTCAAGTATTATAATAAGATTGCAAACTTTTTCTAATCCAGTCTCCTTTTCCTTGTAAAGAAAACTGAGTTCCCCAAAATTGAGCCCAATTTTTAGTTAACAAATCAAAGGTTGATATTTTATTTTATTGGACTGTTCTTTGTGTTGATATGTTAAAAAGCAAGTTCCAAATCTACTGAAATAAATTAGATCTGTAAAACACTAGTCACATTATATTATATATTAATTTTCTATAAAACTGAGTGTATAGAAATAATAAACTTACTACAAGTGCGAATTGGCCCTGCAAACGGTGAAAATGCAGATTAGCTTCCTCTGTACATAACAGGAAAGCACTAAGTACGTCAGTACGTATGTCAGTTTTGTGGCTAAAAAATGTTTTTTTGTTAAATTTTGCAACATTTAGTGAACCTCACCATTTTTGAAAGTGGTCTATATTTAAGGGACAAAATAAAAGAAAAAAGGATGTGGCATTCACAAGTAAAATCAATGTCCTTTATTTACTGTAATTATCAACAAAATCGCCCAGATAGGAGGGATGTGAAAGGAACAGGCCTGTTCCATCTCCACACCAGGTTACCCTCTGGTATACTTTTACACATAAAGGTGTAAACCACCTTACAATCACACCAAATATATTAAGGTGCACCATTTCATAAATTTGGTGTAAACACGCTAAGCAAAGACAGACTTAATAATTACACAAAGACAACCGCAAATGATAAATGTCCCCCTAGGTATCTAAAGTATATTGTTACCCAGTGCTGTGGAATATGCCTTTAACACATAATTAATGCCCAGAATACATCCCCTAAATAAGCCTATTAAAATCTGGTGCACTGATAGTGTTCATAGACATTCTGTGACAGCTCGCTTACAGGGAGATTTACTCCTCAATAAAATAGGAATAGTTTCTTGTGTCTGTAATTGTTTGTGGTCCTAATGCACCTGTCACCCAGCTGGAGATGATACATTAATTCCAGTAACTGAGGAATGAATGCATTTAGATACTTACTGTATTTGGTTTTTGTATGTATAGAACAGTTTTCTGGACAAATGTCCGTAACCAGGAATGGACTGAACAAATTGGAGCAACATTCCAATTTTGCACACACTTTGCGGCAAAAATCTGTAACCTGGTCTGATGTCCGGACAATCTTCACAGTCGCCCTGTAGGTTTTACCTTTGTATCTGGAGGGGAAGGAGACATGAAATGCAGACATTACTTTCTCCATTGTTACACGCCTGCCTGCTGCTCTCTTGAGAACCATTTTCACATGGATGGGATTTCCCGTAATTGGCAATTATACCCCAGATCACCAGTCAGCTGTACAAATCAGATATGGCAACACAGGTAATAACTGAGTTCATTGGTTCTGTAACACTAAGTACATTTGTTATGACTGTGATCCTTGATGTAGCATCTATTTCCAATCAATAACCTTCTGCTGAATGATATATTTTCTACTGTTCTTTAAATCTCCAGGAGTGTTTCACATGAAACAGGAGGCAGAAGATTATTAAGACAAACCCTATGAACAGTACAGTGTTCATATATACACGCTGGGCGTCTTCTCATGAACCCAGAGATGCAGAAAAGGTGGCAGATGTGTGCTAGAGTTCAAAGAACACATATGAATGAAAGGACTATGGCATTTTTTTGCTTTATCCACAGTATGTTAATGCAGTTTTATATTTATAAACCAACAACCAATCTCTTCTTCCACAGAATATGATTGTGATTGTAACAGCTCTGTTAATAAAAGCACTGCAATTTATGTTGCTATCTTTGCACTGTATAGAATGAGAATAGTAAGGTGTGTGGCAGTCATGTCATGTCAGAAACTGTCCACTCTGTCCAGGATAGAATAACTGATATGAGAGCACAATCAAGTACTTGACATCTTAGGAGGTAGTTGAGTGTTCATTAGATCTATCTATCTATCTATCCTTGGCTGCTGACCCACTATAGTTGGCTGCTGACCCACTAAGGGATCAGGCATGCACATGAACATGTGTGGTCAGTGCCCGTGCTGTGGACCGCAATTTGTGGTCCACAATGCACGGGCACTGACAGTGGGGCCGCCACATTCTGATCGCGGACCCTTTCACTTGAATGGGGTCCGCGATCTGCATCCCAAAGTCCGCACTGCAAAAAAGTAGTGAATGCTTGTGATATTAAACATAAAAGTCTTCCAGATTATGGCTCTGCAGACAGCTTTACATAACTCCACCATTCCTTATTTATTCAAATAGATTCTGCAGAGAGGAGTTGTCCCATCTCAGACATAGGGGCATATCTCTAGGATATATATCCCTATCTCTGATAGGTGTGGCTCCCACCTCTGGGACCTGCAACTATACTTAGAAGAGAGCCCACAAAGCCCCGAAGGGCGCATGCGTAGTCACTCTACATTCATTGCTATGAGAGTCCTGAAAATAGCAGAGTGCTGACTCTGCTATTTCTGTAAGGCCCATAGAAGTGAATGGAGAGGAGGGCGCACTCTGTTTGGTGTGCTTCCCATTCATTTCAAAAGGACTTCCGAAAATAGCCGAGGATGCCGAGATATGATTTTAACAAAAGCCAAAGTTTTATATAGAATGGGATGGGAATATAAGGCATGGCAGCTATCTGCTATATTCTACTATATTTCTATACTTATTAGTATCAATTTGAGAAAGAAGGTGTAGCCAAAAAGACAGACAAGAAAATCATGTCAAACTGGCTAACTTAAAACAAGAGTAGTTTCAGGTGATTATTATATAGGTGTGAGTGCCAAAGTTTTGAAATTGTGTACTGAAATTTATATTAAAATTTCCAAGCAGTATAAATAGGTAGATAGATAGATAAATAGATAGATAGATAGAAGATAGATAGATAGATATGAGATAGATAGATATGAGATAGATATGAGATAGATAGATAGATAGATAGATAGATAGATAGATAGATATGAGATAGATAGATAGGAGATAGATAGATATGAGATAGATAGATATGAGATAGATAGATATGAGATAGATAGATAGATAGATAGATAGATAGATAGATATGAGATAGATATGAGATAGATATGAGATAGATAGATATGAGATAGATATGAGATGGATAGATATGAGATGGATAGATATGAGATAGATAGATATGAGATAGATAGATATGAGATAGATAGATATGAGATAGATAGATAGATACTTAGATAGATAGATAGATATCCAAAATTCCAAAAGATGAGGCAGCACACCAGGCTTGTGCAAAGTAGTGGATCTTTATTCCATGCAACGTTTCAGCTCTTTCTATGGAGCCTTTGACAAAGGTTCCATAGAGAGAGCTGAAACGTTGCATGGAATAAAGATCCACTACTTTGCACAAGCCTGGTGTGCTGCCTCATCTTTTGGAATTTTGGATATTCATCTTTAACTCTTGGCCTGGAGTTATATTGAGGACTTTGCACCCACACTCGCCTGACTGTGCTGCAGTTGTTTTCTTTTGATTCTTAGATAGATAGATAGATAATGACCCACTCTTCTCTGAATTGCTGTTTTCATGTTTTTGTCCTTTAAACACAATTAAATGAGCTGCTGATTTATCTGAAATGGCCACTTCTGGGTTTAGCAAATGATCCCTTTAGTGTTGCTAGGAGATTAGAATTTACGGAATAAACCCTGCCCAGATGATAAGCTCCTTACAGTATACTGCATAACTCTGTAAAATGATTTGGAATCTATTTAATTTGCAATTAGATCTGCCATTGAAGACTGTAAGATACATAATAATAAAATGCAGCCTCTACAAACAATGCACAGCGACATTAACAGAAATGAAACACTTCTACTTTACATTCCAGCAAACTGTAATATTGCTAAATTATAATGCAGAGAACATCTCAGGTGCTGACATTTATAATGTCTTCATTTAATGTAAAATGCTGCTACAAACAGTCGGAAAAAAGGCAGCTGGCAGTAAAATGATCGTTCTACCCATTTTAGTCATTTTAGGTAGTAAGCATAATTTGTCTTATACATTATACTTATTGTAGAGTTTTTTACATTGTAAATTGTATACTAAGAAAATAAAATACTGGCAATATTCTTTAAAGTTCTGAAAACACTTGTACATACATAACATCTCCCTGGCACTGGTAGGTTTCACAGCTAGCACCCCAAGTGTGTACCAATTACCTATAGCCTTTCCTATGAAGCCGCACCCCTTACCGCTTAGGGCTCCTTAACATCACCGTTAGGGATTCCGTTCTAACTTTCCGTTATAACATCGTTATAATGGAAAATAACGGAATCCCTAGGACGGAAATCAAAACGGACACCTTTAAGAGGCATTCCGTTTTGATCCGTCATAATAGAAGCCTATAGGAAAGCATAACGGATCCGTCTGTCGACAGAACTTTGGTTTCTGTCCAGCATAACGGCACCAGACAGATCCGTTATGCTTTCCCATAGGCTTCTATTATGACGGATCAAAACGGAATGCCTCTTAAAGGTGTCCGTTTTGATTTCCGTCCTAGGGATTCTGTTATTGAATCTGTTATAGAATGGAATCCCTAACGGTGATGTGAACGAGCACTAAGGCTACTTTCACACCAGCGTTTTTGCTGGATCCAGCAGGGTTCAGCAAAAACGCTTCCGTTACTGATAATATAACCATCTGCATCCGTTATGAACGGATACGGTTGTATTATCTTTAAAGGGAGTCTTTCACCTGTTTTTCACCAACATAACTAAGAGCACTGCACCACAGAAGATTGCAGACACATCCCAGACATACCTGTGTGCACTGTGTGTCTGTATTACATGTCACATCCCAGACATACCTGTGTGCACTGTGTGTCTGTATTACATGTCCAGGAAAAGCACTTTTATTCTGCTGGAAAACAGCCCCCAAGTGCCCAGCTGAAATCGAAACTAAAAACAGATTTCTCTCCCGACTCGATTTCTAACAGCTATATCTTCTGATATACTGGATATAATGCTGTGATTTTGGTATTAATGAAAAGCTGGGAATGCCAGCTTTCTAAGAACCATTTTTCTATTTGCTACCAATCCCAAGATATGAGCAGATAAAGCAGCCCTCCCTTCTTCAGTCTGGTTTGCTTTGGGCATTTGCAGCAGCAGAGATGGGCACTTGGGAGCTGTTTTCCTGCAGAATAAAAGTGCTTTTCCTGGACATGTAATACAGACACACAGTGAACACAGGTATGTCTGGGATGTGACATGTAATACAGACACACAGTGCACACAGGTATGTCTGGGATGTGACATGTAATACACACACACAGTGCACACAGGTATGTCTGGGATGTGACATGTAATACAGACACACAGTGCACACAGGTATGTCTGGGATGTGACATGTAATACACACACACAGTGCACACAGGTATGTCTGGGACGTGACATGTAATACACACACAGTGCACACAGGTATGTCTGGGATGTGTATGCAATCTTCTGTGGGGCAGTGCTCTTAGTTATATTGGTGAAAAAGAGGTGAAAGACTTCATTTAACATAGCCAAGACGGATCCGTCATTAACTCCATTGAAAGTCAATGGGGGACAGATCCGTTTTCTATTGTGTCAGATTGTGTCACAGAAAATGAATCTGTCCCCATTGATATATCCCATTGGGTATGTTAATAAGATAATACAACTGGATCCGTTTATTTCTCTGCATCCCAGGGTGGAAAGCAAACAGCAGCATGCTGTGGTTTGCTCTCCGGTATGAGAATGGGACGGAAAGCATTTTGGAGCACTCCGTTCTGTCCAGTCCAGATTTGTCCCCATTGACAATGAATGGGGACAAAACGGAAGCATTTTTTCCAGTATTGAGACCCTATGATGGATCTCAATATCGGAAAATATTAACGCTAGTGTGAAAGTAGCTTTAGACACGCATTCTTGCCGGGAAAGGCATAAAGTGGTTACAATAGTGTATAAAACACTTTATAAATCATTGTAAAGCATGTACACCATTTTTTTTAAATCTGCCAAAAAACTGGCGCTTTGTCAATTTTAAATCTGCCCCAATGTCCGTTCCAAAAGGAAAAGAATTGGACGGAGGCCATTTAACTACACTCTACTATTTGTGTAACGCATTTTCCTTCTGTATAGTTAGATTATATATGGATTGCACACTGAAATGTATTCATGCAGTTATACAGTTGTAAATATTACAGGTATATGCCCTTTGGTTTATCCTGCAATGTTGATTCAGCATATTACAAGTCAACACAAGTAAATAGATGCACAGCAAGCATACATTCATCACTATGTCATTTGTAGAAATGTGTATAAAAATCAGCAAATACTATAAATCTGTCACAAACTGTCACCTACACTGTAAAATGGATCCTATAAAATATCATTAATGAACTGAGCTGTTTTCAATAACTGTGTCATAAAACCTACTGCTGGCATGGTTTCAAGTGGTCTCAATGAGCCTGGCAATTGTAAAACGATATTGCAAGCAAAGGATTAGAGATGAGTAAATCACAGATAAGATACTTAAATCCTATTAAAGGATATTGCCCAGAAACACCTATTAGGAAATGGCATTATTAGCAGTAATCAGAAGAGTTTCATTAAGAATAGGTCATGGTAAATTAGTTTAATTAGCTTCCCTGACAAATCTAAATGTGGCTCAGACAAAATTGACAATGTTTTTTTTTTTTAGCTTTAAGAACAAATTAAAGATTAGCAGAAAAAATACTGTCAACACATCTCTCCTGTGGGTAAACAAGCAGATGACACTTACAGGTGGTCTCTTCATATCTATAGGGGTAAATTACGGGTATTTGAGGACTGCATTTTGTAAAATGTTAAAAATTCTGAATAACAAGGTCATCTTTACTGTGTAATTCATCCACATTTGCTGATCCCTGACCTATTCGGTATATGCTATGCCCTTTGGTGTGGGAACACTTGAAGTCAAAGTACTAAGAAACACGCTCAGCGCATTATTGATCCGGGGAGATATCCGATTGTCATTTCCTGGAGTCAGGAAGTCACTGAAATACTTTAGAATCAAAACTGACAGCAGCTGCTTGGAAAATACTTGGCAGATTGCCTATGTTTCATTTCAGTATATTCCATCTACTAGTAACAAACTAAACAGACACATTCCATAGGCAAAAATCTGTCCTTTCTATTGTGAGACCTGAACAGTTATGTCAGTCTGCGAGAATACAGTGAAATATATCTGTTGGCAATGTTTACCATGCATACTGTCCATGTGCAATCTGAAATACAAGCCTCTTGTAAATATTTCTATTTTAACCAGCCTGGTGGCTCAGAGGTTAGCACTGGTGCCTTACGGCGCTGGGGTCCCAGGTTCAAATCTGACAAAGGCCTTGAAAAGAGTCAAATGTACCTGACAAGAGTCATGGTTTTTCATAGTCTCCTGCTGTCCAGCACATCTGCTGATGATTGGCAGTTCTCTCCTAGAAAGAAAGGGAGAAAACTAGGTAGAAGCCAATCATCAGAAGGTGGCAGGGAGAGAAGGAAGTCATGAATAACCATGACTCTTCTCAGGTGGCTGTGACTCTTTTCCAGGCCCAGTCTGCAATGATTGAGATGTTGGTTCTTGGCAACCACTTACTTTTAACTTTTAAATGACCGACCGCTGAAATCAACTCACCTGTCTGTACCTTGTGCTGCCATTAGCATGGGCAGCATAAAGTTGATGACAGGTTCCCTTTAAGACTTGGTGTACACAACCATATTACAGACCCTAGCTTCAGTCGTATGTTTAGAGCCACTGTCAATGGCAAGATCATACCAATGATAAGGCTTTCCTGATCTCACAGAACAGGATTTATAGCACTGTAGTATGGCTATAAGCAAGGGGGGCCTAAGGGTCTATAAGGATACATGTAGTCTGGTCTCACATATGTTTTTACCAACAGTTACTGTAGTTATTGTAGTTACAATTAACAATTAGCAATAAACAGGCAGCATGTGTGAATAATATGCAGTGACAGCCAATAAAATCTCCTGTACCGAAATCTAGCTGCATTTTATAAAGGAGTTTACAAAGACCCTAAACTCAACTTTTACTAGTACTGTAGCTATTTCATAGGTTTATGTTGGAACAACTCTGCACACTCTTTCAAGGCTGAAAGGTACAACGTGATCAGCAATGAGTTAGATGGCATATAAAGTGCCCCTATTAAGATCCGTTCCTAGATGTGGGATGATCTGCGAACCAAGTGCCTACTAGAGTATTACATTAAACAGAAATGTGTCCTAATCTGTATGCTAACATAAGTCTACCACTGAAATATCTGACCTTCTATCTGATAAGCTCCAGCAGTCCACTAATAAGCATTTAATACATCAGCCCAGCATGTTCTTGGATTACTTGTCATTGTTTAACCAGAATTCATTTGTTCTCGGCGCTGATGACTTCACATAGCAGTGCGTGAGGCTGAAGCACCAGTAAGAGTAATGACCTGTGTGCATTTGCAAAGGATTACTTACTTGGCTTTAAGTGTTTCTTCCTGGAAATTCCATGATGTGTCTTCCACTAACTGTAACTCTCGTAAGACCCGTCCAGGTTTGTAGGCAGCATTAATTACCATACTGAGGACCTGCCACAAATATATAGCAAGTAAGTATCTGTACTGTGGCCAGCATTACCATACAAAAGAGCATGTGTTTAAGTGCAGCACTGGGTTTAATGATATGGAAAAAAAGAAAGTTGGATTTTTTGCAATGATACATTATATATTTTACATCTTACACATTATACACCTTTTCTGTTTTAATCCATATTTGACTCCGTTTACTGAAAGATCTTCAAGGAATTGATCTTTAATGCTTTATAGCCTAATACTAAATGAGGACATGGCACTAAAATAATCCAAGCAGTGCTGTCTTAAAATGTGAAATGCAACTCGAGATGTGGGGATTTTTAATTAGGTTCTCCTTTAAGGAAAATCAATGTTCATATACCCTATTTTCTTGAGACCTCAGGTATGAGGCAGAATGGTGAACTGTGGTTCCCATATTAAAGAGGTTATGAAAAGTACTACAAGACAAATGCTAAATATGGGCTCACAGGGGATCCCCGTAATCCTGAGAAAGAGATGTCTTCAAGTTCCCTCTCTGAATGGAGCGGTAGTGTGCATGCCAACTTGTTGCTTCTTTCACTTCTAAGGGACTTATTTAGACAGCATTCAGTCAGTCCCATAGACTTGAATGGAGCAGTAGAATAACCTGCACACTCCCACTATATTCACATGTGAAACTTGGGGAATACCCATTCTCAGGATCGGGGCTGGACTGGGAACTTAAAGGGGTTATCCCATGAATAATGTAAAAAATGAAAATCAGACATCATATAGTACATGACAATACCTTTCTAACAAAGCTAGAACCAGCCCTGTACCTCACATGGATCCAGAGATCTCCACATTCATTGCTCTTCTAGATTTATATCAAGCTGACAGCTCAAGGGGAGTGTCTTTTCTGCTGCAGCATAGAGGGTGTGTCTCAGCTCCGCCTATCATAGCTCAGGAGGCAGTTGAAAGATGAAACTGAGCATGTGCGGCCTTCTCAGTGAGCAGGTCAAAGAAATAAGAAATTAAGTGGCACTATACAGAAACATTTTACTGAATAACTCAGTAGCTATACAGAATTTGTAATTACATGCAATTACAAAAGTGTTCAGATCCATGTGCTGGTTTGAAAACTGTAGAATATTTTTCGTGGGACAACCCCTTTAAAGTAGCCCTGGACAGAAAAACAAACAGTGGCCTCATGTTGTAGGTGGTTCCAAGTTGACAGAAGGCAAGACAACAAAAATAGGTGGGTCCCGTAATACTGTAGTGCAGGACAAAATACTACCACCTGCCCCACAGTATGAAGCTGTATCATCATCCTGAGGAAGGGTCTACGGCCGATCTGCCCATGCTCAGGATCTCTGGGGGTCCAAGTGGTTGGACCGCCATGATGAGATATTTTCATCTATCCTGTGGATATGTGATAAATACTTTTTATTGGATAACCCCTTTAAAAGAGTTGTCTAAGAACCCTTTAAGATGGTATCATAACACAATACTAAAGGTTTCCCATGGCCTGAAAATGGTTAGAAAAAAACTAAACAAAATTACGTCTAACTCACCAAGTCAGGAGTGCATGCGCAGAACATTTCAAAAATAGCCTGGTCCCTGCTCCTGTTCTTGACACAGCAGGAAATGGAATGCCGCTCAGCCAATCACTGGATAAGATGGGTCTTAATTGGCTGATCAGCATTCCCAGTAATTTCCTGTCAGGTCAAGAAAAGGAGCAGAAAGTGTTGACTAGCATGGACCTAGGCACCATCAAAACTTCAGCAGCAGGGTATTGATAGTGAGTATAAGCTCCCTTATTTTTTTAACCATTTGCAAGCCACAGTAGAGCTTATGCATTGTGCTGGAATACCCTTTAAACCTTTAAATCTTTGCTTTTTCCCTGAAAATGCCAGTTATAGCTGCTTGTAATTTAAATAGAGATTCTGTCAGCAGTCGGTTCCCAGAAAAAGGCAACCATAATCAGTACCTGTAATGAGCTTATAGCACCTACAGCACCTGCAAAGCAGATGATTTGTATTTCCCTGGGTTACTATAAGATGAGCTGTTCCAATTGTAATTTTATTAGTGTATGAATTCCTAATATTTTGAGTGTCTCCCAAGGTTACATGAAATACATGTGAGGCAGTGTCACCTTGCTATTTTGGAAGCAGAACAAGTACATGACTTTCTAAAGATCAAGCCAGAAGAATGAGATGAGATGTGACATTTGGGAGATGTAGGATACTACAAAGTTAGCAGAAAACAGTCCACAGCCACCACTGTTTTATAAAAGCCACACATAAATACACTGCACGTTGTTTGGTTGGAGTTGTTTTAATCAGTTTGCTGCCAAATCTTTTTCTTTCATTTGCATCACTCAGCTTTATCGTGCCGTAGAGAAACTTATTTAGAGTTCACTACCTTAGTAGACTAATCTGCTAGCTGAGAAACGTAAACTAAATCTACAAAGTACTCTAATTAGGTCATAAATTTCATAGGGCGTACTGCGAATATTTCCCAAAGCAAATGTAGTATATTTAATTCATGGGTGAGTGCATCTAAACCAATTACATCAGTGTGCTGTTTAGACTGGCAGTCACTATTCACAAAGAGGCATCTGCTAATTCATTTTTATTGTTGTTTCAGTTTCTAGAATGAAATGAACATCTTAATAATGTGATAATACAATGAGGTGCAGTGATAACATGAAAACTCTAAACTGCAGCCAGACATGTAATTCAGACCAAAATTATACAGAATAAAGAGTACATAGTCTTAAACTTCAGCTGATTGTCTTCTTCTATCCAGCTAATGGGCAACTGGGTGACAATACAGCCATTACAGCTCCTACGGATGTGTCACTTATCTCCTGCTGACTTCTGGATGGCAAATCTGCCTAGAATGCAGCAATATAAGAGTCAAATATATTTTGAGGCAGATTTGCAAACCCAAGAGACTACCCATGTGGGAGATGTAGTGGCAATCATAGTTATTACCTAAGGCTCCCAGAAAAAAATATCCCTAGGAAACTAGAAGTTTTAACATCTCAGCTGAAGAGGACAACTCAAACCTCTTGTCATAATTATTCTTTCACTAGGAAATTATCTTAACTATAACGGTGCCCAACCACAGCCAAGCACCGGGTCCAAGTGAAAGTTTTCACTTCCTCTGGCACAGTAGGAGGTTGTTACTGTTAGGCTAGTTTCACGCTAGCAGTATATTCTTCTGGCAGGCTGTTTCAGCAGAGGAACAGCCTGTTGGAAGACATCGTATGCAGCATAGGTCTGAGCACTGCCATGCCCCATTGACTATAATAGGAATCGGCGGGGATCCGACCTATGTCTGGCATTAGTGCAGGGATTTGGCCAGACAAATACCGCTGCAAGCAGCAGTTTTGTCCAGCCAAATTCCATCACTAATGCCAGAACCAGGCCAGATCCCCACCGAGTCCCATTATAGTCAATAGTCTCCGGCTGGGTCAGGTAGTATCAGGCTATGCTGAATATGATGTCTTCCTGCAGGCTGTTCCTCTGCTAGAAGAATTTACTGCTAGTGTGAAATGAGCCTTAGCAGCCACTGACCGCCCCCCACAGTAGTCTTCTTATAGAGTACAACAGAGTCACACAGGAATTTAGTTTATGTAAGAATAAACATGCTACACTGTGGATTATACAATGGTATAGGCAAAGAGTGGAACTAGGGTTGTCTCTCATTAGGGCAGTGTTGCTTCTAATGTGGGCATGACGTTTGTTTTATTGAGGACAAAAGTGATCAATTTTATGGTTTTCATATAGCTCTTACACAGTAATAGTTGTCCCTGGGAAAAAGTATGCAAATTAACTCTCTTCAAGGGGAAGAAAACTGACTCTCTAGTGCCGTCAATTGTTTCCATGTATGCACTGTTGTGGGCTTTCATTGTGCATTATAGCTAGATTTTATGAAGGCACCACATTTTGATGTTGCATAGAAAACACAGCATCTAAAGTTATGGAAGCACTGTAGCTGTCATTATTATTGGAGAACTGTGAATTTCACTATTATGGGACACTGAGGGATGTCACTGTCATTGGGGCATTGTGGCTGTTACTGTTTTTCAGGTACTCTAGATGATTCTACTCACTATCTGCAAGAGTAAAATGGATAGGCTTGTACAAACATATAGGACTTGTTTATGCTGTATATAGTTGAAGAGTATATTGAACTCAAAGTTAATCACATATCTTGCTACAGAAGTAGGAGAAACTTTGCTTAAGAAATGTTTTTTTTTCCTTTTTTCCCAGATGGGTCCAGGTCCTAATGTCTGAAATGAAACCTACATAATTATTTGCAGAGTTGAACTTTGGCTAATCCCATAAAAAGTTTAAGATCAAATTGTAAAATATTGAGGACAAATTCCAATGTACTGCCATGACATTTGCTTTTCGTTAAAAGATCTTATATACAAATTGTTCTCTTTTTATAGGATACTATAATAATAATGTGTGATTAGCAACTATAAGGTGATTGGCAAAAAATATGTAAAAAAAATATAAACACTAAACACAAAAGTATTAAAAATTATGAACAGAATAATCTCACACCAAAAAGTATAAAAGACACTTGTAACATCAAAAGATTTCACTTGAAATTTAGTATGCCAAGAAAGAAAATGTGCAGCAGTATTCATTGCTGCCTGTATACTTTTCCAAGTCAGGGATTTAAACCTGACCATAAAAGAGTGGCTCATGAGCAAAGCCCATAAAAAGAACACTGACATTCAAGTGCTAAAATATTTTTTATAAAAGTATAAATGATTCACATTGGAATCTGTTCTCCATGTGAGCCATTACTATAATGACAGAATAACAAAAAGCACACACTTATTTAAAACAGAAGAGGGTGAATATGAATACTGTATCATAACAAACAGATACAAAAAAACCTAAGAAATACTGATATAATAAAAGTATGTATTCAGAAGTCTTTATATGTTTTTAATTAGGTCATTTGAAATGAGGTAATAAAATCTTTTAAAGATGTTCTCCTGGAATAAATACACTAAAATTAATGACTACACCTAAATATTGCTTTATTAGAAACATATTCTCAAATAGCTGTCATTATTTATAATAGATAATTTTCTCTAGGGGGAAATAAAATGGCTGCTGTCCTATTAGCACACAAAAAACACATCCTGATAACACAGTTGAATGAGTTACTTCAAAGCAGTGAGCTAAAGAGCTGTCTGAGTCCTCCTGACTACTCTTGCTGTCATGAATTATGATCTTACATACAGCTAATACGATATCAAACCTTAATTTTATCAGGTCATCTTTCTTCCGTAGCCTAGTTCTGATGTTCATGTGTCTACTGTAGGCACTTTCAGAGGGCAGCATTTATTTTTTCTGTAATTTTGGTGCAATAGCTCTTCTGTGGGAATGAACCAGATAGGATAACCTTTTCAACCCAAATATAATAGAGCCTTGGCAGTCACTACCCTGGCATAGGGTCACTGGTTGTTCTTCCTTGTGTTACTTTTGGTAGGTGCTAACCACTGTACAATGAGTACACCCAACAAGACCTCCTGTTTTGAAGTAGTGCTGTGCTTGGCATGCTGTGTAGAGCTGCAACCTCTTCAAACAGCTTATCGGTGGAAGTGATCTGATACCAATCTGATATTGATGACCTATCCTGAAGATACTAAACTTCCAGAAAACCCTTAACTTCATCCCTTGGTCCCCTCAGTCAGACCATTCACTCTTACCAGAGAGCGATGGGCGTGAGTGACTCAGAGCTTAGTACATTACATTGAAAGGTGCAATGCTCTTCTGTGGGCATCTTTATCTACTATTAAGAGAACAGCAGAGCTGTCATTCTGTTATCCCAATTGTACAATCAATTATTATACTAACAGATAATAATGGCAGGTACTAACATTTTCATTGACTCAAGGCTGATGAAAAAGCCTATATGAGAACTACTTGAAGACAGCAGGAGGTAGTAAGGGCTGGGATGTGCAGTTTGAAGGACAGGGTGGAATCAAATGTTATCCCAAGCCACCTGACTTTTGAGACTGAGGAAAGTGTGAAGCTATTAACTGTGCTTCTTAATATTTCCCACTTCAAAACAGAGGATATTGTGGGATACAAAGAAGAGGTCAAAAGTGAAAAATATGCAAACCTTTTTTAGATTCTAGCTGCAGGTCACTGTTAAATGATGCAAGTACAGTATATGAAACAGAAAGTCCTGGATTAGACTTTAACCTTGGGAAATTATTGTGATGTTTGACAGTTTTATTTGCTTTTCAATAATAGATGATGCTAATTTTAAACACATTGAAATATAATCAGGATCTTCTATTCATTCAGTATGATAAATGGAGAACATACCTCTTTAAGGACAAGCACACATTTCCCAGGACCCACTGATTGAGGTAGTTCTGCTATCCTGCCTTTATTTAAATATGGTCCAGAAAAGCAGCGATGATTGATGAACAGTTGAGGGCAGCAATATTTTCCATTGGTTGTCCCTAAACACAAACAACAGTATAAATACTTCTCAATTCCATTGCAAGTCTGGTTTACTTTAAAATAAATTTTCACTGTATACTACATAGTTACATATAATAAGGCTGAAAAACAAAACAGGTCCATCAAGTAAAATCTATAATTCTATTCCTATTGTGTTGATCCAAAGAAAGGCAACATTTCCCATAAAGTGGTAGACTGTTCCCCATATTAGCAGAAAATCCTTTCTGTCTTTATGGCAATCAGAATAAATCCTAGAGTCACTGTCGCATTGCATGTGATATTATTACTTTCAAGAAAGGCACACAGGCCGTTCATGAACTTTTTCAATGAATCAACCATTGCAGCATCATGTGGCAGAGTTTTACAAAATCTCTCTGCTCTTACAGTAAAGAATCCCTGTCTGTGTTGATGCAGAGGGTGGTTTCTTGTAATGGTTATATGCCTAAGTACAAAACAAAGATCTCTATTCCAACATATTTTTACATTGTATTTAGATGACTCTTTTTACAAACTGATTAAGTACAAGTTTGCTAACCCATTCCCTAACACAATTTAGTTCAGCTATGTCCTTCATATAGATAAGTGCCTAAAACAATACAATTATGGCATGTTTGGTCTGACTAGTGGTTTAGAGAGAGGTAAAACTATGTTCTTGTCATGAGCATCTATGCCTTTTTTGATCACCCCATGACTTTATTTGCATTGGCAGCAACTGCTTGCCATTGGCAGCTAAAGTTAAGTTTCCACTTATATCTACAAGCCTTTTTCAGTGATAGTTTTACACAATATTTTACTATTTAGTACATAATGGTACATTGTTTTGTTTCTTGAACCCAATTGCATAACTTTACAATTATCCACATTGAATTTGATTTGCCAACTCTCCACCTAAGTCTCTATATTTTTCAAATCTTGTTGTACTATTCGTATTATACTATTCTGTGCTGATTACGTGATAGACCTTAGTATCATCTGCAAATGTTGAAATGTTACACTGTAATCCCTCTACAAGGTCCTTAATCAGGGGAGGACTCAATACAGATGCCAGTGGCATCCCACTGGTAATTTCCAAACTGAGGATGTAACATTAATAACTACCATGTGTTTTATTTTTATCACTGAGCTAGTGAGTAGCCAGCAAGCTTATTTTATATATCAGAGTATGAAATGCCTATGAAAGGTGTGCCCTCGTCCAGTCTGGAACATACCTCCTCGTAGATGCTAAACCTATGCCAATACAGTTATTTTCATTGAGATACCCCATAAATACAATTATGCAATGTTCTAATATACCGTGAATTCATTTTTTTTACAATTTCCAAGATCTCTACTTGCTGCAGGTCGATGGAAGCTTTCTTACATTAAGAAGCTGAATGCATTGCGTCTGACTATTAACAAGAATGTTTCTATTCATTGACAGCACCATATATCGTGAAAAAAGTAAATACTTTCTACAAAGTATATTATAAAGGCGTATAACTTTCTATTATATGCTAAAAGTTATTTTTTACATAAAACTTGAAAACATAAAAGACATTTGGCCCCAACCCCTGTCTAAATCTAGTACTTTAATAAGTATAATTTACATATTCTGTATCTCTATAATAAAATACTAAGATAAGTATTAATTATTCATGTTTTCACAATAAGTAAATGATTTAATACTTCTTTCACAACAACAGTTTGCCCTGCACTGAATGGCACTGCCTCTGGAAATTACCCAGGAACAAATAAATTACTATCAAATAAATGAAGTGACAGATGAAGCATTCAGATGTAATAGCATAATGAAATACAGCTTTCTGCATGCTGCTGTGGTTGAAGAAATCAATACCTGTCAACATCAGAAAATACACTAAGCCTTGTAGACTGCACAAGCATAATGTACCTGTTGAATAGCTGTCACTCTGAGGGAACGGACAAGGATCATGAGGTATTTTCTCCACAGGCACTGAGGAGGGCAACCTAGTAAACAACATATTTTGAGCATTATTGTTTTTAATATTAGCGATACAAATAATTATTTGCTATACAAGCCTTCATCCTGGAGCTGCATACCCCATGTGTGCATGAGCTGAACTGGTAATGTTGTATAGGATTAAAAGGATGCATACCCAATACCTAATAACCTTATTAACCTTTCTCAGACCTGGCCATTTGATCCAGTTGTTGTATGGTTCTATTCTACAATGCTACAAGCTGCCATGTTAGATTAGATCAACTGATGGACATGTGTATAGTGGTTCAGCAAGAAGCCCCATCCTCAGAAAGACAGCCATATGTAGTACTATTTTCCCTGAAGTGTCCTCAATAGAGATGGAAACCACGGACCTCTTGTTTTTCTCATATCCCCCACTGTTGCAGGTCTGACTAAAGTCTGCAAGTCTGATATAGAGAGGATCCGTCACATCCCCTCAAATGCCTGATTTAGGAAATACTTTTATTCCATTATTTTCCATTAAATAACAATTCTGGTGCGTGTTTTCCTAGAACTCTATGTTGTGCCATATCCCAAAAAATAGGAACCTGTATTCTTAGAACATTTATTAATGAATTGACAGCTGGGTGTATCCAGTTGGAGGTGTCTGCTACCCCATCCCCCCATACTTTATGGCAATGATTGGATAGTGTCAGACTGAGCAGGGACCAGGGGCGGATTGGCCATAGACCTCAAAAGGAACTTTCCCAATGGGCCAATGTCCAGGGGGCCACCAAGCCCCCATCTCTGCAGCTGGCTGGGTACATAACAAGCTCTCAGTGGTAATTAACACTGTGAGATCCATGTACCCAGCCAGCAACCGCACATGCCCTCCTGAATTCAACTACTGTGGCCCACATCTCACCTTCTAAACTCCCTACTCTATATTTTAATCAGAGACAACTGGAGGAGCAGCACAGAAAATGGCTGCTATTGATGGCCAACACAGAGGGACAGCTTTTGGGGCAATACATTGTGCTGCACCATGGTATATGGTATTTGCACCATGGTATTGCTGACCCCCCTACTTTTGTTGCCCCAACTCCTGTCAATTTAGACCCTCCTTCAACATAGGGACACTTTAAAGTAGTTTTTTCCCAGGGCCACTTTAGGTTTCCAATCCGCCCCTGGCAGGGACACAACCCCTACCGGGAACCTCCTGCTGTCAATGTATTCATACTTTCTAGGAGGAAGAAAAGGAATGCAAATGAGCTTAAGGTGCTCTCTCACCAAAGAGAGATAGTACCCCCCAATTTCTAGGAGTAAAAAAACAGAGGAATGGCACAATACTCAGGGGGGAAATTATCAAGAGTGGCATTTCATATGCCAGTCCTTATCCAGTTTGCATTGGAGTGATGGAGGCATGGGTCTCTTAATAAATTAGGTGCATCTCTGTCCCACCATGCGCCAGAAAGTCAAATCTACTGCAGCTATGAGCTGACTTAGATTTAAGCTATAATTACAACAGTTTCTGGTGTAAATGACAGCAACTTTGCTGGGCCAGTGCTGGGTTGGAAGGTAAAAGACATGGGAGAAATGTTGCCTTTTAAGAGCCTAGAACCACAAACTGCCTGGCGTCTTAAGACTCCTCCCATCAAGCAGACCTCACCTTAAGTCATGTACAGGTTTATATCTACTCTTACAAACTAAAGCAATATCGTCCTGACAACATCTAGGGGCAGATTTGGCAGTGGAGCATCAAGCAAAGGCCCAGGTAACAGAACTTGTAGGTTCTATGCCACAGTCAAGGTATAAAGATGGAAGGTATTTTAGTCTCTGTGCCAATATTCTTACTTGAGTATAGTCAATTTTAAGAAGATACAATAGAATTGAATTACAGTAATTGCAATCACAATGGCATAAAAGCTGTGCAGGTCGCCTCTAAGTAAAAAGCACACCAAAATACCTGCTGTACAAAACTTCTATGTAATCGCAAGGACATAACACTAAATTCACGCAGTAATGATGCATTCAGTAAAACAGCTTTTATGGCTTGTCTGACACCAACACTATGCCAAGTTGACTAAATAAAAGGCATTATTGCCAGGAAATCGTCTCTGTGGATTTCAGCCACTTTCAATTCAATTTTTTAGTTTTACAGCATCAATAAAAACTGCATTAAAATCAGCAACACAACACTAATTCCATCCTAAAAAGTTATATTTGCTTTTTAATGTTGCATGTAATGGACGGAAATCTGCTTTATGGGATTCCTTATGTTAATGTCAAGACTAATGAAAAAGGCACTAGAGATGTAAATGGTAATATACTATACATTGTCTGTTTTGTAAATCGTCGTTCCTGGATATTGAAAGACTTGTTTACTGAAGTCGAATTTCACTCAATGAGGAGTAACACACACGTTTAAAAATGTTAATCTTCACCGTTGGAAATTTATTTTGTTTGTTTGACACTACCTAGAGAGCCCTTAGTGAAGACAGAGCGAGGAACCTGAATCTTGGCAGTGCGAAAGCAGAAATAGGCTCCATTAATCAACCCTAGTGCTCGTTTACTGACATTACACTTAGCTACAAGCATTTTACTGGCCATCATTTGCTCATACTGTCAAATAGTCTTTATGTCTAAGGGTTGAAAAAGTTGTAGAATAACAACAAACTCTGCAGCTCCATTCACAGAATATAATTATTCACATTGGTCACTGTTCCCAAAGGGACATACAATCTACTTTAACTATAAAAATTAATCATAACCTAATCTATCTAAGTATGCTTTTGGAGTCTGGGAGGAGACCAGAATTACGAGAAGGAAAAGAAATCTATGATAACATTGGAATGACCTACAATCTGATTTCACCCTTGTCAGTGGTCTAAGTGGTCCAAGGCAAAAAAAAGGGCTAATAGAGTCACCATTTAAAGGAACATGAAAGAGGTTGTCCCAAAATTTAAACTTTTCCACTGTCCACAGGATAGGTAATAAGTATCTGATCAGTGAAAGTCCAACCGCTGGGACCCACACCGATCATGAGTACATATAGATGAAGAATTGGTCGGCACTCCTAGTCATTTTGGTGGTGCTCAGTGGTAAAGATTTCAGTAGAACAATTATATTGATACCACGGCACTTCAATGGTTAGAATAATAAAACAATGGTTTATTAGTTCCATACAAAATTAGAAATATACATTATACAATGGCCAACGTTTTGGTCTAACCTAGAACTTGTTCACAGGCTTATTGTCGTAGAGAAATGTCATAGAAATGTCATAGAGAACTGTAGAAGGAGAACAATAAGGCAGTGAACAAGGTCTAGGTTAGACCGAAACGTTGGCCACTGACTATATATAAATTTGGATGGAACTAATAAACCATTTGTTTTTATTCTAACCATTGGATTGCTCTGGTATCAATATAATTGTTCTACATGAGTCTTGTTCACATAGAAGAATGGAGTGTCAACAGAGCATGATACTACTGCCCTATTCATCACTATGGGACTGGTAGAGATAGCTGGTTCTCTTTGGTAGAGATGAATGGATCAATAGAGCGCATGTTTGACCACAGCTTCATTCAAACGGAAAAGAGAGAAACCTCCATTCTTATGATTGGTGGGGGTCCCAGTGGTCAATTCTTGGGACAATCAATTTCAATATAGAAAGTATTAAAGAAAAATTTGAATTAAAAACATTTCTTTTTTTATTCTCTTTTGCCTCATTTTGTGAATTAAAATTCAGAAACATATAAAGAATTATTTTTATGTGATCCAAGAGCTCAGTTATTTCCCTCTCCTCGACTGCTGTTTTACAAACCTGAGATTGGCTGTTAGACAACTATAGCAGGAGCCTTCCCCTCTATCGTGTCTACAGTAAGACAATGGAGTGTTAAGCCCTGCCCCTTTTGCAAAACCCCGCCCATCAGCTGTCTGCCAACATGGAAGAGATCAGGGGTAAATGAAATCATGTGTTCTCTATATTATTTCTACAAAACTGTCAGTATGCTTAAATTTCTGTATATTCCTGAAAAAAAATGTGGGAGCAAGATCTTCTCACATTGACTTATAAACTATTTTTAGGGCAAATGCTTTGTTAAGAGTTTCTGTTTTCCCAATTTCAAATGAAAATAGCACACACTTAAAATTCCAGCTTAACCTGCCATTAAATGTAACCTACATGCATACGTAAAAAGCTTGTTATGCTCTCAGACATGTTGAGAATGCCTCAAAGCGAATTAAAGAGGTTATCCCAGTAAATTCTATTGGTATCCAGTGAACAGAGCAATTGAATGAAGTAATATTGTAATATTCATGCAATAAAAATATTAATCTTTTTTATGTACATTATATTTTCCTCTCTGGTAGTGCCCTCTGCTGTTTTTCCTTTAGCCGAAATTCTGGTCCAGAGTTGGTTCAAGCGGACAATTTGGCCATAGAACCAGAAAATGTTGTGCATTCCTGTTTTAGGGTGTTTGGGGCACATTTATTAAAACCAACGTTTTAGACACCGCTCTTAAAAAAGCCCCATCGCTGGAGGTGTACTGTCAAAGTTATGAAGAGGCGCAGGTCTCTCCATAACTTCGGCGCATCCAGCGCTGCTTCTAAATGTAAGACAGCTTCCTAGCTGTCTTACATTTAGGCCTTTTTCTATGCATGAAACTGGCGTAGAAAATGGTAGATAAGATGGGCCTTCCAGCCCCCCTCTTCCCTGTCTACCCCACACCCACTTATTTTAGACCTGCCGTGAGAGAGGAGAAGTCGCAGATTGCAGCACAATTAACCATTGCGCCGCAATCTGCACCTTAAATATGCCTAATTTAGGTATATTACCACTTGATATTTTTATTTTTTTTTTTTTATTGCTGGACCAGTCAACAAATGTGGTCAACAGACCACAAAAAGGTTATGCACCCCTGCTGTAGAAGAATGTATGACGTGCGTTGTTTTTCTGATTATTGTGTTTCTGGTTTTCATCAGGAAGAATGCATTACATGGGGACAGCGGTATAAACTAAAGGCCCGTTTACATGGGCAGATTATCTGAAAGAATTGTTTCTATGAAGGCTCATTCTCAATAACTGCCCCGTGGAAATGTGTCACCTATCACCCAACAAACGGCACAAATAAAATAGCAGACAGCCAGCAGTGGTAACGATCATTCATTCCTATACAATAAACATGGTTGATGTATATAAATGCAGCTAAGGAGCTGGCAATGATGGGGATCAGTGGTTCATTCTCGATCAGTGCCCTGTGTATCGGCCCATGTAAATGGCACCTAAGTCAGTTACCACACGTTTTACTTGTGTAATGTTCATTGCGAGGGACCACTCTGGTGTGAACCACCACTACTTTCTAAACCTTCTTTGTGTATTTGGGATATTTGCTTCATATGAAGAATGTTACTTACTGTTTTTCTGGCTGAACAACTGCAATCTTTCTTTTCTTTTTCACTAGAACACAAAATGAATATAAGATTTTAAAATACCACAATTCAAGATCCATACAAATCACTAACAATTCTACCTCAGCAGCAAAATGACAGCACTCTAGTTATCTGTACAGAAAATGTATTTATACAAATAATCAAAAGATTTCAATAGCAGAATTCATAGATTTTAAGCCATCTTGCTTTGTGATATATGGTCATGGTTATCTCACTAGTGGTTTAGAAGCCTGTAGCAGTACTTCAGGGTTTATCCTACAGTTTTTAATTGCACTACATATTTTGTATTTCTTTGGTATATGAGCTGCACTTTTTTCTATTTGTTTTTACTTTTGTATATCCTTATGCACATTTACAAGTTTGAAAATTACATATCAGCATAATGACTTCCAAGAAGGCTCTATTCACACATTTAGTAATGATCATGATAGTGGAATGTAGAAAGTTACTGCTTATAGGAGCTAACTAAACATACGTACAAATACACACTACATATGTTGAGGCGCAGGCCTCTCATGAATTTGTGGCATCCTCCGCCAGGCCATGCAACACAATTAAAGGGGTTATCTGGGTTCAGAGCTGAACCTGGACATATCCCCATTTTCACCTAAGTGGCCTCTCTGACATGAGCATCAGAGCATATTATGCTCCGATGCTCTCCTTTGCCTTGTGCTGAATCGCGCAGAGCAAAGGCTTTTTCTGGAGATCCGGTGATGTATTGGGCTCTCCATGGGGAAAGCTAGCCATTGGCTACCTTCCAGCAGTGAGCCCGGAGATGTCACCAGCACTAATGGGCAGGCTTCAGTGCTATCCTAGCCTGTAAAATGGCTAGGGCAGCGCTAAAGCCCACCCATTAGAGCCGGAGACATCACTGGGCTCACTGCTAGGTGGAAGCCTCTGCCTAGCAGTGTAAAAATGTAAACAAAAAAGTCCTTTCCCTGTGCGATACAGATCAGGGCAAGAGAGGCTGCCTGGGTGAAAATGGGGGTATGCTTTGACCTCTTTAAATCTATAGCAGTCTTCTGGGATTCTATTTTTATTTACACCATAAAACTGCAGTGAATAAAGACAGATGAATATGCCCTTCTGTCCCATCTCCTCCCCACCATCACAACATCCCCTTTTCAGTGGCGTGAGAACCAAAAATAAGTAAATTCCGCCGCAAAAACAGTGTGCGACCACATGTGTGACTTTTTCACTCCAGAATTCTGATGTAAAATTCATAGTAAATGCCCCCCTATAGTCCCTTACAGGTGTCAGACCACTATGTTGACATTCCATTTGCCTCCAGATCTTCCCACCAGTTTTATGCACATAAATAACAATTTTTTGTGCCAGAAAAAGAGGTATGTGCCAACCACCACTACCCTAACGAAAGGAGTGCCCTACTGTATGGGTTCCTTATCTCCCAATCCTAAGGCTACATCCACAGGGTATAGAAAATCCACTGCACATTTTGCCACAATTCTATGGTACATTTGGTGCAAAATCTGAATGCTTCACATGTGGATTTTTTGTTGGATTTACTACTGATTTCATGCAGCGTCAGCTTAGGAGCAGGAATTTCCCACAGCTTGAGATCTGTAGAAATCACATCCACTTTGCTGTTACTGAATTCCACTGCTGGTTTTTCATCTGGATTTGCAGGCGGAAAGTCCTCCGTGGAATACAATAACAGCAAAGTGGATGAGAGCGTTTCTGCTACAACCTGTATTGGAACTGACAAATCTTTTCCCATGACATCGATTATAGGATCTATTTCTAGAAGCATTCCAAATATCTGTATCCTGCAAATGTTCATTTCATAGGAGAAAAGTGGTGACATATAATCTTGTCATCCCTCTTTAAAGTGTAACTGCCGTTTTATTTTTATTTGTGTAATGTGTAGGGGCAGTGATACTAAACATTTTTGGAATATACTTTAATTACTGAAATCGTACATTTCTATCAGAAAATAGCTGTAAAGTGGCCCATTTTGAGCCTTAGCAACGCTCCTCTGTCTTCTGATTACATAACACTGAAGACTTGCTCAACACTGACTGTGTTATGTAACCAGAAGACAGAGGAGTGTTGCTAAGGCTCAAAATGGGCCACTTTACAGCTATTTTTCTAATAGAAATGTACGATTTCAGTAATTAAAGTATATTACAAAAATGGTCAGTGTCACTGCCCCTACACATTACACAAATAAAAATAGAACGACAGTTACACTTTAAGCTCAGTCTTTGATGTTATTCACTATTACTGTAAGTCATTTTGGCATACCAGGTTATTCAACACAACTTTGCCTTGCTGTTCATGTAACATTTGGTTCTTTGATAAATCTGTTGTCAGAGTTAACTGCTAATGGCGAACGACATTAGAAACAACCAGCCTTTTACATAGCTTATTTGCAATTCTGTCCTGTACCTAAGGGAGTGAGAAATGTTATATATTTATAATTTAAATTGATCAACAATTACCCTAATTGTGTTGTGTGGAGGTCAGGAATGTGTGAGTGTGTAGTTAATCATACAGCTAAGCGGACTGCCTAGCCTCTGTTATGTTCCCTGTGAATGAACGGAGCAGTGTATCTAATTACATAACAGCTTCGAGAACGCCTGCCAAAATGACAGTCTCCCAGTTGCTCAGATCATATGGTCTTGCCAGGCTGTGTCTGTTTATGGTGAAAATCTGGGTGCATTACTGCCACTTAGAGGAGTAATTGGAAATGCTTAAATTGGCCAGAGTGCTGTGTAATTTATATCTGAGCATGTGACTCCGATTTGAGATCTGCCTAATGCTCCGTTTAACTAAAGTTTAATGGCTTAGTCATAAAAGCCAGCGAAAAGTCATATTTGAAATATACACAATTTGTAAAGCTTTTGCACATTTTCGCTGCATATCCATTGGACGCTGAAGCCTGGGAATCTAACGCCGGGATTATCATATATGCTGAGTGTTGAATCCGTTTACAGTTTCAAGCTCTGTGCAGAACACATTGGTAAAATTGTGGAATGTGGAGCTTTTGTTACGGTTCTCACAGAAAACGATTCGTCCCATTCAGGGGCCAGCAATTAGTTGCAGAGAACATATGCAGAAACAGGATTTAAAGGGAAGAGTATGATGAAAGATGAGTGTAACAGGTGTCACAGACATGGCTTCCCAAACAGTGCTCCAAATTGTTAGCAGTGTCGTAATGAGATTGACATCTGAGAAAAAGCATCACATATTACAAAGCGCACAATTACAAGCTGATGTGCAAACTTCACAAAGAGATTGTCTGCTGATCTATAGTTAGAAATGATGTTAGTGTGACATACAGTTATTCTCACCACCCACACTAAGAGAACTGCATAAAGGGTGCTTTAAATTTTATGTAGCCTATATGCACGATGTAATGGCTGCACTTCTCATTTATTATAACTATTTTTTTTTTACAGTAAGACACTAAGGAAAACGTATGCACCTGTGTGCCAATATTGTAGCATACATCAGGTGTACACCGGGAGCATATACCTCCAATAAATAGCTCAAACGCTAGGAGCACAGAGGCCAATTGTTGTTAACATTGGAAATTTGGATACAGTGGGACACCCAGAACAAAGGAAACCACATTTCACAAATGAAAATGAGGCCCTCTGCTGGTGTTGGTACATACTAGTGTTGAGCGAATCGAAGTTCATAACGTGGACTTCGATCCAAATTTCAGGAAGAATTTGATTCGCCGCGAAGCCGAATTTCCTCGTGCTTCATGGTAGCAAATCATGCTTACCTCATTCCTTTGCTCACGAAGGGCTGGCCGCTGCCATCTTGATTGAAGATCTCGCACAAAATCCCGTCGCGAGCAAATGGATGAGGTAAGTACGATTTTATTTATTTTTATTCCAATTTTTACACTCTGTTATTACTGTCAGATGCCGCAATCAGCTATGAACGTGGCATCTGAGGGGTACAATGACGGGGAGTAGCGCAATCGGCACCCCCTGTTATTGCACCCACTACTTACAAAGAAATGCGCTTAGTGACAAAGTAAATTGTCACAAATCAAATTTGTAAAATTTGTAAAATTCGACAATGCAGCCAAATTGAATTTTTGAATACTTCACTCATCAACATCAACAGTCCCCTGCTTTGGGTCATGCTTTTAAAAATCTAAAAAGAAAAAACCTTTAAAGGGACAAATCCATATGAAAGGGGTATTTTTTTAATTGTAACACTAGCAAACTTTATTTTTTAAAAATTGTTGCCATTTTCATGTTGGCAGTACTATGGCTTTGGAAAATTAAACACAAAATATTGCTCTTCTGTAGCAATCAACACAAATAATACAATCTCATAACTGGATAGAGAATCCATTGTCAGTTTACTGCTGCTGTTCAGCAGAGGTCAGGGGGAACTGATCAGCTTTGACAATCATCTTTTGTGAATGGTGGATCCTGTGTTATCTGTGTATATAGGTGATATGTGTCATTCCAATCCTGCCTGTGAGGAAAAGTAGAACATGTCTTATTCTTTTCCCATTCTTGCCCATTTTGCAGACAAAAAATGGATATCACAAAGACATCATCCATAATTTTTGCGGATCCTTGTTTTGCGAACCGCAAAATGCATAAAGTTGTGTGACTGCACCTTTAAGTTCAGAAAAAACTGAGACTTAGGGTTTATGCACAAGATCACATATGTCTTGCGGACTGCAAATGGGGTATTCACAAAACACAGATCCCAGCTGAGTACATGCTGCCATTATTTCACACTCCTCTACAATTGTCCTATGCTTGTCCGCAAATTGAACAAAACTAGGACATGTTCTATTTTTTTCGCGGGGCCGCAGAACCGATGTGTGGATGTGGATCTCCACTAAAATGAATGGGTCTGCATCCGATCTACAAAAAATACAGTTCGCATGCGGACAGAAACTATAGCCATGTGCATGAACCCTTAAATGTATAAATTACAAGTTTTCCTGAATATTTTCTCACAAAGCTATATATCAATCTGCTAACACGCTGCCTGCAGAATGCACTGCATTTTGTGGTGACAGGTTCTTTTTACGCTTTTGCTATTAAAAGCTATCATGCAACTTAGCACTATGGTTTGCATGATAAAGGGGTACATATACAAACTTCAGCACAATATAATATCGAAAACATGATATAAGAGCCCTGAACCTTTGTGTAAACCAATATGAGTCGTGTCTGCTCCACTTTCTCGTAGGCCGCACTGAAGCTGTATGATAGGCTCAATGATATGTACACCCTTGATTTGATGTAACATTAGAATACTCATTTGCTTTCTAGTTCCCCACAGATAAGTTATAAATGGTTCCCCAGTGTTCTGGGAAGCATTTATAACTTATCATATAAATCCTACTTCCTTATAGCTAGTTTACAATGCCACTTGCAGGCACATTACCATGTTACAATTATGAAATAATAAATCATTGTCCATTATATAATGCTAAGTGTCTGTGGCAATCAAGTTCTGTTGTGGGATATTAGGCCTCTATGGACAAAACATCTGGAGTCATGAGGATCTCCAGAATGGAAAAGGATTTTAAAGGCATATTGAAATTATGAGTATATAGAGTATATTACAGGCTTTATTATTTTTCAGTTTTTTTGTAAACTCAGACGCTCCTACCAGATGTACCTTGTAAACACTGGAATCATTACGATGTGGTATTCCAGTATTATGCTATGTGAAGAGCTTTGTAGGTTGATGGCTCTATACAAATTATCATTAATCATTTCATATTCATAATGATAATAATATCTGGAGATGTTTCAAGGAAGATTTTGATAGTTGGTATGCATTCCTTTAACAAGTCAAAAAAAGTTTTTGAACTTGAGAAAGCACAATATATACAGTATTTCCTGCACTATAAAACACGCTTTTTATTAAGAAAAAATCTTGCTAAAGAGTCTGTGTCTTATAGTCCACAGTCAGAGTGGTCCAGTAGTACCAGACCTCTCTGACTGCTTCCTTAATGATCCGGCTGAGTACTCGATCAGTGAGAGAAGAGTGGATCTGCACACTTTTCTCTCTTCCTGCCTGACACCGATCAGTGTGAGATCAGTGCCGGCAGGAGACAAGGATGAATGATCGTTAAGCACATGCAGCAGAGAACTGTGAAAGTAAAAAAACTGTACTGCAAGTACTTTCCCTGATGTCACCGGTGGGTGGGGCCAGATGGGAAGATCAGGAAAATGAATAAAGGTGCACTTCCCATCTGGCCCTGCCCCCAGGTGACATCATGGAAGGTCTTTTCAGTACACAGCTTTCATCTCGCAGCTTGGAGAGGACCTTCAGCAGGGGGTATTACTATTAAATGTAGTACCCTATACCTGTTACTAAAGATATACCCTATTCTTATTGCTAAAGATGTCCTTTACTTTTATGTCTATTACTGAAAATGTACCCTATGTCTATGTGTGTGTGTGTTGCAGAGCTGTGTGTGTGTGTGTGTGTAGCAGGGCTGTGTGTAAAATAAATGCTTTTGTGTACATGTAGTACAGCTGTGTGTTGTGTGCATGTAAGAGAGTTCTGGAGTGTGCATGTAACAGGGCTGTGTTTGTTGCTTGCATGTAGCAGGCTGTGTTTGTTGGTTGCATATAGCAAATCTGTGTTTGTCAGGTGCTTATGCAATTGTGCTGTGTGTGTCAGTTACTGACATTGGCCCCTCCACTTCATTAAATCACCTTTAATAACTAGAAAACATTTTTTTCAAATTTTTTGTTGTCTAACCCTGGGATGTAGCTTATGATCCTGTGGGTATTATAGTGCGGGAAATATGCCATAAATTCAGAGTTTGTTTTAAACGTGAACTTGTATGTTTTTTTGTGCAGAGGGTAAAGGACTTCTGATACATTTCCACTCCAATCCATACTTCATTGACTCCCATGAACTATAACTAAAAACTAAACTATCCATTTGTATTGAAACACTCTACCCTGCTTTTATTACATGTAGGTCAATGGATTTGAGAATTGATACAACACATACAATAATTGTCAAATCCTCTCCTACTATAAAAACTGACATGTACAGAACATTAGTGTGAATTCATCCTAAGATATTAGGAGAGGGTTTTATATTGCTGTTCACAAGATTGTGCTAAACTATATTTCTCCCCAACATTTTATTACAATGTTAGTTTAATATCCTATAGTAAAAATTTATTTTCTGAATTCATGTTGCTGATTAGAGATGAGCGAGCATGCTCGTCCGAGCTTGGTGCTCGTTCGAGCATTACGGTACTCGTAAGTGCTCGCTGCTCGGACGAGCATCTCGCCATGCTCGAGGAAATGGCATCTCCCGCATTTTGAATTTTTGGCGCCTATAAACTCAGCCAATCACAAGCCAGGAGACTCTGCGGTACACCGAGCATCACGTGGGGCCCTTACATGTCGATAGCAGGGGTTGGCTGGCCTGATCAGGTGACCCTGGAATATACTAGTGACTGCCCGTGGTGCTCGGCTCAGATGCTGTCTGGATGTCGTTAGGGATAGAGCTGCTGCGTTTCAGGGAGAGTGTTAGGGCCTGGATTTAGTTCTCTGTTAGGCAGGAGTGATCTTAAAAGAACCCAACAGCCCTTCTAAGGGCTACAAGACACTTTTTTTGTCTCTGGGCTGGCTGACACTAGTAGTGCAGCTATCGCCATATATAACCCTTTTTTTTATTGTTTTATCTCAGTGATACAAATCCATTTGATACAGCTGTGTGGAACCATTCTGTGTGTCACAGTTCAGCTGTCCACTCACCACAAACCACAATCCGTATTTTCTGTCCAGGTGACCCATACTGTACGTCACATAATCAAATACGGTCTTTTGCTTTCACTGATACAGCTACATTACAAAAATCTCTGTGCGACATTTGTCTGGGTTGCAGTCAAAATAGCCACAGTCAGCAGGGGCTGAGTTTGCTCTCTGATATTTTCTGCATGTCACGTTAAAAAAAAAAAAAAAAATAGTTTTTTTGTTGTTTTATCTCAGTGATACAAATCCATTTCATACAGCTATGTGGAACCATTCTGTGTGTCACAGTTAAGCTGTCCAGTCACCACAAACCACAATCCGTATTTTCTGTCCAGGTGACACATTCTATAAGTCACGTGATTAAAAAAGGTCTTTTGCTCTCACTGATACAGCTACATTACAAAAATCTCTGTGCGACATTTGTATGGGTTGCAATTAAGCAGACCAAGTCTGCCTAATCTAATAGTTTCAGTGTAATTGCTCCATACTGCACGGTACGTAATAACATACGTAATTTAGCTCTAACTTATCCACCTATATACAAAGCACAATCCGTATTTTCTGTCCAGGTGACACATTCTGTAAGTCACGTAATTAAAAAAGGTCTTTTGCTCTCACTGATACAGCTACATTACAAAAATCTCTGTGCGACATTTGTCTGGGTTGCACTTAAGCAGACCAAGTCTGCCTAATCTAATAGTTTAAGTGTAATTGCTCCATACTGCACGGTACGTAATAACATACGTAATTTTGCTCTAACTTATCTACCTATATATTAACTTGTTCATATTGAACAAGTTTGTGGGTTTCAGTACAACAGGCCCATTTTTTTTTTGTACACATAATACACTTATATACAGAAAATGTTGAACCCCGGGGCTAAGGGTCAAGGACAAGGGCGTGGGCATTCAATTACTGCAGGGGGCAGAGGCCGTGGTCCTGGGCTGGGTGAGACAGTACCTGCAGATGAGGGAGCAGGGGAACGCCGCAGAGCTACACTCCCTAGCTTCATGTCTCAACTTACAGGGACACGTGGTAGAGGACTGTTGAAACCACAACAGTGCGAACAGGTGATGTCGTGGATTGCGGACAATGCTTCAAGTAATTTGTCCACCAGTCAGTCTTCCACGCAGTTCACCCACGTTACCCAAGGGAGCACTCCTCTGGCTCCTCCACCTCAACCTCCTTCCCCCCAGTCTGCCCCCTCCCAGTAAAATTTGGAATGCGATCCGGCATACTCTGAGGAACTATTTTATGGACCCTTCCCAGAGTCACAAACCACTTCTCAGGTTGCTGCTAGCCTCTTTCCCGATGCCCAAGTTTTCCAACTGTCGCAGTCTATGGGTGATGATGATGACAATGTTGACTTAGTGTAAGAAGTGTGTAAAGAGGTGTCGGACGATGAGGAGACACGGTTGTCAGACAGTGGTGAAGTTGTTGTCAGGGCAGGAAGTCCGAGGGGGAAGCAGACTGAGGAATCGGAGGATGACGAGGTGACTGACCACAGCTGGGTTGATAAGCCGAGTGAAGACAGTGCTTCTGAGGCGGAGGCGAGTGCTGCACCAGAACAGGTTGGAAGAGGCAGTGGTGTGGCCAGAGGGAGAAGCAGGGCCAGAGCTGGTGCATCAGCAGTAACTGTTTCACGTAGTGAAGCTCCCGTGGCGAGGCCTAGATGTTCGCAAGTCTGGAGGTTCTTTAAAGAAAGTGAGGATGACCGACGGACTGTGGTGTGCAACCTGTGCCACACCAGGATCAGCAGGGGTGCCACCACTACTAGCCTAACCACCACCAGCATGCGCAGGCATATGAGTGCTAAACACCCCACTCAATGGAACCAAGGCCGTTCACCCCCTGTGGGTCACACCACTGCTCCTTCCCCTGTGTCACTCGCTGTCTCTGCTAGTTAACCCCCTGCCCAGGAACCCGGCACGAGCGCCTCCCGCCGGAAAACCACACCTTCGCCTCCACGATCCTCCACAGCGTCCATCAATGTGTCCCAGCGCAGTGTTCAGCTGTCTTTACAGCAGACGCTGGAGCGCAAGAGAAAATACAGTTCCACCCACCCACATGCCCAAGCCCTCAACGTCCACATCTCCAAATTGCTGAGCCTGGAGATGCTGCCCTATAGGCTGGTAGAGACCGAGGCCTTTTGCAATCTCATGGCGGTGGCTGCCCCTTGGTATTCGGTCCCCAGCCGCCACTATTTTTCCCGATGTGCCGTCCCTACAACAGCACGTGTCATAGAACATAATCCGTGCCCTGACCAACGCTGTTTCTGAGAAGGTCCACCTAACCACGGACACGTGGACAAGTGCTGCCGGGCAGGGACACTATATATCACTGACGGCACATTGGGTTAACTTGGTGGAGGCTGGGACCGAGTCTGACCCTGGGGCCGCTCATGTACTGCCCACACCGAGGATTGCGGGGCCTACCTCGGTCATGGTCTCTCAGACGTACTATGCCTCCTCCTCCGACCCCTCCTCCTCCTCCACCTCCTCCTCCGAATTACCATCCGTGGGCACGGCGCCTTCAGTCGGTAGCTCTAGGCGCAGCAGCAGTGCCGTGGGTAAGCGCCAGCAGGCGGTTCTCAAACTGCTGAGCTTAGGTGACAAAAGGCACACCGCCCAAGAGCTGTTACAGGGCATCACGGCGCAGACCGATCTGTGGCTGGCACCACTGAACCTCAACCCAGGCATGGTTGTGTGTGACAACGGGCGTAACCTGGTGGCAGCTCTGCAACTCGGCAGACTGACACATGTGCCATGCCTGGCCCACGTGTTCAATCTAATAGTTCAGCGGTTCCTCAAGACATACCCCAATCTGTCTGATTTGCTCACCAAGGTGCGCCGCATCTGTGTGCATTTCCGCAAGTCGACCACAGCCTACAACTGCCCGCTCACCGACTGTTGTGCGACGTGCCCACAAGATGGAATTCAATATTAAACATGTTATCCAGAGTTTACCAGCAGTGCAGAGCGATTGTAGACTGCCAGATGTCAACTTCCACCAGAACTGTCAGGTCACTCAGATTCCTCAAGTCTACAATGAGGAGTGGACGTGGATGTCTGATATCTGCCAGGTGTTGACCAACTTTGAGGAGTCAACACAGTTGGTCAGCGGCGATGCCGCCATTATCAGCCTCACCATCCCGCTGCTTTGCCTGTTGAAAAACTCACTGCTCAGCATGAAGTCGGAAGCTTTGCGCTTGTCACAAGACACGGTGGAGGAAGATACATCGCTTGATAGCCAGAGCACCCTCCGGTCTGTTTCTCAGCGCGTATCGGAGGAGGGGGATAAGGATGAGGAGGAAGGAGGAGAATGTCGGCGAGACAGAAGAGGGTACCAATGCTCAGTCCTTCTTAACTCTTGAGCGTGTATGGGCTGAAGAGGAGGAGGAGGAGGAAATGGAGAGTCAGGCCAGTGAGGAGAGGGAATTCTTGCGTGTTGGGACTCTGGTGCATATGGCAGACTTCATGTTAGGCTGCCTATCCCGTGACCCTCGCGTTAGAAGCATTTTTTCAAACACCGATTACTGGGTGTTCTCTCTCCTGGACCCACGGTACAAGCAGAACCTTTCCACTCTCATCCCTGTAGAGGAAAGGAGTATGAGAGTGAATCAATATCAACAGGCCCTGGTGCACAAGCTGAAACAATCCTGCCCATCTGACGCCGCTAGCGGCAGAGGGCATGCTTCTGTGGGCCAAGTAGCGGGGGAGAGGAGGCAAGCAGGCTTCAAGGCCTTTGCCAGTTTTATGTCACCCCAGCAAGACACTGTCACCTGTCCCCAGTCTAGGCAGAGTAGGGTGAGCTTTACAGAAAGATGGTGAGGGAGTACCTAGCTGACCATACCAACGCCCGGACCGATCACTCTGCTCCATACAACTACTGGGTTTCAAAGCTGGCCACGTGGGCTGAACTGGCACTGTACGCCTTGGAGGTGCTGGCCTGCCCTGCCGCTAGCGTGTTGTCAGAGCGGGTATTCAGTGCAGCTGGTGGCATCATCACCGAAAAGCGTACACGCCTGTCAACTGACGCTTATTAAAATGAACAAAGCCTGGATTTCACCGGAATTCAAATCTCCTCCGGGGGAAAGCAGCTAAAGATTAACATTACTTATGTATATTCCTCTTCTCTACTCCTCCTACTCCTCCTCCTTCTTGTCGTCTTTGCCTAACGCTGACCCAGAAAACGCAATTTTTTAGAGGTCCAACTGGCACTCTTTTACCACAATTTTTCCGGAGGGCCACCTACAGTCCATCTCTCTAAACAATTTTTCCGGAGGTCCACCTACAGGCCCTCTCTCTAAACAATTTTTCCGGATATCCACCTACAGGCCCTCTCTCTAAACAATTTTTCCGGAGGGCCACCTACAGGCCCTCTCTCCAAACAATTTTTCCGCAGTGTCAACTACAGACACTGTAAAACAATGTTTCAGGAGCGTCAAACAGACAGTCCAAAACAATGTTTCAGGAGGCGCAAGTACCAACATTTAAAAAAAAAATTTTTTGCTGAGGGTCGACTTTATGTACTCCGAAAAGAAAAAAATTTTTGGAGGCTCAACAAAAGCCATTTCACTGCATTCTCAGTCGGACAAAGTCATTGGTGGTGTAACCGCCATGCTGTGTCAGGCTAAATTTTTGGGTGCTTCACCAGCTACCTCATCTAACTTGGTCACTTGTTGGTGTCACCGCCATGCTGTGTCAAGCTTATGCCTGCATCGTGTGGCTGGGGATAGGAGAGCAGTGCCAGCATGGGCATGGGTGATGGACCTTCGTTGCACCTAGTTGGGTGCTTCCCTAACATGTGATGGGCATGTGCCTCGCCTTTCTTGGTCTGGGTGAGCACAATTGCCATGAGGGTAACCACCAGGCTGTTGCAGGAGAATTTGGGGTAATGGTGGGATTAGGCAGCCTCAGAGGCATCCATGCATGCTGCCCCTGCTGTTTCCTGTCCATTTCCGTGGTGTTTCCATCATTTTCTGAGGTTTCCAGGTTTTCACCCAGCCTTCCCTAGGCAGAGCCTTGGTCCCCTGCAAAAAATGCTCGAGTCTCCCATTGACTTCAATGGGGTTTGTTACTCGAAATGAGCACCCGAGCATCCGGAAAAGTTCGTCTCGAATAACGAGCACCCGAGCATTTTAGTGCTCGCTCATCTGTATTGCTGATGTAAGGGCATATTCATGCAAAGAAGATTTTATTGCAGACACTTCTACAACTCAAAATCAGTTGCATTCATCTGACTGGGGCTATTTTGGTGGAAAACCTGGATTTATGTAAGCCCCTTTATGATTAATGAGACAGAAATTTCTCCATCATAATCTGCAGTGAGTAAATCCACCTGATAGGTACTTTATTAGTATTATTTTCAGAATACATCTTCCCAAAGTTCCTTGGTGACTTCCATTCCCTCTGTAATCGGCAGCACATGATAAACCATCCCTTCTATCAGCAGTATCTGTCACAACTCAAGGTACTAGGGTCCTTTGGTCCAATGCTTCCCTAGTGTTTTTAGGATTATGCACATACAGTATATAGTGATGCCTGGCCAGTAAACTGATATTTGTGTATATGCACATTAGTGCACAGGTCGGGCATCGATAGACTGATAGCACCAGGTAAAAAAAACAGTGTGCACAGTTTTTCTGTCAGGCGCTAATTGAATCACAACTGATGCGCCAAATGAATATGAATGATCCCATATAAAACTATGGGATCACTCCTGGCTTCAGTTTCCCTCTGGCATTTGCTGCACCACGCTGGAGAGAAACTGAGCCGAATTGCTGGGTATATGTGAAAGAGCCTTTAGCAGTGTGACTGTGCTACTTTACTGTCATTAATCATCAACACCTCTGAGCTGAGGAGGGAACTCATCCATGAAACTGCTATTAAGAATGTACTTAACTATGGAAAATTGATTTGTGACTTACTCTACATGAAACATCAAACATTTTCACATATCAAATGTTTTACAGTAACTCCATGAATGTGTTTCTCATATGTCCTCCACTATATTCTATTTTTAGTGATAAGTCCAGTAAAGCAGGACTTATATACCGTATATCTATACGGTATATATACAGACATGGGATTCAGCCAGTTCCCTCAGGTTCTCCAGATCTGGTTGTTAAAATTACAGATCCGGCGGCAGCTTAGAGATGAGCCTTTCCATTCCATAGTTTAGCTCCTTAGGCTTTTGAAAAGTTGGGTGGTATGTGTATGTACTGTATATGTGGTATATTTATGTATGTGTACTGTGTATATGGTGTATTTATGTGTGTTGCATATATGAGATGTATGTATATCTAAACATGTGTCATGACTCCACATGTCCGCCACTGAGTAGGGAACCTGTTAAAAATTTAAATCCTACCCCTGTATGTATATATATATCAGTCCGGACCATTTTATATAGTAGTAAACAGTATATTACATTATTTACAAGAGCATGGATTATTCCGTGCTCAACAAGTTACACTGAAGTCACATATCTGATATGATATACGTGATTTAGAAGTACATACCCACTGCTCTCTGCGGTGTGTTAAGAGGATATGAGTTTGCTTCACACCATCCAACAGGAAAAATATTCATGGACTCCACATCAACAATATACTCTGGAACTGGCTTCACCTGACCTGAAATGTGTGAAGAAATTATTAGGTACTGCATTGCATATTTAAGACAGTAGATACTGTAACATATATGGACTCTCAGCCAAGGGCTGTCCTTGGGAAAATTAGGCTTGGATTGTTTTTTTCTCCTGGATGCATTTTAGTGTTCTCCTTATACCCTGCAATTATATGTATGTTCTGTGGAGCAAAATGTGTAGGTTCTTTCACTGACAGATGCACACACATGCTCCAAACACGCTCCTCGTGGGTGGGGATACTGCAGAAAGTTTCCAGTGCCATCAGAACTGAGAGAAAAGATCCTGAAGGGGAATGGGGAATATTTCCCCAAACCCAACAGACATCTGCCTCCCACTGATGTAAACCACAATTAGCTGCAATTTACAAGTAATCTGCAAATGAATATATGGAAATAACTGTATGCCATTTATAGCTCTTTCAGGATATTTTAAGCTTTACATATATTGTATACATGTTAATGTTATCAACATTATTTTAAAAGCTAATAGAAGGTAAAAGGGGACAAAACATTCTACTGTTCTTCATATCCTACAAGCATTATCATTAAAGTGGTATTCCAGGAATTATTTGAAATGGCCACAAGCAACCAGTCTTAAAACGTGAGCAGCACTGGTTGCCTCAACTTGCAAAGCTCTGTCGAGGGGTGAAAGGCTGGGACCTCACTACACTCTATACTTTATAAAGCTATACCAGGTTACCTGCCAGATAGAAAACCTAATTCCGGGGGATGTGGCCAGGCAGCAGAGGAAAATGGCTGCATAAATACAGAGCTCCTGCACACAGCGACCAGTTTTAGGCAGCCCATCAACTCCCTCATATATCCTCCCTTGCACATGAGCTGCAACAGGTGGTGCGTCATGAGGCTTGGGCCTGCATATCAGGGAGTGTAACTCCTGGCCCTATTCCCAGCATACCAGACCATGTGTACACTACAACTCCCCAGCCCACAGACATGGTAGAGGCTGTACTGTACGCACCAACACCTGCTTTGCCTGGCACAGTAGATGCCCTAATAGCATTGCCTGCCCCTAATACTTCGGCATTTGATTGATGCCCATAATGATATAGTGGAGGAGATGGAGCATTTTAAATCTAAATCTGAAGACTTAAAAGACTGCTCCTGCCGAAATAATATTAAATTCAGGGGCATACCTGAGACGGTCCCTCTATCTGGCCTCACTTCATACATCCAAAAACTGTTTTGCCCTCTGCCCTCTGACCTCAGGATATGATTATAGATTGGTCTCATCGGGTCCCCAGACCTAAACAACTGGCTGAAACAGTTCCCAGAGCCACACTCGCAAGAGTGCATTTTTTTCCATGTTAAAGAAGCTATCCTCTCTGCTGCCCGCAAGGTACAAAAACACTGGCTCCAATCACAGCTACTTTGAGGCGTCATAACATCATCTACCACTGGGGATACCCAGTCAAACTTCTTATCAACAGGGAAGGAACGGCCTACTCTATCAAGACACTGGAGGATGGAAAGAAGCTGTTATCATCTTGGAACATCTCCCTGGATTCAGACCCTGCATTGTCTCGGAAGTCGCCTCGGATGGAAACAGAATGGCATCAGATACCAGCTAAAAAGGTTCCATCAGGCCGAAGGGACACTTCTGGCATTATAAGCAGATGAACCAACTTGTATCCTCCTTCTGGTATTCTTCTAGAGCTGTTTTTTCTACCATTTTGTTAGAACTTTCTACCATGTTAGTTCATCCACTCATACAGGTTTTCCTTACAGGTTTTGTTTCTTTGCTCCTCAACCTGCCATCTTGGTTCTGGTTATATTCAATTTTTTTTACTGCTCCAATGGTGATTCAGTTTATGTCCCTTAATGTGAAGGGCCATAAGTGTCCACAAAAAAGAGCATATCTGTACAAAGAAGCAATATCACTCCACGCTGATATCCTTTGTGCGCAAGAAATGCATATTGTCAGGAAGGATGCACCATTTATTTCCTGTACTTTTTCAGTCGCATTCTGAGAAAAAGATCAGGGAAGTCTTAATATCTATTAGAAATACAGTTGCTTTTAACTTGATTTCACAATTCACGGATGCAAGAGGTTACTGTGTGATCTTCTGTGTGTATGCTGTCTTAATAATATAATCTACACTATTGTTAGTCTAACTGTAGACAAGTGTCAAGGCAGATCAACAAGATTCAACAGGGCTACTTCTTGCTTTGTGGAGATTTCAATAGTATTGTAGATAATTCTATGGACACCAATAGTCTTACCAGGAAAAACTATTTTTTACTTTGCTGTATGGAAGGCACATCATAGTGCCGAGAAAGACCTTACTTTTTTTTTCAGCAGGACATAGATCGTATTTCCACATAGACGTATTTCTTGTAGATTGCACACTACTTTATAGGAGTCGTTTCTCTGCGATTGGTTTGATCAAGTGGTCAGATCATGCAGCTGGCAAACTGTTAACGTTTAGACTCAAGTCTCCCCAATGCTCGTTCCCGCATTCTTTTTCTTAAACCCTCGGTTACTGATGCCAAACTCACTGACCCTAGAGACTCTTACCATATCTATAACAAAGATTTCTATAAAAACTTGCAGCTCAGGTGCTTTCTTAGCTCCTTAGATGCCACCCCTCCCCCCATTTTAAAAGCAGCATTATAGATCTTTTTGCCATTCCTTCTAAACAAGTCAAAATACTAAGACCTATATATTAAATTCTGTTACAATCCTCAATGTTAAAAAGGTCTGGAGTAGACGCTACTTTGCTGGTACTAGTTTGCATGTTATCTTCCGGAACACCTCACCGCATTGTTGGTGACTTTGTGGCCCTGCCCCGTTCTCCTCCCCCACTGGACTGCAGCTTTTTCTTTACTAATGGAAATTTTACATTACAGAGTGGAGCCCTATCTGGGCCTTGTTCTCCTTGAACAATGGACTCCCTCCCTCCACCAGTACGAATTGTAGTGGGGTATGTTCTAGTGATGGCAAAATTGGTGATAGTGAGGCATTGGAAGGAAGCTAAACCCCCAGACTTGGGAGAGGTGGTCACGACTATTAACACTACATACTCTTATGAGAAGCTATTGTCATGCAGGGTGTTTCACTGAAAGAAGGTGGGTCAGATATGACATATCTGGACAGCACAACCTTCATGTACAACTTAAATACTCCAACCCTTTTGGACCTTCAATGTAATAAGGACTCAAGCCGGCACATAGTTGTTTCTGTTGATGTTGTTATGTTTGATGTTATAACCACTATATATGTGTTTCTTTGCATTGCCTTGCACCAATGGCGAACAGGACTGCTTTTGTCCACATAACATTATTACTGCGATGTAATGTATGTGTATTTGAAAAAAAAACTATAAAAATGTAGCGTAGTACACACACAATAAACTGTAATGAACATTTGCTTATTTTAAAGTCTAAGACCATAGACAAATATAGTACAGAAGATAGTATTAGATGTCAGAGAAAAGAAGGGTTGAGCATGTTGGTTGTCATGACATTGCTGAAAACAAGCAGGAGGGTGCAATGGGGAACTAGGGAACAAAACTAAAAAAAGTAAAAACATCATAAAGAAGTAAGAGTTGGCAAATTAGCTAATACCATATGCCACTTTAATACTGTCATCCTCAATTTCTGTAATGTATTTTTGTGTAGCAGCACCCTCAAGGCATTAGAAACCAAAGCATGGCAAAACAGAAATATGTCAAGCAATCATGACATGCCACATCAAAAAACGGTGCTCCGCATTTTGTAATTGTGAACCAGCCACAAAACCCTACAAGTGAATTAGTAGCATAGTCATTCCAGCTTCTGCCATATGCTTGCCAAGTACAAGAATTACATCTAATATCTTATACCCACAGTATAGACAGGCCGAGTTCACATCAGTGCTATATTTTTCAGTTGCAAGACTTTTTTGTCAGGTCTTTGTGACGGAATCTGCGTGCAGATGTGAACTTGGCCTTATTCTCATCTTCTTATATAAAAGACTGTGGAAACAAACACTGGTCTTCTCTTACTGTCTTTCACATAGACATCTATATGGGTCAGTACATCGTTTCTTTGTTAGTCAGTACATCCACTACTAGTCTTCTTTCATATGTCTGAAAAAAATATCTTCCTGTTTTGACCTCTTTATGATTTGTGGTTAATGCAGGTGCTTGTTAGACCACTAAGAAATGTACGAGAAGCTGAAACCACAACATCCTTTTCCTTTCTATTTTAATTTGTTGGATGTGTCAGCTATAGAGTTCTGTATCACATATAATTTGTTGCTGATTCTACTGGCAGTTAGCTAAATGGTGTTTTCAGAGAGCTGTGATGCCAGCTGTGCACTAATCTAGTTTTACAGAAGTCCTAATGTCATTGTAGGCTCCTGCTGAATTCCAATCCTACCCCAACCGATCCATTTAGAAATCAATTCCAAGCAGAGAGACAACAGACTGTACATGATACGCACACCTTGCCATGTGACAGGCTTTGGAAATTTAGTGCCTGGTTACAGAAACCCATTATTAAATATATTAAAATGTTGCTTGGTTAAGTTTTAGATGAGTTGATTGCTAGTTATACATGAAGAAGCTTTCCCATGACACCACAACAGAAGACTTATGTGAAGCTTGGTTTTCTTCAATGGACACATCCAATAAAGTATTCATGTTAGCTATACATAGAGATGATCGCTTAACATGTAACTGACATATTTTGCAGTTAAAAAGTTCTAAAAGTTATAAATTAGATAGCCGTCCACACCAAATAAACATGAGAACGTTTAATCCCTTCCTGACACATCGTTTTTTCCATTTTTGTGTTTTAGTTTTTCACTCCCTGCCTTCCCAGAACCCTAACTTTTTTATTTTTCCATTCACATAGCCACTTGAGGGCTTGTTTTTTGTGGGACAAGTTGTACTTTCTAATGTCACCATTTTATATTGCATACAATGTAGTGGAAAGCTTGAAAAAAATTCCAAATGGGGTGTAACAGAAAAAAATGAAATTTGCACCAGTTTTATTGTGTAACATACTTACCTGACTGGTTCCAGCGACACGAGATTCAGCTCTGGCACCGGTATGCCAGGAGAGGTGCACTGCCGAGTCACGTCCCTCAGTGCTCTGTTTCTCCCTGCAGCATGCATATGCTGGGATAGATAAGCAGCCAGCTGAATAACAGCCCACTTGCCCAGTTACTGTGTAGTTTGTGGCCTATCAGGTTCTGATCCAGGGACTCGGCTTTCTATTTAAATCCCCTCCTGGCCGTACACCTTTGCCAGTAATAGTCTTTGGACTCACTAACTGTGTTCCTGGTTCTTGTTCCTCCTTTATTGGATTGCTTGTGCTTCCTTCTAACCCCAGCTTGTCTTCTGACCAATTTCTGTCTCTCATTTGGTACTGTGTAGTCCTTCTGGTTCTGACCTTGGCTTGTCTTCTGACCATTCTCTGTCTCTCATTTGCTGCAGAGCCCTTCTGGTTCTGACCCATTTACGTCTTTGTTTGTTAGTCCGTCTCTGCACTTAAATAGCATAGGGACCGTTGACCAGTTGCGGTCTAACTATGTAGGGCTTGTACTGCACAGGTACGGAAAGCGGGCTGGGTTCTAGCCTTAGGGCTCACTGTCCTTGTCTGTCCCTACCTACAATCATTACATATTGTTTTTATTTTTTTGACGTTCCCTTTGCAGTACAACTGACCAGTTCCCTCCATTCTCTGGTTCAGTGTGATTACAGATATAGAACATTTATATAGTTTTTCTTGTGTTCTAGTATTTTAATACTGAAAAAAATTAGGAAATTTGTTTTCTTTGCCGTTCTCTGACCCCTTAAACTATTTTTCTACATTCTACAGAGCTGTGTGAAGGCTCATTTTTTGCAGGGTGATCTGTAGTTTTCAGTAATACCATGATACCAGTGTATGCTGTTTTTTTCAATTCTTTTTTGGGGAGGTTAAGCAACGAAAAAATGACAAATCAGCAATTTTGATCTCTTTTTCCATTCTCCATTTCCAATTCATTGTATGGGATGAATGCATTTATATTTTAATAGTATGGGCATTTTGGGAAATGGCAGTCTTTATTTTTTATACTTTATTTTTTTTTTATTATAGGGAAGGGGGATGATTTAACCTACAGCTACAGGCCTCCATAGAAATTAAAGCTGTAGTAGCCTTGGATCATTCAGACAGACCCATATTACTACAGGGAATGAACGGCTCCTGGGAGTGCAGCACTCCTGGGGAAAGCCACCTCAGATGCCGTTGTCACAAATAGAAGTTATTACAATTGTTACAGATGCAGTGATACCAATTATGTAGAGTTTGTTACATTTTACATTTTGAATGGAAATAAAGGACTTCCTTTTACTTTAGTCAAAGTGGGGTTTTTTTTACTTGGATTTTGTTGTATTTTTGAAAACACTTTCACTATTTGTTTACACTGTATTCCAGCAGGGGACTTAAACATGCAATTCTCTGATCACTCTGATGTAATAAACTGCAGACTGAAAACAGATAGCCTATTAGACCCTGCCTCCAGCTGCCATGGCAATTCCATAAACCCCTTACATATGGGATGCAGAGAGTCCCATTGGGGGTCATGCGCTATGACAGCACCAAGTAACTGAGAGTACCGAAATAACATCAATTAATATGGTTTTGAAATGTATACCACAACATTTTCAAACAGAGGGTACAAAATTTTCTTTAATTATTGTGCCTTAATAGTTAAATTATGCTTTCTACACACGTTTCATATACACAGTAGATATGGCTATAAAGTATATTCTATCTCCCCTGTTACAACTGCTATCATGCTAAATGCTAAAAGAAACGATTATGGAAAATATAAAGTTTGTTGTAGAGGGAAAATAACTCAAAGATAGATACCTTCAAGATGAATCCAAAGTAATCTTCCTTTTACTTTAGTCACAGATGCAACACAAATCTCAGATGGATTACTTGGATTGACTGCCTCCAGTTTCATGTTTTTTGTAAACCCTCGAGAATTTGATGTCTGAAACACAAATAAAGATTACTGTAGTCTATACAGAATTACAAAGTAGAATACCAAATAACATGTCCGTGGGAAATATAGCTCACAGTGAGAACATCATTTCTTACTTTGCTAAGATGTTGCAGAGTGGCATAATGCCTATTCATTCTGTGGGCCTATTGTACAGTTTATTACTAAGGCCCATGTAATATGAGCTGCGTCTAGAAATTATAGCAGATGGAAGCACTGGTGTGTACACACTGAAAAGGAAATAATGGTGTCTACTGCTTAATTGACTCTTGAAACCTTTGTAAGATTCTTCCAGTGGACCAAAGAGGCAAAGCATAGTCAGATAACGGGTAGGTGGGAAACACCTATGTATGTATGTATATAAGTATTTATTGTTTGTCACTGTTTCTATTACTGTTTCTTCATATTATTGTACTTTAATGACAAGCAGTGCCTTAACATATTCATAAATGCATTTTATAGCCTTATAGCTCAAGCATTCAGGGGGCATACATTTATTGCCAAGGCAAGGATCAAATCAACTCTCAGAGATCAAGAAAGCTTTTCTCAAACCATTCATTTTGGATCCAAACCTGTCCTTGGCACTAAATATATGTCTCATGCATGGAGCCATAATATTGCCATGTGTGTTACTGTAAGTGTATTGGGTTGTATATTTTTCATTGTCTGCACTATAATATTAGCACAATACTCCATGTATGACAGTATTTTTTGGTCATGTTGAGACTTTAAGCTACATGCATGTTCACCAATATAACAACCTACAGATGAGGCTACTTTCACATCTGCATTTTTGCTGTCCGGTTTTGAGATCCAGCATGGGATCTCAAAACCACAGCAAAACGCTTCCGTTATAATACAACTGGCTGCATCCATTTAGAATTGAGTTGCTATATTGAAAATGAAGAAGCCAGATCAGGTTTTTTTTTTTAGTGTCAGAAAAAACTGGATCCGGCACCAATGACTTACCAGATCCGGCTTCTTCAGTTTCCCATGCCACACACAAAAACGCTGCTTGCAGGGATTTTGTGTCCGGCATGAGAACCCAACAAACCAGAACAAAATATATTCTGGTGCACTGTGTTCCATTTTTTCAGTTTTGTCACCATTGACAATGAATGGGGACACAACTGAAGCTTTGTACAGAAGTTTTGAGACCCTGTGCCGGATCTCAAAACCGGACAGCACAACGCAGATGTGAAAGAAGCCTGACCAAGTATATTAATGTCAATATAGAGCTGGAATCAACTGCTCCTGTGTCCTTCAGCAGGTTAATTTATCTAATATACTATATGTGTTCATATTATCTGCCTATCACAAGATTATCTCATGTGTGTCACAAGCAGGTATAAGCATTTGTGAAATCATCATATTATCTACTGGTCTCTCTTTTCCTCTCAGAAATTACTTGGAATGTATATCAGTAGTAATAAATAAATTCCAAATCTAATTATAAAATATGAAGGTCCAAAAAAACTGAACTTAGGGTGCACAGTGTTCCACTTTTCTTGCCAAATTATTTGTTCTTCTTTCGAGAACATGTACAATTTAAAATTTGTTTTAATAGGAATTGTAAATTAAATCTCTACAGTTTACTGGGTGGTAAAGATTTCTAAGAAACCAGTTCACACTTAGGGAATGTCCACACAAAAGGAAAAATCAGCAGGAGAATCTGCAATGAATCTGCAGTAAAATCCACATTACATTTGGATTTCACTGTGGACAATCGCTGTGGATTTGCTTTGCATTGCAAAGGGTGAAATCTGCAGTGAAATGCGCAACATAACTTGATGTATGCTGCAGATTTCCATTCTGCATGGCAGGTCAATTTATGCTGCAGATTTTTTTCACTGTACGAGGATGAGATTGATAAAAAAAAAAAAACTCATCCACTTTGCTAGTACTGTACCGCAAATCCCCAGTTTTTATGCTATTTGTAAACAAACCCTTAGGAATAAACAATGAGGGGCATTTACTATAATGTGTATGCCATATTTGCGCTATAATTTGCGACTTTTTGAGCTTGAGAAAAAGAGGCAAAGCTTAGTGGGAGGGCAGGGCATCACATAGCCTGCCGGAATTACTATAATTTATACCAGAACCTGGCGTAAATTAAAGTTGAAGTCTATGCCAGCCCCTATGCTGGTTATAAGTCAGAAAGAGCCACATATTTCTGATAAAAGGTCAAGAGTCACTGTACTTGGTCAAACCGGGCCCCTGTCAGAGCAGCTGACTTCCCCTGCACCAGGTCCAGAGTCCTGCACTTTCAACACTGACATTGACATTCAACATCAGTGACATTGCTCCGCCTCTCCCCAGCATCAGGATGGCCAATTTGGGTGGAGCTATCATAGCCACGCCCCTTTCCTACCCGTGATTCTTGCAGCCTGAACCTTCCATGCAGAGCATGCTGGACATCAATAGGATTTCCACAACCTCCCAGTGATGTGAGTGACAGGGGAACTGGGGTTGTATTCAGCTTTCCCAGTCTGTCCTCATGTCTCTGCACATGTGACATGCAGTACGGTAGGAAAGCTGGGTGACATTACATCATGAGATGTCATCCAGCTTCCCTGCTATCCTGCATGGCACAAGTGCAGAGGCATTAGAGTATGGGGGAGAGGCACAGCAGGAAAGCTTGGTGTCTATATATGTGTAATGTGCGTCCATGTATGTGGTGACTGTGTATGAGAGCGTCCGTGTATGTAGAGAGTGCTTGTATGAGTGTGTTGTAAGGGATCGTATCCTCTCAGGGGGTCGACATCACACAATATCTTCAAAACACGGGGATTTTCAGGTCCAACTCAGTTTTATTGGCACCAGCAGACCAAAACAAGTCATAAAAACAACACCTGCCCGGCTGGGCTCTGACTAAACATAGTTCCGCTAACTCACCTAAATACATACGCTGTTCACACACAGCTTTTAAGTGCGGCTTCCTCAGCCGATCAGTCCAGCAGCCTCCTGGCTGTGACTCCAACCTTATCCTTTGTGGGGAAATGGTCCAATAGTCCTCCCAACTAGGACCGTGTGACCCTCTTCTCCTAGGGTCACTGGGCCCCCCAAACTTCCAGGCTACACAGAGCCTTGTGGCCCCTCAGCCCTCCTGGCTGAGACCACACACACAGAGCCTCCGCAGGCTCTAACCTCTCAGGCCTCCACAGCCTTTCTCCTCTCCCCAGACTGACACTGAGGGCTGGTTTATCACAGCAGTAATTACACCCAGGTGGCCTCACCTGTGGTGGAATAGGGATGTGGACTGGAATATCCACCCCCTCCAGACCTCTATTAAGCTTGAGGCCTGTCACTGCCTCACAGTGTCTATGTACTATAGTGAGCGCATGTATGTGGAGAGTGCGTGTATTAGTGTGTCTATGTATATGGTGAGTGCATTTATGTGGAGAGTGCGTGTATGAGCGTGTCTATGTATATGGTGAGCGCATATATTTGGAGAGTGCGTCCATGTATGTGGAGAGTGCGTGTATGAGTGTGTCTATGTATATGGTGAGCGCATGGACCCTTTATGTACAAGCAAATGTGTTAGGGAAATGTATAAAAGTATCATGTCTGCAAATTGTCAAGTTGCTGGGTTACAGGCTATTAGAATTGTCTTTGCAAAATTTATGAATGCAACATTATTTTCTAGTTCTGAAACCTGGGCAGGTTAGTTTCTAGGAAAGGTTATGGTGAGCATGACGCAAAGGCTACACCTAATGTCTAAGACAGAACAATCATGCCTGTGCTCCAGGGCTTCATTTATGATGTACATTGTGTGAATATTTTACATTTCCTGCAACATTCACGTGTGCAATATATTGTCAGTACCTAGTAATGCCCCCCCCCCTTTAACCCATTTAAGGGTTTATTCACAGACCATATTATTTTGCAACAGCCAGATGTTACATTGCTATGATCCATTAAACATCCTCCGAATGGCCACAATCCTGTAGAGGTAACTGCTCATTTATATACAAAATCTAATTCATCCTTGTACACCTATCCTTTATCCAAGCTTCTGTGGCTACTTTTAGACTATGTCACAACTGGTGCTAAACCAGTGAAAAGCAACTTCACTTCACACAGGATCTTCAATAAAGATGGTGGCGGCTGCCTCTTCACGCTCAAATGGATAAAGTATTATTTGTTTATTTATTTTTAACTGATTAACCCCTGAAAGCCCTAATTTTTTATCTGAGATGCCGCAATCAGCGATGAATGCAGTATCTGAGAGGTTCAATGAAAGAGGGGAAGCGATGAATGCAGCATCTGAGAGGTTCAATGATAGGGGGAGGTTGCAACCGCTGTTCCCTGTCATTGCGCCCGCTACTTACAAAGAAATGCGCTTTGTGAACAAGTAATTCATGATAAAGCGAATTTCTTAGTGAAATTTGGCGAAGCAGCTGAATCAAAGTTTTGTAAACTCTCTACTGAGGATGGACCTGAGCAGAAGCATTATTTGCCATTTGAGGTCAGGAAGTGACGTACTGCCCTTTGTGTGGACTAGGCTGCTATTGTTTTCATGCTGCTATGCATGTAATGGTATATAAAGCCATTAGCTTCCATGCAGTTTACTTGGTGCTCAGCAGCACAAACACATCTGCATAGTTTAGGAAATTGCTAATTTTACTGTTCACATTACTTTTTCTCAAAGGCCTATGTCAGATCAGCTTATTGTGCCCCCATCAGACCTCAGATCAGCCCACCCAGCCACATAAGGTTAAAATAAAAACCTCTCTTACCTGTCTGGCGCCGTGGCTCCGCTCCGGGTCCAGCGCTCCTCTGTCCTCTCCGGCCGGCACTGCACTGCGTGCCTGCGTCCTGACGCTGTATGTGGTCAGGACAGTGCAGAGCCGGCCCGGGAAGACAGAAAAGCGCCGGAGCAGAGCCGCAGCGCAGGACAGGTAAGAGAGGTTTTTATTTTAAGCTTATATGGCTGGGTGAGCTGATCTGAGGTCTGATGGGGGTCCCGGCACCTTCTACATACTATTGAGCAATTCCATAATGGAAGTGCTCACTAGTATTCGCTTTATAAGACTCACAGCAATTTTCCCCCTACTTTTGGGGGGAAAAAAGTGCGTCTTATAAAGCGAAAAATGCAGCAAAATTACATTACATTAGCTGCAGGTAACAGTATAGGTTCCCAGGATCCTTTATTCAATTACATGACTGCCCATTAAAACAGCTGAAGTTCCAGCTAAACTTTAAAGACCAGGGGTGGGAGGAAGCATTCTGATCCCCCTCACTGGGCATGAAGAAATCTTGTTGCATGCCATTTAATAGTATCACAGATACATTGGATACCCTTATACTGATTGTCTGATTCTATGACTACAACTAGCTATTGCATGTGATCACAATATAAAGAGCATACTACAGAAGGTGATCTGTTTTCTGAAATGTTTAAAAATACAATAAAATACACCTTTAGTATAGTCATCTCAATAGTCTGTTTATAGGTTCTTGACCTGTGAAATATATATCCTAATTAAAAGGTAATTTAAGAGTAAGGATGATTTCAAACCTATACAAAAAATGTATATATTAAACGGACTCTTTAGACTGATGCCATACAGTGGCATCGTTCACAATAGAGTTCCACTATAAAAAAAGATGTACCGTATATATTTTTTTTACCAGTCTCTGCAGGATATAAGAACGTGGTGTGCTGGGTTTTTTTAACCTTTATTTTTTGTAAGGAGGCATAAAACATCACCCTAACATCACTCCTAACATTTCCCTAAGGATGCATCCACACCACTGTATTTTCGTCCGGTGTCCAATCCACAATTTTTGCGGATCTCACATGGACCCATTAATTTCTATTTGTCCGAAAAAAATGTGTACAGCACACGGATGTCATCCATGTGCTATCCGCATCCATGTGGCCAAGCTCCAAACTAAAGAACATGTCCTATTCTTGTCCATTTTGCAGACAAGAACACGCATTTGTTCAATGGAGCCTCTGACAAGTATGGGATGCACATGGACCGCATCTGACCGCATAGGGCCATGTGAATGTAGTCTGTGAACAGCATCATAGATTCTTCAAATGTGTCTTTTAGAAGAAGAGATTGGAATACCCTTTATCATAAGACATTAAAAGGGTTGGCCAAGTTATTTTTATTGATGACCTATCCTCAGGATAGGTCATCAATATCAGCTTGGTGGAGGTCCGACACCCCACACCCCTGCCGATCAGCTGGTTGATGAGAAGAAGCACATCCTGCCAGCGTTGCCTCCTCTTCATTGTTTACCTGCTGACTGTCACAACAGCAGCAGTGAGCAGTGTAACTACAAGAAGCCATCCCATTCATTTCTATGAAGAGAAAGCAGCACTGATACGGCGCACGCCTTCTCTTCAACCAGCTGATCGGTGGAGGTGCCGGGTGTTGGACCCCCACTGATCTGATATTGATGACCTATCCTGAGGACAGGTCATCAATAAAAATAACTTGGGCAACCCCTTTAAGCTACTTATCTTCCTCCAAGATGTAGAGTGATGTAGAGTTGTAATTATTTTGTAACTTTGCACATCTCCAATCATGCACTTCTGGGCTCATGAGTTCCACATTTGGTGAAAGTCAAGTACATGTCCGAATTATTGTGAGACCGAACTCTAAACATTTACCTAACTGGAGTTGATGCCTATTATAATCAATATCTGGTTTGGCTTACTTGTTTCCAGAAACTGTTGTAATTGGGGCAAAATTAGTAGGGAATTTCTGTGTAGTCCCTTAGCTTATTGAGGGTTGCTGCACGCATTTCAGTTTTCTCTAACTAGGTTATTATGCGGAAAATATACCTCCATAATCTGATGTGCAATGTGCATACAAAACTGCAATCTAAGGTCAATTTGAGAATGTCCTATTAAAGAATGTAAAATGTTTCTTACCATGAATATCACTGCTGAACTTCAGCGCAAATTTATATAAAATGATATACAGATTACTTACATACATCTCATTTTCATTTATACAAATACTTCAGCAAACAATATGATAAAGCATTATTACACATTGCATTTTCTGACTTATCTACTAGCTGTTATTTCATTTGCTTATACCTTAAGATAAATAATGTGTCATAACACCAATATGTCACTGTCCCCTATGATATTGCTCTTTATCAGTGAAAAACCAGTCTGGCTTCCAACATGATAGACATTCTTTAGATTCTTGTGTGAGAACTTAAGCAGGCAGAACCTACATCTCATAAATAGGTTATAGAAATCACACTGAACCTTGTTCTCCATGAGACCTACTGAGCTGACTACTGTGTATAGAGCAAAGTGTACACCAAAGTGAATGCATCTACCAGTCTCTTTCATCAGGATCATGTACTAGAGGTTTCATCTTTATAAGCAGAAAAATGAAAGACTGATCTGTAGACTTGCTGTTTAGAGAAAAGCTTTATAGTATGACACAAATGCACAGGGGCCAAGGCCAGTGATATTACCATAGATCAAACTGTTCTACCAATAAGATGACATTCAGTAAATGTTACCAGTTTAATAAAAGCCCCTTTTATCCCCTCAGTTTTCCAGCGCTGCGATCCAGTCCTCCCCACCACTGACATCATCTTCCTGGCTGCAGTGGTGACACTCCATTCACATAGATGCCAAATACTGACCTCAGCAGTGTACGGAACGTCACTGCTGCAGCCAGGAAAGCAGGACTGGAGAGCAGTGCAGTGTGAATCAGTGATAAAAAGGGGTGAGCATCAATTCTTTTCTTATTTTAGACCATTTACCGAGGCTTAAGATGGACAACCCCTTTAACTGATCCTGCTAGTAGTGAACAGCTACAATCTTCTGTCAGTGGAAACAAGGATTGAACATGTTGTATTTTACCCTGCCTTATTGTTTGTTCCCGTCTAGCTGCATTTTAGAAGTAATTTAAAAAATTGTAAGAAAATCTAAAAAAAAAACACTTTTTAAGGACCAGTTCAGTTATAAAGTCACTTTGTGGGGCTTAGATAGTATAAACCATCCATTTTAGAAACTACACCCCTTAAATGATTCAAATATGATTTTACAAACTTTGCTAACCCTTTAGGTGTTCCACAAGAATTAAACGAAAACAGAGGAGAAATTTCAAAATTTCACTTCTTTTTGCAGATTTTCCATTTTAAGCCATTTTTTTCTGTAAGGCAGCAAGGGTTAACAGCAAAACAAAAGTCAATATTTATTACTTTGATTCTGCAGTTTACAGAAACACCCCATATATGGTTGTAAACTGCTGTATGTGGACACGGCAGGGCGCAGAAGGGAAGAAGCATCATATTGATTTTGGAGGGCAGATTTCACTGGGATAATTTAAAGTTTCCATGTCGCATTTGAAGAAATCCCTGATGCACCCCTATAGTAGAAATTCCCCAAAAGTGACCCTATTTTGGAAACTACAAGATAAGGTGACAGTTTTATTAGTGCTATTTTGGGGTACATAGATTTTTTTTACGGCATTCACCTGAGGGGGTAGGTCAAGTGCGATTGTTACGGACGCAGCAATATCTAATAAGTCTATTTTTATTAAATTTTGTAATTTTTTAAATAAAAAAAATCTCTTGATGAAGGGAAAGTGGCCCTTATTTTTCACTGTAAACTTTTATTTTTATAAAACACTTTTTTGCCTTTTTTGACTTTTTATTTTGTCTCAGTATAAGGACTTCAACATTTCAGGGTCTGTTCCCTGTTTCAATGTAAAACAATACATGCTGTACACTGACAGTGTGCCTGTGAGACTCAGCCTGGGGGCTGGATCTCACAGGCTTCCATACACACCAGAACCCAAGGCCTTTGGAAGACCTGGAGTTGCCATGGCAGCCATCGGCCCCCTGTCACCACAGCGTGGGGGGGTCGATGGAGCAGAGGGAGCCCCCTCCCTCTGCGACCCTCTTATATGCCACAGTTAGTGGTGATTGTAGAATATAAGAGGTTAATCCTCCTACTGTAAACTCTGATGCCGACGGATACAGCAGGGGCCCGGCTGTCAGTCACAGCAGGGACCTGTATTGATCAGACACGTCCCATGTCACCAAGGGGTTAATGAGGTTTTCTCATGAAGACAGTCCATTTTTGAATAGAAGGCAGCCTCATTCTGATTCATTGAAGGAGCTGTCCATCATGAGAATAACAAGGATAATTTGAAAAACAGCACCACACATGTCCACAGGCGTGCAGTATAGCAGCTCAACTCCATTCACTGCAATACAGGTGAATAGCAACACCGGGCACAACTAACATAGTAACATAGTTTATAAGGCCGAAAAAAGACATCTGTCCATCCAGTTAGGCCTGTTATCCTGCAAGTTGACTGCAACTCTTTGACAATTTTTTGGAAAACAGCCGCAAGGTTTTTCTAATCCTATATAACCAGTGAATAAAAAGATTAAATTTATTGGCAAACATTAAATGGAGCGGCTAGGATTGGGAATTTAATAATCAACTCCATCCAACAGTTAGAATTTATATTTACATTTAATTTACATACATTGCATCAGTGCTAAACAGATTATGGAGCACATCCAGCAGGGCTCACACATTTCCTGTTCTCAATCTTGCACCCTAGTTTTTACAAGCCTCCCTACTTGTGATGTTATTACATCACACATCGTTAATAATTAAGGTCCGTGTACTGGAATCTTACGTTTTTGAAGGATGAATGAGGTGCTGCCTCTGCTCCACACTGTTTCTGGTAATCCGCCCAGTCAAAGTCCTGCTCTGGATAGCCTGCTTGCAGAAAAGATGAGGAAATGCTTTACAAGAGGTCATGAAATCTCACATTTCTACATGTACACATATTTATACATTACTAGCAGAAAGACCCGGCTTTGCCTGGGTATATTTCATCTATTTCATTTAATGTTTCTGTGTGTCGTTGCAGAGAGAAAGTCAATGCTGCTGACAGAAGTTGATTTTTACCTTCATTTTTTCAATCCCCATTGGCTGCGGAGTGGGAGAGGGCGTGACCTGACCGGGGGCGTGGTTTAGCGCGACCTTGGGGGGGGGGTTTGCTTTTAAGTCCTTTTAGTGGAAGAAAACATCTTTTATTACCACTGAAGGGTAGTAGTCTAATATTAGTCTTTTTCATCTAATGTTTCTGTGTGTTGTTGCAGAGAGAAACTCACCCTCCCACCCCTGCAGCTGACAGAAGTTTATTTTACCTTCATTTTTTCAATCCCAATTGGCTGCGGAGGGGGAAGGGGGCGTGGCCTGACAGAGTCGGGGTGTGGCTTAGTGAAACCTGGAGCAGGTGTTGTAAGTCCTTCTTTTGAGAGTGGTGTGAATCACGGGTTGGTGCCATGGTAATTTATGAGGACACGCAATGGGTAGCAGTGGAAGATTTACTACTGAACGGTCATAGTCTAAAATTAGTCTAAAACATAAGTTATATTTATGGTAACTGGAATACCCCTTTAACAGTATCATCCACAGCGCTCTGCCCCTTTAAAGCATTGAATAGAAATGACTGGATTGTTACCTGAGATCCTCAGCTGGCTGCTAATTACCTGGCTGTGTTGTTATGGAAACCTGCCTTCCCTGTGTGTGTCTGTGCAGAGAATGGCAGTTGGGGTTTAAAACCAATGCTGTCAGGCTAATATTGGCTAATGGAGGTCATATTTTGGGAATATCTCGGGAACTTTATGTCCTAGAGAGATGAGACCTGGTCTAAAACCTTCCTGGGCACCTGATGTACCTGTGTGCAGAATTTGGTGAAAATCGGTCAAGTAGTTTGGTCGCGCATAGAGAACAGACAGACAGACAGTCTTAATTTTTATAATATTAAGAGATTTAGTAATCAATGTAACATTTTTTCCTGCTTAGTCTGTGTAAAGTTGATATGCTCATGGATAACAACTCGAGGAAACATCATCAAAGTCAACGGCAATTGAATAGTTACAAAAAGCAAATAAATCTATCGAGTTTAGTCCATTATGTGACAGCACTATTTGATCTAGAGAAAAGTCAGAACAAAGGCCCTGCTAAATAAATACCAATTTACTCACACATAAGGAAAGGATCCTTTCTAATGGTGGATGCACACATTGATTTTAATTTTTTTTTTTTTTTTGTTTTTTTTTGCACTTTTGTGTCATTAGTGGTGTTTTTTGCATCTGCATTTTTGTGTGTTTTTAGCTGTAAAGTTTGTTAAGTTCTTTATTGTGACTGACCCTCCTTCAATAACATCGTGAGATGGATGTATTAAACGTGCTCTAGACATAGTTGATCCTTCAGTACATCCTTGTTATGTCTATGGTTTCTTTTCATCTTCTACTCAACATGACAGCCGGAATCTGATTGGCTGTTATATAGGGCTCAATGGATTTTATTAAAGATGATAAATACTTAGAATGTATATGTATATAGAGTCTATATGTCTGCGTTACAGACCTTTTGGAGGTGTGAGATTAACTCCATTTATAAGAGACCACTGTATCGGCAGGAGTCCCAGGGAATCAACATGACAAAGCATTGATACGTTTCTAGCTTCTGGTCTCAAATCATCGATGGTTACTAGGAAGTATATGTTATTAAAAACCTGCAATAAAAAAAAGATTGTATTAACCACTTAAGGACCAGGCCAATTTCATTTTTTTGTTTTTCCAAAGAGCAATAACTTTTATACTTTTCCATTCACATAGCTGTATGAGAACTTTTTTTCATGATATGTTGTACTTTAACAGCACCATTTTATTTACCATATCTTGTATCAAAAAACAGGAAAAAAATTATTTGTGGGATAAAATTAAAAAAAAAAAATCTGCCATTTTTTGGGAAGGTTTTGTTTTTACAGCATTCTCTGTGTGCTAAAAAAAACACATGACTGCCTGACTTACTCGCCCACCAAAATATGCCCACTTCTCAATAAATAAAAACAGTCCAACGCCAAAATATTTTCAAAACCTTTATTGGTGGGATTTGGCCACAGCTTATTAAAATTTCCCAACTTGTTTTAATAACTTAAATAAACTCTTGTTAACCTGCAACAACCATGAGGTTGGACGCCCTCACCCGTGTCAGCGTGGGCCTGAGACACTCCATGGTATGTATTCACCACTAAGAACACAACATATATACCAATAAGGGAGGGAGAGACAGCTTTCCTTACCACTTGAGTGAAGAAAAGAGGCCGAACCCTTAGGGTAGGACCTTTAAATAGTATGTCCCTCAAAGCATCCTGGGAAAACACATGATCACCTCTCCTTAACCCTTTCACACCAAAATGCTTTGTGGGCAAAACTTAACTACCCAACTTTAAACTCCGCCAAACGCCTAGTCAGTCAGGAATTGCCCTTCCTATGCATCATGGCCCCTTACATTCTGTACTATTACAGCGATACTGATTTCTGACACCCATTACTTTTATATATTTCTGTCTCCAGAGCTGCATGATGGCTTATTTTTTGCAGGGAATGCTGAAGTTTTTATAGGCACCATTTTGGGGCACACTTGGTGCTTTGATCACTTCTTGTTCTATTTTTTTAAGGAGCAAACGGATTTGGGCAATTACTGGATTTTCCCATTACGACATTCACAGGATAGTTACTCCTAACATATTTTAATAGTCATTTTTGGAGGTGATGATATCAATTATGTTTTTTTTTTATTGTTTATTGGTTTTTATATGTAAAATTGGGAATGGGGGTGATTTGAATTCATAATATTTTAGTGTTTTTACATATTTTATAAAAACATTTTTATTTTTAGTTGACCTAGGGGACTTGATAATGCAATTGTTCAATCACTTATATCATAGACTGCAATAGTTTACTACTAAAGTCTATGTGGATCGGGCGGTCTACGTTTTAAGCAGTTGCAGGTAGAGGTTTATAGACCATTAAGAATGGAAGGTCTGAGAACCTTTAGGGTGCCCTCATACAGTACATTGCAGAATTTTCGGCAACAAAATCTGCAACATAGAGACATTTCCTATCTTAGTCTATGGGGATGATACCTGCATTCTGTTCCGGCGTGGAATATTAATTCCACAGTGTAACAGAACGCAATTAATGTTTTGTTGCGTATTTCCTGTAGCTGAATGTCTCTATTCATTTCAATGGAGATGCAATCCACACAGAAATTCGCAACACGTGAGGGCACTCTTACAAAAGGCTTCCATAGCAACCAACTGGCATCTGGGGGTGGAGGGGATTGATCGGAGGACAGAGGGAGCCCGCTCCATACACTCGAGGTGATGTAACGGTACATTGTAAAGTGGTTAATCAATGAAGATCAGTTGGACACTTATAGCTACTTTATCATCAAACATTTATGTAGCCTTCAGTAGATTACAGTCCTTGGAAAAAAAGAGCATATACAGATTGTAAACATAAACTGAATGATATACAGTCCCTGTCCATACCAATTTGACGTATAAAAAAAACTGAAATAGAGGCATAATGAGGGTCATATATTATGCCAGATTTTAGCATAATAAATTATAACTTTTTAAATGCCTTTGTGTTAGGCAAATGTAACTTTGTCACAGTGTCCTAGGGTGGGCTGTTGCGCAGGTGGGGCCATAGCAAATTCACCAACAAATCTACTCCAGTCAAGGATGGACTGCCAGAGGAGGCTCCTAATTTAAGACAAAGTATATGCCTCATTATGAATTAAGCATATCCTCTGGCTGCACAAGGGTATCAAAGATTGGCGTAAAACAATGGTCTTTGATAAATGACACCCATTGAGTGTATAAAGAAAAACTTGCATCGAGAAGATGGCAAGACAATGAGAGCGCCAGCCTGATTTATGTAATATGGCTGTGGCTAGAATCAGAAGTTGCAACAGGATTAAAGGTCTTCCCATTTCATAAGCGATGTCATGTTACTAGGATATATCATTACTTAATGATCAAAGGGTGTTCAACCTCCTAGACCCCCAACAATCCTGAGAAGGAAGGGGATGCCATGCCAGTTTAACTAATTTTTCCCTGTCCAGTGGTGCTCCCAGCCATCCAGCTGTGCAAGGAGCTGCAGCAGTGCTCTCAGAAAAAACCCATACACCACTTTCTAATGCTTTATGATATAGGAAAACCTCTTCAAACATATGTTTTTTTTTCTGAATCACATTTACATTAAGCATCAAGCACATACCCCTTTTTATGGCTTTACTCGCTCTAACAAAGAGTACATAGAAACATATGAGGGCTTATTGTACATACCTATGCCCCCAATTTTTCTGTCAAACTCTATATGAATCCAAAAAATTCAATGCTCTATTCAACGTTAGGCTTCTTTCACTTTAGCGTAAGGCTTGGCCGGCAGGCTGCCAGATCCATACTAACGCTTGCACACGTGTGCTGCCAGGACAAAAAAACACAGCATGCTGGAACGGCCTGCCAGCCAAGCCTAAGGCTACTTTCACACTTGCGTTTGCGGGATCCGTTTGTGAAATCCTTCCAGGCTCTCACAAACGGATCCGTCATGATAATACAACTGTTTGCATCTGTTCTGAACGGATCCGTTTGTATCTTTTAAATAGCAAAGACGGATCCGTCATGATCTCCACTGAAAGTCAATAGAGGACAGATCCGTTTTCTATTGTGTCAGAGAAAATGGATCCGTCCCCATTGACTTACATTGTGAGTCATGACGGATCCGTTTGCATCAGTTTCTTCATGCGGACACCAAAACGCAGCAAGCAGCATTTTAGTGTCCGCCTCCAAAACAGAATGAAAACTGAACTGAAGCAAAACTGATGCATTCTGAATGGATCCTTTTCCATTCAGAATGCATGAGGACAAAACTGATCAGTTCAGGACCGTTTGTGAGAGCCTGTGGTGGATCTCACAAACGGATCCTGCAAACGCAAGTGTGACAGAAGCCTTATATTACAGAGGTTTTCTGCCCTATAAAAAGTGTTATTATACTCTGTAAACAGCATCATATTATGGTATATAGAGTGTCAAAGGGCAGTCAGTCTTTTGCAAATGGTTCTTCAATGTGTATAAGTCTTATTTTAAGGAAGGCTAACTGCAGGCCACTGTCAGTAAAGAAAGTTTATTTAGACCTGAAAGAAGATGCCAGAGTTGAAAATTATCATTAAGACACAGGAAATACAATATACAATCTAAGACAAATGGTAAATTTCCACATTAATTATATGCTATATTTTCCAGGCATCCATGACTAAAGACCTAAAGATAATACCAGGGCTTGCTCATAATCTAGATTTTCTTGTTGTGATTTTCTTCGCCCTGAAAGTGACCTTTGCAAGTATTACTGTTGGTCATTGTGAATCATCATATGATACTAGTTGCAGCTGCAAACTGCTGCAACCAACATCCTGGAAACCCACTTCAGATAAGTTCACAAAAAATATATGATATGTACTGTGGGATAATGATAGAAAGTCATACTACTATTAACATGTTCGGCATGTTTCCTTCCATTTAGAGGGTATAAGAGGATATACCTAGTAAATTGGTATTCTATTATTACTGTGTTCACTTTATTAAAGATAGCCCATTGACTATAAACGTCCTTGAGCTTTGCCCCCTGTGTGCAGCACCTGTACATAGAAGCTCCATGACTCAGCTGCTTTAACCTGAGAACTTTTTTCCTGGTCTCCAGGCTTTTGATCACTCTGACAAGCTGTCAAAGCGATCACAAATGCTTGTACTATCTCCCTCTCATTACTGCCGGTCACAGAGCAGTTTACAACTACATATTGGGTGTTTTTGCAAACTTCAGAATCAGGAAAATAAATATTCAGGTTTGATTTGCTGTTTACCCTTGCTATCTTATGGGACAAATTAATTAAAAATTGAAAATCTGCGAAAAAATATATATATTTTAAATTTCACCTTCCTTCTGTTTTAATTCTTGTGGGAAATCTAAAGGGTTAACAAACTTTGTAAAATCAGTTTTGATTACATTGGGGGCTGTAGTTTCTAAAATATGTTCATTTATGGGAGGTTTCTATTATTTAAGCCCCTCAAAGTCACTTTAGAACTGCAAAGGTCCTTTAAAATTAACTATTGGAAATTTTCATGAAAATCTTAAAAATTACATCTAAAATTCGAAGCCTTCTAACGTCCTAAAAAAATAAAATTACATTTCCAAAATTATGCCAACATAAAGTGGATATATGGTGAATGTTCATTAATAACAATTTTATTAGATATCCCTATGCAACTTAAAAGCAGAGAAATTCATATTTAAAAAATTGTGATTTTTTTTTTTCAAAATTTTCAGTAAATTTTGATTTTTTATAAATAAAGGTAAAACATATTGACTCAAATTTACCATTAACATGAAGTACAATGTGTCACGAGAAAACAGTCTCAGAATCGCTTGGATAAGTAAAAGCGTTCCAAAGTTATTACCACATGAAGTGACACATGTCAGATTTGCAAAATTAGGCCTGATCAGGAAGTGGTTAAACCCAGAATCCAAACACAAAAAAGAACAATCAACAAAATGTAACATAAACTCCTTATGTGTATTTGTTATTTTCTCTTGTTTGGTCAGATATCAGCACACCATGAAAAATAAACTAGAAAAACGGTGCAGTTTTCTCTTAGGCTGCAGCCATGTGTTCTGCCCCCCCCCCCATACTAGTGCACATAATCCAGAAAGTGTTGGAAGAGGGGAGCTGGGTTTAGTGTGGGTAAGTTTTGTCTACACAGTGAGTGTGGCCATTTTGTTGAAAGGAATCTCATACTTGGTAATAGTTCAAAACAGATTTGGTTACAACCATGTGGAGCTGTAATAGACTACAGAATATCACATCTATCAAGATAAACCCCCTCCTCAGATTTCCATTTCAGGATCCTGGGAAAGCCTAGGTTACAACCATGTGGAGCTGTAATAGACTGCAAAACACTAACTCTACCAAGATAAAGCCCCATCCCCATTCCTAAATAGTGACATAGTCAGGCAGATTTGCCTCTCAGAGTCCTGGAAAAGCTGGGTTACAATCTTTTAATTGTAATTGTAATAGACTATAGAATACTAAATCTACCAAGATAAATCCTCCTCCCCTCCCAGTAATAAGTGCTGGATCTGTGTGTCCAGGATGCTGCTGTCTATAATTTAACACTAAGATAAGGTATGGAAGAGCAGAGAAAGCTATTGGAAACAGAAGAAGTGCTCTGATAGACACATCAGATTCTGCAGCTATTAGCTAGATGAAGGACTTACACACACTATGCAGAACCAATTTTTTTAGAAAGTTGCTTAGTTTTGCATTCCATAACCTGAAATACTACATAGAAGAATTGCGTAAGGAGATTAGACCTTGAAATTCTAGAAATTCAGATTGTTGGCAAATATTTAGATGTTATTAAACAGTAGTAATAAATGTTAATATCACTCACCCTATGTACAATTTAATTAGTCATTATTTGATAAGAATTACCTTAGTGACAGTTGCAGGACGGATATTAGAAGGTTCAGTTGGGTCTACTGCCTCCACCTTCATCCCAACAGTGAATGAATGCGGCCTTAGGTCAGCGTGATCCTTGATAAAAGACAAAAATTATGTTACTAGAAATAAACTGCTGAGGTTGAGATGGAGGTCCCTTTTTGCACTATAAAATAGCATATTTGTATGTTATTTGAAAGAGAGATTATGTTTACAGAAAAATAAATTTAGCACCTTCAGTGCTGAAACCAGTGGCGTAACTACAACTAACTGGGCCCCACAGCAAATTTTTGAATGGGGCCCCCCAGAAACTTCCTCGCAACCCCGAACTCACATGCAACCCTCACTCTTGTAGCTAGTCAAGACTGAGCTCTCCCAGACAAGGCCTGACAGCCGCTCCATCCACTTTCTATAGTGTCACTGTATATAATGTCATTGTATAATACTGTTGAGGGGGGCCTGACAATAAAATCTTCTAGTCTCCCTCCTGAGGGGGCCCCTTGTGGGTCTGGGCCCCAAAGCAGCTGCTTCCCCTGCTTCCCCTATTGCTACGCCCCTGGCTGAAACTCACATCAATGCCATAGTCAGTGAGTTCTGGGTCTGTAAGAGGTGGTGGACAGGTGGAAAAATTACAACTTTGTAACTAAAACTGATTCTTACCTTGAAAACTTCAACTGGAAGAGGACTTCTTGCTGCATCTACCAGAGATTTTTCAAGAGCGCTTTTCCATTCAGACATACTCTTGAGTGGACAAAGATCTGAAGTATTACAAATACACAAATATCATGTAGAAAATACTAGAGTTTTGAAGCCAGGTTTAACATTGATTATATCAAATTTCATTGATTATTATGTGTGATAAATGCAATTGTGCATCCAAGTAAACCATGGAATTGCTTATTCTACAACCCATTATAGGGAGTCTGCCACCTCCTTCAAACTCTATCAAGTACAGTTATATATGAATAGCACTGCTGCTCCTGACTCTGGATCACTATTTTATATGGTCATACATATGCCCGTTTCCCTGCTGTGCATCTGCAATCTTGCGCTGGAATACATTGAAAGGACTCATGAGTCTCAGCATATAATGAAAAGGACTACTGGATGTATTCCAGCACTGGTTTGTGGGTGCACAGCATGGAAACAGAGGAGTGAGCATGGACATACAACTTAGTGTTCTGGAGTCATGGGCAGCAGTACTACTCATGTAGTACTGCACCTCATGGGGCTTGGAGGAGAACACAGTCCCATTAAGCTTTACTTTACACATATCTGCAAATACTGATTTTAAAGGGGTTCTTTCACAAATATAGCCCAATCTTATATTGAAGCGTTGCCAATGATCAGATAATCGATGTCGGTCTGGCTTCAGAAACCCATCACAATCAGCTGGAGTCAGCCACACTGTTCCAGCACTGTACTTAACAGAAGGGGCCTTGAAAAAAGAAACCCCCCCAGTGATGCCCATATACCCTAATTGTTCATATAGAAGGGGGCTGCGGTTTTATTTTAACTAATGCTTAGAGTCCTAAAGAACCATTTTAGAACAACATTTCAAGCTGTTTACCTATATATCTTTCAATACACAATGCAAAATGGAATTGCAAACAAAATATTGTCAGGGTTGTTCAGTGTCAATATCTGTCCATTCCATGATCTACACTAAGATACAATTTCTAGTTGGTGTTTTTTTTTATCAATATGCAAACCTATTGCGCCAGTTGATAAATTTAGCCCAGTATATTGCCCTAGATAACAGTGAATGAAACTCCACACAGAGGAGTAATCGGGAAATCAACAGGCAGCATTTTTAAAGACTTTCATCTCTAGTAGTTTCACTGGCATTCGTAGACTAGCTGGCCTAGTAAGCAGGGATAGCTTGAATGTTCAGCTGTATATATCAGAGTAAACATATAAAAAATGGCCTGTTTCCTGACTAAAACCACTAATAGCAGACCGCTGGTTTCCGACAAAGCGTGGGAACAAACTGAACACTATAGAAATTAGATCTGTCACTTTACATGTTTTGCTTTTGGGTCAATGATAAAAAATCCACTATTTTTGGAGACTTTATTGAAAGAAATCAGAGCACTAAGCAGAACATTGCTACTAGAATAGAAAAAAGAAATATATAATTTATAGTCTTGGCCATTTTATGTATTTTTCTGTCCATATTTTATATTAAATAAGTGAAGTTCTCATGTTTAATTACATTTTCTAAATATTTCAGGTGACAGTTATGAAATGGCATCTTAGTTATGTATTGTACTAATCAATCTTTTAGTGGTTTAGTATGTTGGCTCTTATCTTTAGAGTGACATTACAGACCACATAGTCATTGACTAGAACTTCCATCTATAAATAGTGATTTATGGAGGTTTCTATAGAGGTCCTACCATCAAGATTTATACACTCATATAATGAAGTCAAAGTTTGCTTAACACCATAACTAAACACGGAAAAAATCATTAAGACATACCTAAAGGTGGTTCCATTCTGCACTGATTTTCTTGGCACCAACCAACAGGTCGAAGTCTACAGTCCAGGTAAAATAACCACTGATCACAAGAATCTGACTCTTCCAAGCCAACATACCGCAATCGTAATCTTCCTCCCACATTTTCTACCACACTGACTATCCAGTACTGGAAGGGATTCTGGGAGTCTTGCAGCTCTATGAGTGAATCAGCTGTAATAAGATCTACAGGGGCTTTTCCACGAAGAGGCTTTTTAGAGAGAAACAAAAGCAGTTTTTAATAAAAAAAAATTATAATCAATTTGGTACATTATAGGAATAAGTTATATTATGTCTACCGCAAGATGCAGAGTGACACTTCATTAGCCAAGGATGTATCTCATATGTCATCACTAATGATGGCTGCATCTCAGGCTGCATAGCAGCTACAGGTCTTGTTTTAAAGCTGACTATCTAAGTGATAGCTTCAATACTATCCAAGATACAGCTATAAGAAACAGGTTCCAGTAACAGCTGCATGCACCTGCAGCTCTTACTCCCAACCAAATTTCTAAAGGCAATAACTCCACATGTATCATGGCTAGCACCACAATCCTTTTCCAGTTTAAGGTGTATTGTCGGCTTTAAAACAAGAAACATCTCATATCTCTAGCTGTTATGGAGCCTGAGGTATACCGGATTAAAGAATCCACCATCAGCCAGCTGTGATCTCAGCCAGAGTGCGCAAAGAGGGACCTGCTGCAGGGAGAGGAACAGAATGTAACATGGATTTCTGTGCATGTAAGCAATCCCCCTTCACATATGGGGCAGTCTTTTTTCCAGAAAAGGAGTGCTTGCTCATCAAATCACCCCTCTCCACCCATTTAGGCTTTTTATTAAAGAGGCTCTGTCACTAGGTTGTAACCTATGTATTTAAATACATAGGTTACAAGTCCTAGTGACAACTTTTAAAATCATACCTTTCATGCAGAGTTCTGCGCAGCGGTCGCGTAGAAATCTAAACATATGCAAATGAGCCATCGGAGCACCGGGGGGGCGGCCTCTCTCCTCTGGAGCACCGCTCCTTCACCGCCCCCGGGGCGCATGCGCCCTAAAATTTTCCCGGCGCATGCGCAGTAGCGCTTGCAGTGTCTACACTGCAAGCGCTACTGCGCATGCGCCGGGAAAATTTTAGGGCGCATGTGCGAGAGTTCAGCGCTAGACTTACCAGTCTAGCGCTGTCTATCAAATACAGGAGGGGGTGTGATTAGAGACAGAGGACGTGCCTCGAGCCCGGGGGGGGGGGGGGGGGGGCGGTGAAGGAGTGGTGCTCCAGAGGAGAGAGGCCGCCCCCTGGTGCTCCGATGGCTCATTTGCATATGTTTTAAAGTTTAGATTTCTGCGCGACCGCTGTGCAGAACTCTGCATGAAAGGTATGATTTTAAAAGTTGTCACTAGGACTTGTAACCTATGTATTTAAATACATAGGTTACAACCTAGTGACAGAGCCTCTTTAATGCTATGACCCAGATGTTTATCAGCGTCCAAATCACAGCATCAAATAAGGTGCTCTAAACACAAATATCAATATAGTTTACACTGTTCATTGATTACTGACTCCCTAGCAACACCAGTTACACATAACTGTAGTTGCAATAATGATTATCACTAGAGAGGAATATCTAATATATTTCTGAAAGACAAAAAAGTTGCAAAATACATTTTTGTTCAATGTTGTCATAATAGATTGTTGTCAATTACCAGAATTGCATACAATACTCAGTATATGCTCTTACTATATATATATATATATATATATATATATATATATATATACAGTATATATATATACACTGCACAGTACCACTTCTCTTGTCCTGTATACTGGGTGTAATTCTCAGTATCTGCTCTTATTCTGTATATATGGACACTGCACAGTACTACTTCTCCTGCCCTGTATACTGGGTGTAATTCTCAGTATCTGCTCTTATTCTGTATACATGTACACTACACAGTACCACTTCTCCTGTCCTATATACTGGGTGTATATATATTCTGTATATATGGATACTGCACAGTACCCCTTATGTTGTCCTGTATACTGGGTGTAATCCTCAGTATCTGCTCTTATTCTGTATATATGGACACTGCACAGTACCACTTCTCTTGTCCTGTATACTGGGTATAATTCTCCGTATCTGCTCTTATTCTGTATATATGAACACTGCACAGTACCACTTCTCTTGTCCTGTATACTGGGGGTAATTCTCAGTATCTGCTCTTATTCTGTATATATGGACACTGCACAGTACCACTTCTCTTGTCCTGTATACTGGGTATAATTCTCAGTATCTGCTCTTATTCTGTATGTATGGACACTGCACAGTACCACTTCTCTTGTCCTGTATACTGGGGGTAATTCTCAGTATCTGCTCTTATTCTGTATATATGGACACTGCACAGTACCACTTCTCTTGTCCTGTATACTGGGTATAATTCTCCGTATCTGCTCTTATTCTGTATGTATGGACACTGCACAGTACCACTTCTCTTGTCCTGTATACTGGGGGTAATTCTCAGTATCTGCTCTTATTCTGTATATATGGACACTGCACAGTACCACTTCTCCTGTCCTGTATACTGGATGTAATTCTCAGTATCTGCTCTTATTCTGTATATATGGACACTGTACAGTACAACTTCTCCTGTCCTGTCTATGTGCTCCCCTGCCCCTGGCCACAAAGCACTGAGGGAAGGGGGGCCCAAGCAAAACTCTTGCACCAGGGCCCATAAGCCTTTAGCTACACCCCTGACTGTACAGTACCACTTCTCTTGTCCTGCATGTTGGGTGTGATTCTCATTGTCGGCTATTATTCTGTATGTATTGTGCCTGCAGACCTACGAACAGTCCACTTCAACCAGGCATTTTTTCTGACAATCATAGTGTCTGGACAACGGAGTCCAGGGTCATTAACGATCTTTGAGGACATGGTCTATGTAAATGAGCAAACACATGTTTAAAATTCTTGTGCATCACTTAACACACGTTCTGTACATTAGAATCTAACCACAGAAATTAGTCATTTTAGTGTATATGAGTCTATGCTGTACAGATGTGTATTTGTTACAAGTTTAAACCTATTCCTAACTGTCCATAGATACTATAGTGACTGCGTACCTCCATTTGACTGTACCTATGAGTGTCAGTGACTGCTCACTTGTCACTTATTTTCCCTTTGAGTATTAGGGTGAGGCCAAATAGGGCAGCACTGACACGGCCAAAAAACAAAGTAGCATACGGCCCCTGAATATTAAGTGGATGCCTAAAGATTCTATATACAAAATAAAAGTAAATACAGAGCATTATATCCAGTATACAGGGCCGGAGAAGTGGTACTGTGCAGTGCCCATATACACAGAATAAGAAAAGATACTAAGAATTACACCTAACTTACAAGCGAAGTGGTTCTATGTATAGTCCACATATAAATAAGATCAAATACTAAGCATTTCACCCAGCATATTTGCCAAAAGAAGTGTTAATATTAAATTAGTTTAATAAAGACCAATGGAAAAAAAATGACTTTTAGCCCAAAATGAGTATTTTTTTTTAAATGCTCCCAAAGGTGTTCATAGCCTGCACCATGTGTTAGTTGCAATTAAGATTTTTTTGAGATTTGTTAAGATTTCATCCCCTTTGCTGCAGATCTTCCTCATATCCACTACGTGTGAACCAACCTTTATTGTTTCCTTGATGTTTATTTTATCTGCCTTCCCTGACTGTAAAGTGCTGTGGAACATGTTGGTACGGTAAAAGTACAAAGATCACATCTATATTACTATGAAACAGTATGCTACTAGATTGTACACCTTGTTTCCTTCTTACATACAGTATATCTGAGTGTCATTTTATTTCCTTTGCTTAATAAAAATGATCTCCTACAGACTGTGGATATTCATTTTGAGGACAACTGCATATAAAGCTCTTTGTTAAAGAGGATAATGCAGGGGAAGTACATTAAAAACCTATTCAGAAATGTACGATGAGAGTTTTAATAACAGTCATTCATTGTGCTCTGATGACCCCTTTTAACACACTTTACAAGCATAACCTAAAGACCAACTCTGAAAGAGTTCACAGATCCGGCAATTGGTTTCCATGACAACTGCCTGTCCTGCAGGTTGTTACAGTAGCTTTCAACTTAGTCTGTTTTCCTTATTCTTTTTTAATGAAGCATTTTATTATCTTGTGGCGTGGGATCCATTGCAAGAATAAACACAATCTGTGATGTCATTGGACTCTCATGATTGGAAATAAGGTTTTAGCCAAAAATTTCCTTGTTGCATAAGTCGTATGGATTTCCCAGGTCCTGTTTTTTTTTCTTCCTTTTGTAATCTAAAGATTATCTACACCCAAAGAAGGATTTAATCTCTATCTCACACTATATGTTTATATTTCTTAGGGAAAATACCTATAAACTGAGCAATATTTAAAAACAGAAGCGTTAAAGGGGTTATCCCATAAATAATGTAAAAAATGAAAATCAGACATCATATAGTACATGACAATCTCTTTCTAAAAAACTAGAACCAGCCCTGAACCTCACATGGATCCAGAGATCTCCACATTCATTGCTCTGCTAGATTTCTATCGAGCTGAAAGCTCAAGGGAGTGTCCTTTCTGCTGCAGCTCTCCCCCTATTGCAACTCAGCGCATCTGGAGGATGAAACTGAGCATATGCAGCCATCTCAGGTGGTGCCATCAACAGCAGGTGGCGCTATACAGATACATTTTATTGACTAACTCTGAAGAATATTGGAGAGGGAGAGTGCAGGGAGACTTATTCTGCATCGGTTTTATTTACTCCTACATTTATTTATTCCTACATCAGCCGTAAACTAAGATATGTAATTCAATACTAATAAGACGGAAGCCTTTATTAGTCCAGTGCCAGCGTGCCAACCAATACCATTCATCTACACCCATTAGGAGGGCCAGGTCTTAATGATGACCATCCTCGTCTTTTGATGGCTTTACTTCCTAGAAAAGGCAGCAAGATGCAGAGAGAGGAGGAGCTGGATGTTCCTGATTACATATTCTCATTGATATTAGGATATGGAAAAGGAGGAATAGCAGATGGCAGAAGAAGGGCTCCCACCTGTGTTTATTGTCAAATAACCTGTAGGAGATTGCCATTTTAGGAAAACTTGATTTGTCTCCTCGTTGCAAATTGAAGTTTTCCTAAACTTTGGACCAAATTCCACTTTGTTTCGCTCAACACTAATTTAAATTAATAAAGAACACATGTGTACCAAATCTTTTCATTCACATCTATCAATCAGCTCCTCCCACTATCTTATCTGATGCTGGAAGATTGGACTGAATTTTCAAAATGGCAGGTTTATTTTAATTTAGAGACAATGAATATAATAGACTATAGTTAGAAAACAAATCAATACATTAATAATACAATGTAAGAGAATGACATACTCCCTCTAGAAGTTTTGCTGGGGCAGTCCGGGAGCCAGTCAGATCATGAATGAGGAACTCAGCCCAGTCTGTGCATTTGTCTTTTATTCCTGCAAAGAAACGGCTCTTGTTATTGTGACAATAGGTAAGCATATTAATGTAAAGAAATATTAGTCTTTTGTCTTCTTGATATTTCTCTTTATATTGGCATATATTACTTATCCTCCCTGCTTTTCAGGTAATTTAGGTTCAGTGCATACTGGGAGATGTAGTTTTGAAACAGCTGGAATGCAATAGCTTGGAGACCTGTTCTAAACTAGAACACATAAATGTTAGGCCACATGCACACAGTGCATATTGCAGTTTTGCGTGGGTTTTTCGTGCAGAAAATCCACAGCATAAGGGCCCTTCCACACAACCGTATGCCCTCCTAGACATATGGTCCGTGAGTGGGCCATATGTCCCGGAGTGGCATCGATCGTGCGCATGGGAGCTCACAGCATCATTGATTACAATGATGCTGTGCACGTCGGGCCGCCCGCGGGACTATTGTCCCGCACCCATATAATCTTATGAGTGCGGGACAATAGCCCCGCGGGCGGCCCGGCGTGCACAGCATCATTGTCATCTATGAATCTGTGCCCTCCAGTGCGCATGATCGATGCTGCTCCGGGACATATGGCCCACTCACGGACCGTATGTCTAGGAGGGCATACGGTCGTGTGAAAGGGCTCTAATACAGAACCAGATAAATTTATGAGATTATCATAATCTCATGAACACTGTTTGAAAAGTTTCAGTGTAGAAATTGACCTGCGGTGCAAATTTTTAAATCCGTAGCATGTCAATTATTTTTGTAGATTTTCAGTTCAGATTTCACCCTTTGCAATGCAGAGGGTATGATCTGGTGCAAATCCACATAAAAATTAATGACAAAATCAGAACGTAACCCATGTGGATTTGGCGCAGATATGTTGAAGAAACATCCACATCAATATCCATATGGAAAATCCAAATAAGCATAGTTGTGCCGTTTGCATTACCCTTATAGGTGTACTTTCAGAGTATTAAAAATTTTTGGGGCTATCAATCCAAAGTTCCACTTAGACAATCGCCAACCTCAGTGGTTAAGTACTATTCATGCACAAGTGACTGCAAAGACAATGACTGGCTTAGCTGTCACATGAACGATGGATGTGACATCGCCACTTCCAGTCCGATGGGGAGCAGAAGTTCCAGGGACCAGACCCATGGCACTGGAACAGAGAAACTTTTAGCAGGTGAGTTAATTTTTTTGGTTTTATAACCCTGACTGTTCCCCTTATAGTTTTAAACATGTCAAACAACAATATAGAAAAACATTCTTCTTGTACACCCTATTAGAGAACTGGGACTACAAGTGTGTAGTGTGACAGCAGGTCTCAGAAAAGTTGCATGACTTTTCTGAAACTTGCTTTTGCATGATTATTATACAGATGCAATTTGACTGAAAAAATACAGCCAGATTACAGAAAAGCTGTAGGCAAGTTGACTGGTCTATGATGGCAAACTCATGTGTGACTTGCGACCTGTGGCCAAAATCCAACAGGATTATTTTGTGACTGTTGCTTCCCAGTTGCAGCATGTCACATGAGGCATCATTGACCAATGACAATCTCTGAATGTTGCGATCTTCATGTACACAACACACATTACACATATAGACCCAGCCTTCATTAGAGGGATCTCCTCTGTTCAGGACTTCCATCTCTTTGCTAGAAAAGAGAGTAGTTACAAAGGGTATCTGGATAGACTGTTTTGTATTAAACAGACAATTCATTTCTTAGTAATTGATAGGCACTGTGCAGTGCTTGATTTCCCCTATGGTGGTGCTTCAGGGAAAGTGAACTGTTAGGGTATGACCACATGGTCAGGTTTCTGCATGCAGTATTGCATGCCAAAACCAGAAATTAATTAAAAAAAGAAGAAAAGTCCTGTCCTTTATACTTTCTCTCCTTATATGATTCACTCCTGATTTAGGCTTCCAAAACTGCATCAGGAAACCTAACCATGTGGCCGTTCCCTTAGAGTACATTATCAATACAGATTGATTAGGAAAATCAACAGTGTATATGCCACATGTAACCCTTCCGGCAATGTTTTTCCACATGTAACAGCTAAGGCCCCAGCACAGGGATACGCTTCTTGTGAAGGTACCACATATGTATTGACCAAAGCACAAAACCCCTTTAAAATCTGGACAACAATACAAACTGTGATTTCTTTGTCCTTATTTATGTTGCTAAATACCATTTAAATGATTGAATTACATCATTTTGGTTGGGTCCTATAGTATGCAAGGTATTTATGAAGACATAACAAATGTAGCCCCTACATAGGGCAATAACTTGCAGATATTCCATTATAATACATAAAAATACACAAAAACTTTCATATTTTAGTATATTTATTTTAATATTATGGATAGAAATAAGACTTCTCTTAAAAGCCTCTAAAAAACACAAACTAATGCAGAACCTTTTTTTCTGCATTCAGCTTTTGTTTTAATGGGCCTTAACATATAAAAGCAAGTTTAAAATGTTTGAAAAGTATGAAGAAACAATCATGTGCCAAACTACCAGAAATTGTGAGACAAGCTATTGTCCCTTTGCCCCAATGACAAAACATTACTAGTTATTAGGAGGCCAATTTGATAAAGGGAAATACAATGACTGGGTATGATGATATGAAATATATAAGCCACAGTTTGGTGACGCATTTCTTCACAGCTTGTATAGGTGAAGCTCAAGATGTGCTTCAACTGTACAAATCACACTGCCAAAAACTGCATCACAAACTTGCAGCAATATGCATTGTACCACATGTACCACAAAAACATCCTACACAAGATAACCAATAGTGCGGGTGTGACAAACTATATAATCATTGATTATATAGTTTGTCACATTCGCACATTTGTCTACCCTGTGTAGGGTGTCTTTGTGGTACATGTGGTCCGCTGCAGGCATCCTCCATTGTATGCATTTTTGCTGGGGATTGCTGTTAGCAACAGATCACATGTGCAGGATTTGCTCCCCCGGTTTGATATGAGCAACAGCATATGGGGTTTTGAGCACTTCTCTGCCATTTTAGACCACTTTTTTTCCGTGATTGTGTTTGTACATTTACACCTGGAGGTGTGGCAACTCCAGGTTTGAATGTGCCTTGACTTAGATCTTATGGTAATATTCTGGTGCACCAGCGCAGCCTGAGTCACATGTGTCATTGGTAGGTAGGACTCACAGTCTCCTCCTTCCTCCCATTGGATGTGTGATCTCACGCTGGAGGTAACTAGGAGTTGGTCGCTGTGTGTCAGCCTGTATGCTCCTTCCGTAATTGCCCATACGGCATAGGTAGGTTAGCGTTAGGTCCCGTGCCACTCTGAGATACCTTGACGCGGTGCTCGGGCTCCGGTGTGTTCTTGATATAAGAATATATTGGCGAAAGTCTCATTTTAACATCAGTGTGAGGGTCTAGCCATATATTGTCAATTGCATTTACTGTTGTAGTGCACCTTTTTCCGTGATTTGTTTGTTAGGGAAGGGGTTAGGTCAAAAATTTGGCATGGGGGGGTTGCTCTTTCAATTTTTGCCTTAGGTAGCATGAAGACTATGACCACAATGCAATGAGGGAACGGGGGGCCTGAGCTGAACCCTTACACTAGGGCCCATAAGCCTTTAGCTATGCCCCTGCTCATAAGCAATAGTTTGCCTGTGTAATAGTGATGCCGATTACCCGATGAATGAGCAAAGCGCTTGTTCATCGGGTAATACATCTTTGGTGCGGTCATCTAAATCATTGTTTGCCGACACTAGATTATGCTGTCTAATCACGCTCTGCTGTCAGCAAACAATGATTCTGTATGGGGATGAGAGATGGCGTTAGCGATCGCTCCTCCCCAAACTGTGGAAGAGATTGCTGCACGTAAATGTAGCGATCTCCTTCACTAACCAGTAGGAGATTGTAATGCCTTCCTTCCTAACAATCGCTTGCTACATCGCACCATGTAAAGGGAACTTTACTTTTCCTCTTCAATAGTGAAGGATGCCAGATAAGACCTGGCTTTTTTCTATATGGTGAGTTGTATTCCCCAACAGGCTCTGCCCCTACTAGCTTAGCACACTGCTTTAATCCATACGCCAGTCTATATTGTCAAATACTTTATATGATAAATGATTGCCATACACTGTATGACACTAAAGAAGAGACTGCAGCTTGCAGAGGGATTAGTGATGATTCATTCAAGAACAATGGGTGTTTTATCTGATCAGGAAGTAAGCTTGCAATCCACATACACTTTTTATATGCAAAAACATGCACATGCAAAGTCATTCTGAAAGTGGCAGTGGTAAACTGTAAGCACCTCTTCCTTTTCAAGAACTGAGGGCATTTCCTCCCCCCAGGACTAAAAATCCTGATGAGCGACAAGAATATCAGATAGATCTGCAGCCAATTCTATTGAATATGCTAAAGACTACCTCAATTTTAGTATTGTATTTCTCATGAAATAGCAATTCTGGAATGTCTTTTCTCATAGGTCTGTGTTGTGCTGTTCCTTTATTATTTCTACAAGACGTTTATGAATACATTAACAAGTGGGTGTTACCAGGTGGGGGTGTCCCTAAACATTCTGACAATATCAGTGTTGCCAGTGTCAGACTATGCAGGGTTACAACCCTTGGATAAGGGAATGGTAACAGCCAGTTGCCAATTTACTTATAGATTTGTAAGAGGAATAAAAGTGGAATGGCACAATGAAGAGTCCTAGGACAAGATGCTCCAGGATTGGTATTTACTAAAGCAGACATGTCAGAGGCGGTGACAGGTCCTCTTTAAGAAATGCATAGGACTTACTGTCCATTGCATACATGCATACATGGCAGATGACTCTATGAAACAATATCACCTTCCAGGTCCCGCAATACACAGGCACCTGCCGTGTGCACCCCACATTCACTTGAATGAGTCCGCAATCCTGGAGATGCGGAACGGAGGCACGGATCGGAACACCACGGAAGCAATACGGAGTGCTTCCGTGGTGTTTCTGACTGTGCCTCTGCACCGCAAAAAAGTAGTGCATGCACTACTTTTTTGCGGTGCGGACCGTGGGTGAATGGATCCGCAATCCGAATGCGGCGGCCCCGCGGTCAGTGCCCGTGCATTGTGGACCGCAAATTGCAGTCCACAGGACGGGCGCTGACTGCCCACGAGCCCTTAGGGAACTTTTAGTAGGTTAGTAGGCAGGTTTTTCCAAAATCTACAGCTCATAATGCAAAACGTAAAAGTTCATGAAGAAGTGATACAAAACATATTAAAAAGTTGCATAGATCTTTTTAATACAACGATTATCAATTTATATAAACTGGAAATTCCCTTTACGTAATTTCAAGTATCTTGGGGTATACTGACTGTACACAGCTACCAGCATATTGATGAATAATTCCTTCATGTCAGTATGGTTGTTGTGACCCTGATACATATGTGAGATGTTTGATGCCTCGTCTGTTTCCTTCAGCACGTTTACAGAGTAAATTATTCTCTCATTTATGCTTTGTCACCTAACTTTACTACATTCTTACACTCTTTAAAAGCATTTTTGAAAATATTAACATGCCTTTTACGCATAACACCTACCAGGGAAATTATATTCATATTTAGAAACATTTAAAGAGAGGAAAAGAGATAGTAAATAGAAGCCAAAACCACATAGAGGTTTGCAGCATATCCAGTGCATACACCACAACAGTCAATGTTTGGAGTACCCCTTTAAATCTAACCCTTGTAGACTGATATACTTTACTTTAGGCTGCTTTCTTTCAGAAACAGGGCCACACTTGTCCATGGGTTGTGTCTGGTACAGCAGCTCAGATTGGGGTGAATGTGGCTGAGCTGCATACAACATACAACCTGTGCATCTTGGAAGAAAGGAGCTATATTTCTAATCATGTGCACTTCCTTAATGGGAATGGCCAAATGTTAATACAAAATTAACTTTTCAAATTTTCCATAACACTCCTAATATCTTGTTGTTTTCACTATGAACACTATGACTTTCTATTTTGTAGAGACCACTTTTCATCAGTTGTCTCATTATCATAACGGGCAGGATTACAATGAAAGATAATGTCTACATATAGATAATACAGGATCCACCATTCATAATCACGTCATGTCAAGTCTTATCTAATCCCCCTCCCTGCACAATGACCTCTGCACAGGTCACATAGCAAGCTTAGAATGCTCTCCCATAGATGTCAATGAACATCTCTGGTTTCTATGTCCATGTGGCATAGAATCAGAAAATAAAAGAAAATCAGCAAATAAAAGCACATTCCCTTTAAAGGGTTTCTGTCATCAGAATTTAGCATACAAAACCGAGTGTCATTTGCAAATCGCAAATGACACCTGATGACAGAAAGCCTTCTTTTATAGAAAACTGTACAGTACTTTTTGTTAAAATTGCGTTTTTATAATATGCTAATTAGGCCCCCTAGGTGCAGTAGGCGTGAACCCTGCACCTAGGAGCGGCCGTAATAACGCCCCTTACCCCTCCTCCCTTGGGTTGATTGACAGGGCCGGGCAGCCATCTCTTTCGTCTCCCGGCCCTGTACGATCGCGAACTCCCGCGCCTGCGCATTGCGATAAGCAATCTGCGCACGCGCGTTGAGAGCCGGCGGCCGCCCGGGTCCCGGCTTCATCAATGCGCATGCGCGGATTGCTTATCGCAATGCGCAGGCGCGGGAGTTCGCGATCGTACAGGGCCGGGAGACGAAAGAGATGGCTGCCCGGCCCTGTCAATCAACCCAAGGGAGGAGGGGTAAGGGGCGTTATTACGGCCGCTCCTAGGTGCAGGGTTCACGCCTACTGCACCTAGGGGACCTAATTAGCATATTATAAAAACGCAATTTTAACAAAAAGTACTGTACAGATTTCTATAAAAGAAGGCTTTCTGTCATCAGGTGTCATTTGCGATTTGCAAATGACACTCAGTTTTGTAGGCTAAATTCTGATGACAGAAACCCTTTAAAGCAAACTCTTCCCTCACTGTTTCTGTTATTTACTTCAGTAAATGTAGTAATAATTAAATTGACTGTTTTTTGGGATCACTGAAGTTCCCAGGTTTGTCTAATAAATTTTTTGCAGATCATGAACTTTTGTGCTGTACTAACCATCTAACTACCGTATCTAGACATCTATTGTTCTCATTAGTTGAGAAATCAAGAGACCTTTAGTGGTGGCCTTCACCTTGCCACCACTAAACAGTAATTGGTAAAAAAAGCTCTTGTGCTGCATTTTTTAGTATTCTAGCAGGTCTTTTTAGGTTAAGAAACCAGCGGCTCAAGGCACCACAATAATGGTTATATTTACAGAAATCAGTTATCTTAAAAATAGGTCAGAGGCTATAACTGAGATAAAATATTCATGTCACAACAACATATTTCAAGATGTTTTGACATGTGGCTGGCATTCAGAAATTAACCTTGAGTGGCCTGAGGGAACAACTTTATCAATACACAGCACTGTTGCAATGTCCATACACAAATGCCTCCATCATTTATTCCAGCAAAAAATCAGGACGAAAAATTGGAAGAATTGAGATAACCTAATGGAAACTCGGATGGATCCCATTATAGTCAAAGGCAACCGTCAGTATACCATATCCAGCACTTCAATTTTTTTATTTTTTTCTGTTTCTAAACTGGAACAGAAAAAAGAACAGTGCCGCATATGTGAACCTAGCCTTAGATAGCTGTCCGCCAAACACTTGTTTGACTGACAGCTATCCTTCCCAATGCACCCATTCATATTCATGCCCAGTTCAGCCAAGTATACATGTGTTCTGAAAGAATAAAGAGGTGTAAGCCACTGTTAGCCTCCTCTGGCAGTGGCTTAACTACCTTAAAGTGTACCTACCTTATTAAAGAAGTTTTCATAAATGAATAGTGCAGGTGAACAGAACCATATTTACAACAAGGCACATGAGGGCACGTGCCTAGGGTGTCAGGAAGGAGGGGAGGGTTGCACTTCACAGAGAAAGCTAATGATTAATGTTGATTCTTTCATCTTACTGCTGCTTCTCATGTTTACTGTAGCTACAAGTCAGAAGATTTTACCCTCACACTGTTTACCTACAGGCTAATGTAACAGTAATCACTTCAGGAAGGCAGTGTAAGTGTTATATCCCTTGAGTTGGTGCTGCAGTTATCAAACGTAAGTTACAAGGACACATCAGAGCATTCAGATAAGGAGTTGGTGAAGCCAGTATAAGACCCATATGTACATTGGCAACTAGATTTCTTTTCCTGTTACACAGCAGATTATTCCATCATCCACACACTGACACAAAAACAGTAAAGCTCCGGAGTAGAGATGAGCAAATCGAATCCAACCTGAAATAGTGTAAAAAACTAAAAAAAAAATCATACTTACTTCCTCCATTTGCTCGTGATGGGACGGCTGATGCCATCTTGATTGAAGATCTCGGCCAAAATCCCGTGCGTGGTGACATATGACATCACCACACCGGCTGTCACGAACAAATGGAGGCGGTAAGTATGATTTAATTCATTTTCTGTTAATTTTACACTGTTTTTACTGTCAGATGCCGCAATCATGTATGATCTGAGCGGTACAATGATGGGGAGTGGCACTATTGCAGCTATCTGTCATTGCACCTGCTACTTACAAAATGTAATTCGTCACAAAGAAATTTTTTTTCTAAAATTTGGAAAAATTTAATTTTCCACAACTTTGCTCATCTCTACTACTGAGTATAATAAAAAAAAACAGCAATCCGCAGCCACATAGTAAAGGTGGCCATACACCAAGAGATAAGGCTCATTCAGATACACAATGTTAAACTTGATTATGTTCCGGCCTATGAACATGGACGCATTTTGATACAGACCACTCACAGATGACGTCTACATGCTGTCTGTTTTTCTTGCACATCCTCTTACTTGAGTGAATGAATCTTGAAGGAAAATCAGAGCTGGATGGTGTATGCTATGATTTTTACAATCAAAGCATGCACCATCCCATTAGCTTTACATTTTATTGGCAGCTTTGTGCAGGAATTTTTTAATAATGGATCTCAGATGGAAATGGCTAAAACAGGTTCCAAATATGCATAAATGAGCATAAAGGATGCTTAAAGAGGGCCTTTCACCATTCCTGACATGCTTGTTTTAATATCTTCATGCATTCCCCATGTGATAACAATTCTGGAGCATCTATTCTTTTAGCTCTATGTTGTTCCATTCCTCTATTATTTCTACCAGAAGTTGTGGATGAATTGTTATTAGCCTTCAGTAAGGGTACAGAGGGGAGGTAACAAGTTGGAGGTGTGTCCCTGCACAGTCTGATAATGGCAGACTGGATAGAGTCAGACTGTGCAGGGACACCCCCCCAACTGTTCACCTCCCCTCTGTTCCTTTACTGAAGGCTAATAACATTCACTCATTACTTCTAGTAGAATTAATAAAGGAATGGCACAACATACAGACATAAGAATAGATGTTCCAGAATTGGTATTACATGGGGAATGAAGGTATTAAAACAGGCATGTCAGGAGTGATGAAAGGTGCTCTTTAAAATACATGATCATTTTTTCATTATTTTTCTGTTCTTCTGACGGTTTAGGAGAATGGAAAAATGAATGGTGATGTGAACCTGGCTGTAAAAAAACATAAATGTATTTCCCTTGTATAAACTGCATTGCAAATAATCACATCACAAAATGACAGCAATCATTATAAAACCAGGTGCATTTTCAACAGTGTTTTTTTACTGCATGGTCAAAATCATTTTATGTAGCCACTGTATACCCTCAAGTCAATAAGCAACTGTCGCTGAAATCATAGGAGGTGTGAGCACTAAACATGCCTAGGGCAGCATAAACTCTAAATACAGCCCTGCAGGTAAATATATATAACTTTGCAACATATCTTATTAAAGAATTATGCTTCCTCATGGGCTTCTCAGGCTGCTTTCTTCATCGTTCATTTCACTCAGCCTTGTATCTCTATTAGACAAAAGTCTATGGAGAGAGGAGGAGCTAGTAAATCATTTATTACCTCACTCTAAACAGTGGTAAAGCCTTATCTTATCAGCTATATTAGAGGCAAAAGTGATACGTGTAGCAAAGCTAAGAAACTGAAGGTTGTGTGTCTTTCATCCAGCAGCTTCCCCCTCCTCACTCTTTTCTCCATATATGTCAATGCTAAAATCAGGAAAGAGCAAAGCAGCTTGAGAAAAGCAGATATTAGGGGTTTTCTTTAACAAGATATATTACAAAGTTTCTTATATTCGACTGTACTTTTAATTTATTAAATGTTGTTTTATAATTGAAGATATGCATTAAGAACTAAAGGATTCCCTCTCCCCTCACATCTGACCTCGTAGGAGAGTAGGTAGGCCCCATACATATGATTAGATGATTGTTTGATTAGACGATTTTTGTAAAAATGAATTTTACATTTAAAGAAACATTTTAAAATGCAGTTCAACAAATGTTTACAATAGCTGTGAATCCCTGGTAGATATACATGAAGGCTGGAATTAATTGTCATTTTAACAGGCAGTGGGTGTGGATCCACTGTGCCAACTAACTGATTTGGCTTTGGGCTAAACTTAAGGGCGTTATCCTGGTATTCACCATTTAACTCCTACACCCTTCACTGGAGTAAACCAACTATTACCTCCTGTAATTGTCCCTGTGTATTTGGCAGCTGGCCCATAGGGGTCAGAGACACCAGAGCAAAAACAATACTTATATTCATGACACAGGCTGGGATGAAGTCAGGCAGAGTTTGTGTGTGTCCTTAAAAGAAATCTGAAGTCAGGGTAGGCAGTAGGTGGAATCCACAGCCTTGTATAAATAGGAGACCTGATCAGCACCTTAGTCAGCAGCTGGACAGAGTGCAAGAGGAAAAAATTAACTCTAAAAGTAGTGCCAAGAAGTTCACAGAACACTACCCAATACACAATGTTATACACTTACCAAAATGTCAATACCTCTCACACATTTATTGTGATTATTGTGTCACCATTTCCTACACTTCTGTTGCTGAAGTTTTATCTAAGTACTAACAGAGCTGTTCCTTTCCCTACTCAAAACTGAAATATATTTTAAGATATTCAATGAAGCCAGTTAGTGTTAAAGGGGTTATCCAACACCTATAATGCTCCCCAAAATGCCTGGGCACCTCACACAGGTTAAAATTACCCTGCTCCCTGACACCCATGTTGCTCCTGATGCCCACTCAGGCAACGTTGCATCTCCCCGTCGCGGGGATCAAAACATCCTGTGGCCATTCGGGTATTAGGATGGACAAGGGTACAGGGAAGAAGGGTAAGTATAACCTATATGAGCTGCCCGGGCATTTTGAGGGGAATTATAGGTGTTGGATAACCCCTTTAAGAATATATATGATATCAGGGCTTCCTGAAGTGAGGGTAAAGGTGGCCTCAACAGCTATTCCTCCATACAGATGCATGCTTAGCTCGACATTTATATACAGTAGGTAGGTTGTATGTGTATGGTGGGTTACATGTGTTCTCAATGGAGAGAGGGAAATAAGCCTCTGCAAAACAACTCTGGTGGCAGCTTATCACATGAAAACAAAGGATCTGGCATCCTTTGTTCTTCAGGGAAAATGTCATCTGGGGGTAATACATTGGAGATTTGGCCCTTCCCACCAATATCATCAGTTAAGCTGACTTTAATCTAAATGTTCATAGCCACCTTATAGGAGAATTTAGTGCCGGTCCAGCTGTAGCAGAAAAAGAAAACAGTACTTTAGAAGTACAGTACGTCTGAACATGACTTTCATTTTAATGTGAATGATTAAGATAATAATAATAACATATATCCATTCTCACATATTTTGAAAAAGAATCTTACGTGCTATGTGAAATCATGTATTATGTATTAATTTAATCTTGTTTGATTAATACCAATGATTATTCACATTGATGGAAATGCATAATGTGCTGACTGCTGAGACAACTAATTAACATTTATTAGGCATGTCAGAAACTTGCCTAACCAGAAACACATGGTTAGAGTTATAATAAAACATCAGCACATGCCGTAAGAAAGAACATGGAGTACAGAGAAAAATATGTGACAAATACCAAATAGGTTTTCAGATCAAATTGTAAGAAAGTTTCAGTTTATAACTGAGTAATTATGTCAAATCAGTCATCTGTACTGTTCGGTTTTATTATTGCTCATGTAATTTGGGTTTTGAGGATGTAATTAAATGTATAAAGACATTACAATAAAATAATCATAGGTACAAAAAAATAAAAAAATAAAAACCCCAGGAAGATGAAAGTGAAACTGTAAAAATGCAGACGTGTCCCCCCACATGAATATTAATTAGGGATTCCTTTAGTGAATTATTTTTTCTTTGTCTCTCTCTTCACGCCATGTTTTCGATTATGTTTGGCATATACGTCTAAGAAAGTATCCAACTGTATACTGTAACATATTCATAGACTTCTTTCTTTTGAAGTGTATGTCACTATGATCAATCCTTTTAAAGCAAGCATCCTCCTCCTCTCCACTCCTCCTTATGGCCTGACAGAGATCCGGGATCCCCACTTTTCGAATGCCTGGCCCTAAAATCTTGTGCTTGCTTCAGTGAGACTTCAATGGTACATGCGCAGTTGTTCTCAGGAGGCTTTCCCCATTGAGATCTGCACTGCACCAGCACTGATGACGTCACTAATGAGAAGATGCTCGACTTTTGTTCTGGGAGGAGACTCCTGAGATCACCAGCACAAGCTCAAGATTTTAGGGTCAGGCATCCAAACATTGAGCATATCTGGTCCTGACAATTGGGCCATGAAGGGGAATGACAACAGGGGAGAGAAAGATGGGAGTTAGGCCAGTCACTTAATGATCCAAGCACCTCACTGGCATAAGTAATAATTTAGACTGCAGCAATAGAGGGCTCATTTAATTCACCACGATCAACCCTACCAGGCTGTATGCCTGTAATAGGGCTGATCATGGGACAGATGCCCCTTCAAGACCAAGCCTGTTTTCACCTTACGGACCAAGCTACATTTTTCAAATCTGACATGTTTCACTTTATGTGGTAATAACTCTGGAATGCTTTTACTTATCTAAGCGATTCTGAGATTGTTTTCTCGTGACATATTGTACTTCATGTTAGTTAGTAATTTGAGTCAATATGTTTCACCTTTATTTATAAAAAAATCCAAAATTTACAGAAAATTTGGAAAAATTCATAATTTTTGAAATTTGAATGTCTCTGCTTTTAAAGCAGATTGTGATACCTCATAAAATAGTTGTTACTGTACATTTCCCAGATGTCTACTTCATGTTGGCATCACTTTGTAAACATCATTTTAGTTTTCAGGAAGTTAGAAGGCTTAGAATTTTAGAAGCAATTCTTAAAATTTTTAAGAAAATTTCCAAAACCCACTTTTCAAGGACCAGTTCAGTTCTGAAGTCACTTTGTGGCGCTTACATAATAGAAACCACCCATAAATGACCCAATTTTAGAAACTACACCCATCAAGTTAATCGAAACCGATTTTCAAACTTTGTTAACCCTTTAGGTGTTCCACAAGAATGAAAGGAAAATGGAGGTGCAATTTCAAAAATTCACTTTTTTTGCAGATTTTCCATTTTAATCTATTGTCCCTGTAACATAGCAAGGGTTAACAGCCAAAGAAAACTCAATATTTATTACCCTGATTCTGCAGTTTACAGAAACACCCCACATGTGGTGGTAAACTGCTGTACAGGAACATAGCAGGGCGCAGAGGGAAAAGAACGCCATATGGTTTTTGGAGGGCAGAAGTCGCTGGGATAATTTTAAGTTGCCATGTCACATTTGAAGACCCCCTGATGCACCCCTACAGTAGAAACTCCCAAAAAGTGACCCCATTTTGTAAACTACAAGATGAGGTGACAGTAGTATTGGTACTATTTTGGGGTACATATGATTTTTGATTGCTCAGTATTACGCTTTTTGTGAGGCAAGGTAACAAAAAAAATGGCTGTTGTGGCACAGTTTTGATTTTTTGTTTTTTACTGAGTTCTCCTGACAGGATAGATCATGTGTTGATTTTATAGAGCAGGTTGATACAGATGCGACAATACCAAATATGTGTATTTTTTCTGTTGTTTCAGTTCTACATAATAAAGCATTTTTCAAAACAAAAATTATGTTTTTGTGTCTTCATTTTCTAAAAGCTACATTTCTTTTATTTTTCTGCCGATCGTCTTGTGTAGGGGCTCATTGTTTTGTGGAATGAGTTGACGTTGTTATAGGTAGCATTTTTGGGTACATATGATTTTTTGATCACTCAATATTACACTTTATGTGGCAAAGTGACCAAAAAAAATGGTCGTTTTTATTTAATTTTTTTTATGAAATTCACCTTAGGGGTTAGATTATGTGATATTTTTATAGAGCAGGTTTTTACGGATGCGGCGATACCTAATATGTCTACTTTTTTTTATATATTTTAGTTTTACACAATAAAAGTATTTTTAAAAAAAATCCTGTTTTAGCATCTCCATTTTCCAAAAGCTATATTTTTTTTATTTTTTGGGCGATTATCTTATGTAGGGGCTCATTTTTTCATTAAAGAGATGACGGTTTGATTGGTACCATTTTGGGGTGTGTATGACTTTTTGATCACTTATTATAACAGTTTTTGTGATGAAAGGTGACAAAAAATGGCATTTTTTTGCACAGTTGTTCAACTTAGGGGGTAAATCATATAATACTTTTATAGAGGAAGTCATTACGGACGTGGAGATACCTAATATGTCTACTTTTTTACATTTATTTCAGTTTCACACAATAAAAGCTTTTTTGAAGAAAAATAAATCATGTTTTAGTGTCTCCATTTTTTGAACGCCATATTTTTTTTATCTTTTGGGCGATTGTCTTAGGTAGGGTATCATTTCTTGTGGGAAGAGATGACGATTTGATTGGTACTTACTATTTTGGGTTACATATGTTGTTTTGATCGCTTGGAATTATACTTTTTGTGATGTATGGTGACAAAAAATTGCATTTTTGGTATTTTTTTTTTTCGGTGTTCACCTGAGGGGTTAGGTCATGTGATATTTTTATAGAGCAGATTGTTACGGACATGGTGATACCTAATATGTCTACTTTTAAAAAAAATATTTCAGTTTTACACACTAAAACCATTTTTGAAGGAAAAAAAATCATGTTTTAGTGTATCCATTTTCTGAAAGCAATATTTTTTTATTTTTTGGTCAATTGTCTTAGGTAGGGTATCATTTTTTGTGGGAAGAGATGACGGTTTGATTGGTACCATTTTGGGGTGTATATGACTTTTTGATCGCTTGGAATTAATCTTTTTGTGATGAAGGTGACAGAAAAAATTGCATTTTGGCACAGTTTTTTTTTTTTTACGGCGTTCACATGAGGGCATAGATCATATGATATTTTTATAGAGCAGGTTATTATGGACGCGGTGATATCTAACATGTATACTTTTTTTTACATTTATTTCAGTTTTACACAATAAAAGCATTTTTGAAGGAAAAAAAATCATGTTTTAGTGTCTCCATTTTCTGAAAGACATATTTTTTTAATCTTTTGGGCGATTGTCTTAGGTAGGGTGTCATTTTTTGCGGGAAGAGATGACGATTTGATTAGCACTATACTAGGGTACATATGTCTTTTTGATCGCTTGGAATTACACTTTTTGGGTTGTAAGGTGACCAAAAAATGGCATTTTCGCTCAGTTTTCTTTACATTTTTTTACGGCATTCCCCTGAGGTGGTAGATCATGTGATATTTTTATAGAGCACTTTGTGACGGATGCGGCGATACCTAATATGTGTGTTTTTTATTTTTTTTTTAGAAAACATTATTTTATAGTGAGGGGGCGTTTTTTATTTTTTTTACTTGAAACTTTTTTTTTTACTTGACGTTTTCAGGGTTTGATCCCTGTTCAATTCAGTACAATACTTTCTGTATTGTACTGAATTGAACTGTCAGCGTCTCACTGTGTGAGTTGCTGACAGGTTGCCTAGGAGACACAGCCTGCAGGCTGGATCCCCTTTGCTTCCGTACATGGCAGACTCCAATGCCTGTGTAAGGCATTGGTGGTGCCATTGCAACCATCGGCCCCCTGCCAGCGCAGCGCGGGGGGCGATGGGGTCAGAGGGAGCTCCCTCCCTCTCTCAGACCCCACACATGCCGCGGTCAGCGCCTCCGCGGCGTGTGAAGGGTTAATCTGCCTGCCCGGCTGTTGCCACCTGAGGATGCGGCAATTAGCTGCATTCGCTCACATTCATGTACGTGACATTGCGGGAAGGGGTTAAAGAGAACCTGTCACCACTTCTGACATGCCTGTTTTAATAGCTTCATGCATTCCCCATGTAATAACAATTCTGGAACATCTATTTTTATGGCTCTATGTTGTGCCATTCCTTTATTATTTCTACTAGAAGTTATGAATGAATTGCTAGCAGTCTGCAGTAAGGGTACAGAGGGGAGATAAAATGGGGGGGGGGTGTCACTGCTCAGTCTGAAAATGGCAGCACTGATTGGATACAGTGAGTCTGTGCAGGTACACACCCCAACTTGTTACCTCCCCTCTGTACCCTTACTGCAGACTGCTAGCAATTCATTCATAACTTCTAGTAGAAATAATAAAGGAATGGCACAACATAGAAACATAAGAATAGATGCTCCAGAATTATCACATGGGAAATGCATGAAGCTATTAAAACAGGTATGTTAGGAGTGGTAACAGGTCTTCTTTAACTGTGCTGAAAAGTGTAGTCACTTCACTCATGATTAAAGCAGAACTGCATATCTGTCTTTTTAATGGACTTCAATACACTCAGTTTGTAAATGATGCAAATATATTTAGATATTTAAGCATATCTTTAATACATGGGAGATTAAGGTGGGCCATACACATCTTACTCTACTTCCCCCTTTACTCCATACATATACATGGTTGGTTCAGCAAAGCATGCATGTGCTTCAAACAGGGAAAGAGAAGTTAGGGGTTGTTCACACATAAGTTATTTGATCAGTTATTTCCAGCAGTTATTGTGAGCCAAAACCAGGTGTGGGTCAAACACACCAAACAGGTGCAGATCTTTTCATTATACCTGATCTCGGTTTAGTGTCCACTCCTGGTTTTGGCTGACAATAACTGATGGAAATAACTGATCAAATAACGGATATGTGAACAACTCCTAAGCTGCTGACAGACACCTTTGGTGGCTTATCTCCCTAATTTATTTTTCAATGACTGCAGAGTTTCAAGAGTAGGAGACAAATTTAGGTGACAGTGGTACTCTTCCAGTAACTAGCTATGCTCATACATAACAGAAAAATCCCCTTAAAGGGGTTGTCCCACGAAAAATATTCTACAGTTTTCAAACCAGCACCTGGATCTGAATACTTTTGTAATTGCATGTAATTAAAAAGTCTGTATAGCTACTGAGTTATTCAGTAAAATGTATCTGTATAGGACCACTTATATTCTTATTTCTTTGACCTATTCACTGAGCAGGCCGCACATGCTCAGTTTCAACTTTTAACTGTCTCCTGAGCTGTGATAGGGAGACCATGGACACGCCCCCTGAGCTGCAGCAGAGGAGACACTCCCCTGAGCTGTCAGCTTGATATAAATCTAGCACAGAAATGGATGGGGAGATCTCTGGATCCATGTGAGGTACAGGACTGGTTCTAGCTTTGTTAAAAAGAGGTTGTCATGTCCTATATGATGCCTGATTTTTATTTTTTACATTATTCGTGGGATAACCCCTTTAACTGTTGTAAATTTACATTTGATTTGGGAATAATATTTGACCACATTCTATAGATCTGGCTGTTTGGTCTCGTAGTTTCTGCTCTTGTTTTATCTATTTTTTTTAAGTTTCTCAAAATCTAAAAGTCTGAAAAAGCAAAAAGCATCTGCAAATGCATTAGGTCAGATCAGGTCAGAACAGATATTTCTCTAGTACACCCCACATATAGAATGCAACAACGGCATCAATGTGAGGAAGGAAGATCTGTGAAATCAAAGTGTACTAAATAATCAAAGAAGAAAGATTTTTAAAGAAAATAATCTTCTGCCAACAAAAGTCTATAAATATCAAAAAGCATTTATGCCTGCAAAAAAATGCTCATTCATATGACTGATCGCATCTTTTATCAGAATAAAAGATGGTCAATTATCGGCATGACATGTTGCTGTGCAAACAGGAATATGCTGCCATTAATCATTACATCTGAATGGGTCAGTCAGTGTAATAGGCCCATCTATAGCAGTGATGCCAATGATGCTACTGCAGGCTGAGGCTATCAATAGACAGTAGGTGATAGTTAAGGGGTTTAAGGGACTGGGTCAAGTTAGAAAAGTATCTCATATCCACAGGGTATAGGATAAACATCTGATCGATGGGGGTCCCAACAACTGTCGTCTCTTGACACCGCATGAATGAAGCAGCAGGTCATGCATTTCCACTATCACTGCATTAATTCTCCATGGGACAGAAAGACATAACTGACTACAAGGCTAGGCAATTTTTATCAGGACCCCCACAAATCAGATTCTTATCCCCCTTTCCATCTTGGCACCACCTTTTTAGACATGACCTGTTTAGATTAGAACGTTTTATTTGAATAAAAGAAAGCAGTAGACAGTTCTGAGCAGTGCAAATGATTGTTTAAATCATATTTTTATGTTGACATATTTTAGAAGAATTTTTGATAACGTTATTTTTCATTTTCCATGTCAATATCTATATTTAAACCAAAACCATAAAATTCTGCAGTTTGCACAGTGGCCAATAGACCTTATAATAGGTGCCACTTCTTGGTCTGTACAGATCACTTTACTGCAGTTATCTGCTTATCTGTCATTCTAATCCTGCCTGTAATTATATCACTTGTGTGTATAGATAAGACAGAATCCACCATTCACAATAGGTGATTGCCAAAGCTTATCTATTCTTCCCTTGTACAATGACCTCTGCACAGGTCACAGAGATGCCTAGAAAACTCTCTACAGAAGTCAATGAAGTCCCCTCCTGACCATTGTGTCTATGGACCATGGGGCTGCCATAAAGCAGTTTCCTTAATGCTGTTAAGTACAGCTCAGACAAGATGACCACCCCGTAATCATGTTCAGGAAATAGAATAAATAAATCTGCATTCAGAAAATAAAAACAGATTGGATAAAAAGGATATATGCTGCTATCTGGTTTTAACTGGCATAAAGAGGTTTTATTCTGGTCAGAGTCCACAGATTTTACCAGTGTGATCATCTTACATGTGACATATCACAGTTTTTCCATGTAGGCAGCCAAGAAACACATAATCTGAAGTGTTAAACAGAAATGGAGGTTTGCACAATTTTCCCACTAATTCAGTCATGCAAATTATATTTATCTTGCAACATAATGACAGAATTATTATTTTTGGAAAAGGACAAGAAAAAAGCTATAAATAAATCAGCCAAACAATGGCTTCAGGAAATACAGACAGAAATGCCAGGATTATCAGCTGTAAGGAATGGGTGGGTCTGATCCAAATAATTATGGAGATAAAAGAGCAATAATCCAGTTACTCTTTCACCCTGTAGACATAAAGGCAGTCTTCTCTATGAAAACAGTATTAAAGACTTTGATGAGGTGTGAACGGGTGGGTGCTCAATCTAGTGTCAAGTATTGGTATGCCAGAAAACTACTCCCTGATGACAATATATCACGGCTGAGGCATTAGCACACTGCTCGCTTGGTTCAGGGTAGGATGTAGAAACTGAATTACTGACAAATAATATCAAGGATTCCTTACTTTGGCCCATGGCCCTGTCAAGACAGGCAAGTATTTAAAGCAACTCACTGGTTCAATTAAGATAATTCACAGTAACTGGGGAATGAACAGAACACATATGTAGTGAACTCATTTTTATCTTTTCAGCTGTAGATCAGCCGATTCCTGTATCTCAATTCTATCACCCAAAATGGCTGTACCAATACTCAGACTAATGAACACTGGTAGTCCAAGACACTTCCTGTGTGTCCAGGCCTGATCTCAGATCACCCACTGCTGTGCAGTGAGCCCATGAGGAGCCGGTGTAGAGGACAGGAGTGGTAGTAGTCCAGAAGAAGTGTTGTGTCACAGTGTACTCTCTCAGGCCGTTGCTCCCTGGGGATCAGGGCAACAAAATCTTTTTTTTTCTTCTACTAAGTGCAATGTGGAACTTTAAAAACATAAAGTAGAAGCAGGCTTTTAGTGTAATTCTTCTCTGGCACCAGCAGGATATGGAGGCAGGTTGGTTGGTGGTAATTCAGCACTTAGATGATATTGGCCTAGTATCGTTTGCTGATGGATGTCTTGGCTGTAGTCCCTCACCTTACAGCAGTGTCTGTAGTTGTAGGTGTAGCAGTTCACTCTGCTGTCTGGAATCTCAAGGCTTTACCTAAGGACAATCTGTTTATTTCTCCCTGGAGAATCTGTAACAGGAGCAGGAGCTTTGCAATCTGCTTCCTCTCCCTTCTGTCTCTAAACAGGAACTACCCCTCTTGGAAGGGAGCAGGTGCAGCCCACTCCTATCTAGAAGTGAGGAACAGCGTGGTTATCCTTGTTCCTTCCAACCTTTGCCATCCTTTATGGTACCTTGCTGGTAACCATAGCCAGAAACAAAATGTAAAATACAACACATAACAATACAAAACTTCTCATGTGAGCAGTGCTGGTCAATACAAGGGCATACTGAATACACAATGTGCATCAGGTAGCCTGAGAATCTGTGCAGCCATTTTGGATGGCAACAGAGGAATCTGGCAATCTGCGGATCTGCAGTTGAAAAAATGAAAAGGAAGGAACCACTTAGGTGTTCTGTTCATTCCTTAGTTAATGAATGTTTTTTTATAACTAGAGGGTTGCTTTGATATTGGCCAGGGCAGATTTTGTGGTATTTGTGTAATGTTGATTTGTTGTTTGTCAGGGACTATTCCCCAGATATTGGTTGCAACAGGGAAGGGTATGCAACACTATATAGTACAACTATGGATAGATAGATAGATAGATAGATAGATAGAAGAGAGATAGATAGATAGATTAGAGAGATATAGGATAGATAGATAGATAGATGAGAGATATAGGATAGATAGATAGATTGATAGAGAGATAGATAAATAGAAGACAAAAAACACATACAGCAGCACTTTCTTGCCAGGTGCAAATCCTTGTAGGATTCCGGATAAAAAAAATCCTCAGAAATAACAAAAGAAGCAAGGCAGCACTCCGGTCTTCAGTGAAAATGAAAAGTGGATCTTTACACCAAAAAGCGCAACGTTTCAGCTCATCTATAAAGCTTCACAAAGGCTCTATAGATGAGCTGAAACGTTGCGCTTTTTGGTGTAATAAACATCCACTTTTCATTTTCACTGAAGACTGGAGTGCTGCCTTGCTTCTTTTGTGATAGATAGATAGATAGATAGATAGATAGATAGATAGATAGATAGATAGATAGATAATAGATAGATAGATGATAGATAGATAGATAGATAGATAGATAGATAGATAGATAGATAGATTATAAATAGATAGATAGATAGATAGATAGATGATAAATAGATAGATAGATAGATAGATAATAGATAGATAGATAGATAGATAGATAGATAGATAGATAGACAGATAGATAGATGATAGATAGATTTCTGTTTTCCTGCAGAATAAAAGTGCTTTTCCTGGACATGTATTACAGACACACAGTGCACACAGGTATGTCTGGGATGTGTCTGCAATCTTCTATGGTGCACTGCTCTTAGTTATATTGGTGAAAAACAGGTGACAGACTCCCTTTAACAATTTGTACAGATTGTCCTTATCTTTAAAATACAGAACCTATGAGAACATTATATAGTCACTTTCTACACATGAAATATGAGATTAGCATTTAAAAAGAGGAAATGAGATAGTGCTAGTTTGTTTCTAACAAAGACCTCATCCCAACTCTGCCCGCCTTATCCCTTCATCTTTGTTCCTCTTCACTTCTGCTTACTCCTAAAAATATAATGGTTTTATGCTAAAGTTCTGCTGTTCTTCTCAGTAGCATAGATGTTCTTTCTATTAACCTTGAGACTATCTGCCCCTCTTATCCAGAGTATCTCCCATGGTTTTCCCATATATACATATAAAAACTTGAAGCCCATTGATAATAATAGTTGTGATTACACAGATAATATCTTGAATAACAGCTATAAACGGCCTGGCTATAAATCATATTGGCTTAGCTAAATAGTAATATGTAAAGGAAAAACAACTAACCAATTCCTATATAGTCAGAGTGCATAACATTACTGGGTTCTTAGATAATGATCTATAAAATGTCCATAGCTGCAGTAAAGTTTCCGCCTGATAAATATGCAATAAAATATTTATTGCTGTTACATACATAGGATTAAATGCATGTTTATAAACCGATGGCATTTACAAGGTTAGGGTAAGGCCATATGCATCATATTAATTGTCAGGGCAACTCTTAATAGCATGACATTGATGATGATGGCTGAGGACATCCCGAGTGGCAGTACTCACCAGAAGTTGAGGCATTTGAAACGTGGAAGTGTTGCTGCCGCTGGAACACAATGGCACCTAATGTTGCTAAAAAGAGAAAATTCCACATTTGAAAGCCAATTATTCACTGCAATCACTGGCACCAAGACACCAACACAAGTGTAACCCAAACCTGCCACAGTATCACCATAACTGGATGATTCTGGGACAGTTATGTATTCTTTACCTCCATGCATAGACAAGATTATGGTAAAACTTATATAAAAGAGGTTTTCCCACAAACCAATAAATCTCCCAAACTACTGTCATGAGTTTTCAAAATCCTATTTATTCATAAAGTCATGTCCCTGATGTAGTCCTTTCTTTCTGGCCCAAAAGAAGTGGCCATGTTTACATCATTACACACATTATCACAGTAACTCAGCATGTCACAGTGGTTCCCCCTAGTCCCTATCTCCTAGAGGAGCTCTTCTGATTCCTCTGAATGTCTACTAACACTGGATGAAAGGGGCAAAGTTGTCTACTTGCACTGTGCTCCACTGCACATATGATGCAGATAGGTTTTTACACTGCAGATTGTCTTCTGAGCAGTCAAGGAGGTGAGCTTCTTTCTCAGTGAAAAATGAGTATTCATTTGTGCATGTTCAGCCACCTTATTGACTGACTTCAAGACAACTTAAAGGGGTATTCCCATCTCACGAATGTAGTTTGTATAGTTAGATATAGCCATACCAATATTATTACTAATAGAATGTATTTATATAAAATGTACTATTTAGATTTGCCTATTTGTATATCCATTGTCCCACACACATCAGTCAGGCCGTTGCCCCTGGTTACGACCACCGCGGCCATGTAGTAGTGGTGGCCGGCTTGCTCTTGTTCAAACCCTCTCTGAGGTAACTGCTGTATTGTGAACGCACGTTGCATGAGCATGCGGAGACACATCTTAGGGTACTTTCACATCTACGTTTTGGACACTACCAGTCCAAGGATCCTACCAGGATCTGTTTCTCTGCAATTTGGAAGCGCAGACAAAAATGCTACAACCCTAAGATGTGTCTCCGCATGCTTATGCAATGTGCGTTCACAATACAGCAGTTACCTCAGAGCGGGTTTGAACAGGAGCAAGCCGGCCACCACTACTACATGGCTACGTTGGCCGTAACTAGGGGCAACGGCCTGACTGATGTGTGTGGGACAATGCCTATACAAATAGGGAAATCTTCTAAACGGTACATTTTATATAAATACATTCTATTAGTAATAATATTGGTATGGCTATATCTAACTATACAAACCACATTTGTGAGATGGGAATACCCCTTTAAGTAAATAGGCAAGGGTTGGAGGGAGGGGAAAATGCTTGCAGGGGTTCATGATTTTTAATAACATTAAAGGGGTTGATTCACTTAGGCAAATACAATTTATTATGTAGAAGAAGTTAATACAAGTCACTTATTAATGTATTTTTATTATCCATATTGCTTCCTGTTCTGGTTGGATTTATTTTTCCATTACGTTATATACTGCTCGTTTCCATGGTTACGACCACCCTGTAATCCAGCATCAGTGGTCGTGCTTGCACACTATAGGAAAAAATGCTGGCTTGTGCGCACTACCACAGTCCTGGCCACCAGAGAGGCCAGTACTTTTTCCTATAGTGCGCAAGAAGCACAGCCACCACTGATGGGTTACAGGATGGTCATAACCCCTGGAAACAAGGAGTATAATGTGAAATATGAAAAATGAATCCAGCCAGTAAAGGAGGCAATATGGACAATCATACATTAGTAAGTGCCTTATATTTGCTGAAGGGAGACCATTCCTTTAATTTGCAAAAATAGCCATGTGGGCAACCTCTGTTTAACTGATCACATTTATGTTAATGGGAATACCCCTTTAAACCCAATAGCTATCAATCCAAACTGAAGTAAAAAGTAAGAAATGGAGACACCATGATTTCCTCTCATAGACAGTTCTGATGTAAGCAGACTTAACTATGTTGAAAAGAAAAGTATGTGAAATGGTATTTTGAATGACACATGGATATTAGACTCTGACAACCACTTGTGCTATAGCCTTAAGATCCGCAGTATTAACGTCAAGCATTTGATAGCTATCTGCAGTTATTTGCAAGCTGGAGTGTTGAAGGAATTATCTCTTGGTATTTTTTAATGTCTGAGCTATGATATCATGTCAGCACTACAAATGATAAAAGAAAATCATTTTGTGATAATCGTGATGACGCGGAGGAATAATTTTTGTAGGAATACTTCTATTTAGAGAACAAAACATCATTGAAAATGACGGTAAAACCATGTAAAGTGTATTTACAACAGTGTAATAGTAAAGCAAAGCTGAGTGAGGCAATACATTACATTGTTATCAATGCTGTGTGGTAATATAAAGCCAAATAACAAAAACCAACATCAAAGTGTTTGGGACAATTTTTCCAAAGCTGATCGTGCACATTAGATAAAATCTGGCAGAACCGCTGATTTCAGTGAGACCAGCCAAATACAGATGTAGCCAGCGTTATCTTGACTCCCGGCATGCCAGGATGGTCACTTTAAAGGAATTGCCCTGGATTAGAAAAACATGGGTAATTTCTACAGATGAGCGAACGTGCTCGAAACGAGCACTGTACCGCTCGGCTCCCCTGCGCTCACATGGGCGCAGGCAGCCGCTTCCGACGGAAGCGGCTGCCTGCGCCCATGTGAGCGCAGGGGAGCCGAGCGGTACAGTGCTCGTTTCGAGCACGTTCTTTCATCTCTAGTAATTTCTTGTAAAAACAGCACCCCATCCATAGTTTGTGTCTGTTCAGCTCAGCTCCACTGGAGTCAATGAGACAGAGCTGCATTATCATCCACAACTAGTGTTGAGTGAATCGAGCTTCGGATCCTAGATCCAAAGTCGATTTGCTACAAACTTCGTTTTCATGTTGTACGTAGACGGGTCTCCATACAGCATTGAAATGTATGGTCTCCGGCAAGGTGAACAGAGTTATCACCAAAGTCTCTGGAAACTTTGGTGAATAACTTCGGCCATTGATTTTTAAACTATTTTAAACCATGGATCCGAAGTCGGCTTCGGTACCAGCTGGTATGTTGGTACCCTAGCCAACTTCGGATCCATGTTTTAAAATGGTTTTGAAGTTGAAAAATCAAATTCCAAAGTTACTCAACAAAGTCCCGCGAGACTTCGGTGATAACAAGTTTGCCTCACCGGAGCCCATACATTTAAATGCTGTATGGAGACAAATCTCTGTACAGCACTCAAAAGAAGCTTTCAACAATTCGACTTCGATTCTAGAATCTGAAGCTTGATTCGCTCAACACTATCCACAACTTGTGGACAGGGGCGATGCTGTTTTTGGAAGAAAGTGGCAATTTTTTTCTAATCCTGTACAACCTCTTCAATGCAATTTGTTTCGAGATAAGAGAATTCCACACGATTGACCTAAATTTTTGCAAAAAGTCGTATTGTATAGAATCAGAATTTCATGTGATTTGACTCTAGAGAATTTTTGGAAAGACAGAGAGAGTGTGTGTGAGAGAGACAGAGAGAACACCAGACTGGCATTTACAGCTTTTCAGTGAGATTGAAGCACTTTTAATTTGGGTAGAATTGATTCAGGTCCAAATCAAATTAGATGCTTAATTCAGGAGTATCAGATCCGAATCAAATTTCTAGAAATTCAATCATCACTAGATTTGTTCCATTATTATAATGTGATTTTCCTGACTATATCTGTATCTACTGTGTATTGAGACCTCCGAGAGAGCAAATGTCGGGAGTAATAATATGCCTGACCTTTTGTTCCTGCAAAAGGTAAACTGCTGCCTAAGGCCTTGTTCACATTTACATTCTTCAGTATTTTTTTTACTGACTGTGGGTCAGTGAAAGAAAAATCACAGAGACATGCACTACTTTGGTGACGAGGACCAAACACGCCCATTGAAGTCTATGGGTCCCTGAAAAAACACTGACACTACATGGATGGCATCTTTGTTTGGTCTGTTTTTCACTGACCTCACACAGTACATTACAGTCTCTAACAATGTTAGAACCAGCCATGTACCTCGCATGTATCCAGAGATCTGCCCATTCCTTCCTGCAATTGCTATGCTAGATTAATTTGAAGCTGGCAGCTCAGGGGACGTGTACTTTCTTAGAGGTTGTGTCTTTTCCACTGCAGCTAGTGGCAATTGGAGGATGGAGCAGACCTTAGTGAGCTGGCTACAGTAAATAGAAAAAGGGCAAACAGCAGGTGGCGCTATATAGAACTCATTGAATAACTCAGTGGCTATGCTAAATTTTTAATTACATGCAATTGCAAAAGTATTCAGATCCAGGTTCTGGTTTGAAAAATGTAGAATATTTTTCAGGGAACAACCCCTTTAATTTTCAGCTGAGCAGGAAACTGTCACACGGATCAAAAATGAATCCTTCATGGACTTTGGACTACATGAATGAAACAAGGATGAATTTTTCCACGGACATCAAACGGACACAGAAATATGAATGGGGCATAAGGAGCCTGTCTGTGGAGAACATGCTTACTCAGCTAAGCACACGTGTGTATGCCGGAGTCGGAAGAATAGATGTCAGCTGAACTGGTATTGGTACTGACAAAATCTATGAAGAACATATTACACTTGGAGAACACAGCCATGTTTTTTTAACCTGTTTACATGTAGTGCAATAAATTTATGTCTACCCCATTACTCTATGAAAGGTTATAGTATGTGTTATAAAGCTGTAATACAGAAATCACTGTGCATGTATGATGTGTTAATAGTATGAGAAAAAAATGCTATTTTCTGATGTTCAGCATCACCGGGAGGCAGGGAGGGTAAAGCTGACAGTTTTATACTCCCTGATATCGGCTGGAATGGGACACAGGTGCTAGGCTAAAACAAGGCATTGTATGAGTTCCTGCTCGAGATTGACGCAGGGTCACATCAAATGCTGAACTATAATGTCAGTGAGAATCCTCTGCTTTAGATCACCAGGAACTTATTTAAACCTGAAGCACTCCACTCCTTCACTGGCTTTACACCAAGAAATAATATAGAGGCTTTTGAAGTCAGAATTAATTGTATCTGAAATGAAGCACTGCAGGCAGGGTCACTTGTGCTTGAATAGCATTCGGAGAGCGTTCTTGTACTGTGTGAACACTCGGTGCAAACCACAAATCTAATAATGGTCTTTTAAAATTCTGAAACATGCTGTAGTTCTAGCATATATCACATTGCCCGTGGGCTGTAACTGGATTCTTTTATGAGACAAGCAATCATTTCTCTTCCAGGAGAAATTCAATACTCAGAGTTGCACCCGTCAAAAAAAACGCCTTGTAAACAACGTAACTGACTGTGGCCAAAACCTTATAGTCTCGGAGACGAGCTGCCAATCATACTATTACTTCAGATTACCACTTAATTTCCCTACTGCCAAACACACTTCTTGCAATATTTGAATTCCAGGGAAAGGCTTGGGGTTTCAATTTCTCTTTCTCATGAGTCATATAATTCCACAGAAATTCTTGCTAAAAGCAGTGCACAACAACATTATTAGGAGAAAAATGATTTACATCATGTGCTTTTTTATTTGCTAGAAAAATGACACATTAGCCAAGAATCCAGAATCTGGTATTGTCCAGAGTCGACAATACAAGATACAGTCATGGCTGAAAGTGTTGCCACCCATTTTCTCCCAGAAAATTATTGCAATTACACATAATTTGTTATACACATGTTTATTTCCTTTAGGCCTCTTTCACACGATCGTTGTGTTTTGTGGTCTGCAAATTGCGGATCTGCCCAAAAAACGGATGTCGTCCGTATGGCATCCGTTTTTTTTGCGGATCCATTATAACAATGCCTATCCTTATACGTTTTGCGGACAAGAATAGGACATGTTCTATTTTTTTTGCGGGCTACGGAACGGGCATACGGATGCGGACAGCACACAGTATGCTCTCAGTATTTTTTGCGGACCCATAGAAATGAATGGGTCTGCATTTTTCATGTGAAAAATGCGTATCGGAGCCCGCAAAAAATACTGTTGTGTGAAAGAGGCCTTATGTGTATTGGAACAACACAAAAAAACAGAGAAAAAATGATATAATTTCACACAAAACTCCAAAAATAAACCGGACAAATTTACTGGCACTCTCAACTTAATATTTGGTTGCACACTCTTTAGAAGAAATAACTGAAATCAATTGCTTCCTATAACCATCAAGAAGCATTTTACACCTCTAACACAGGTGTTCAATGGGGTTTAGATCCGGACTCATTGCTGGCCACTTCTGAACTCTCCAGCACCTTGCTTCCGTCCATTTCTGGGTGCTTCTTGAAGTATGTTTGGGTTGATTGTCCTTCTGGAAGACCCATGACCTAGGACGCAAACCCAGCATTCTGACACTAGGCCCTTTGGTAATCTTTAGATTTGCACACAGTCAAGGCACCCAGTGCCAGAGGCAGCAAAACATCCCCAAAACATCACTGAACCGCCACCGTATTTGACTTTAGGTACTGTGTTCTTTTATTTGTAGGCCTCATTCCTTTCTCGGTAAACAGTAGAATGATGTGCTTTACCAAAACGCTCTGTCTTGGTCTCATCTGTCTATAAGATGTTTTCCCGGATGGATTTTAGCTTACTCATGTACATTTTGGAAAACTGCGGTCTAGCTTTTTTATGCCATAGCGTTTCATTTCATTCAAATGTCGACAGATATTTCGCATTGACACTGATGCACCCTGAGCCTGCAGGCAGCTTGACTTTCTTTGGAACTTGTTCCGTTGCCACCATTCGTTGCAACCTTTCATCAATTTTTCTCTTTTGTCCACATTCAAGGGAGATTAGCTACAATGCCATGGATTGTAAACTTCTTGATTATGTTGCGCACTGTGGGCAAAAGAACATCATAATCTCTGGAGATGGACTTGTAACCTTGAGAGTGTTGATATTTTTCCACAATTTTGGTTTTCAAGTCCTCAGACAGTTCTCTTCTCCTATTTCTGTTCTCCATAAGATTGGGTCAAGCTTATGGAGAAAAATTTTGAAAACATGCCAACAATTTGGTCTGGCCAATTTTGGAGTTTTGTGTGAAATTATGTCCAATTTGCCTTTTATTATCATTTTTTTGTGTTGTTCCAATACACACAAAGGAAATAAACATGTGTATAACAAAACATGTGTAATTTCTGGGAGAAATACTTCATTTTTTGGAAAAATTTCAGGGGTGCAGACATTATCGACCATGACTGTATATGAGATAGTGGGATTCTAAATTTTCTAAAATTCTCAACTGCACGTTGCAGAGATCTTCCTCATGTAAAGTGACCTGCGGTCAAATCTGCAGCATACCAAATGTTTCTGTGGATTTTTATTGCAGATTTTATCCTTAGCAATACATAGAATGAAATCTACAACAAAATCTGCATGAGATTCATTCGCACGTGTATGTAGCCTTATACACATCAAGAGGATGATAGTCCATCCACCTACATAAAAGCAGGAAAATGAGGGTAGGTTCACACTTAAATGGATTGGGCAGGCTGTTCTGGTAGTTAACAGCTTGCTGGAGTTCACCAGATCCGGCCTATCCAGATACTGCCATTCAGTATCCAGCCTCTTTTCAACAAAAGTGTCAGTTTTCTGTTGGTTGCATACAATGGTTTTTGTCTGTCCAAATGCTGTCATTTCTCTAGAAAGAGGTTGGATACCCACCATATCCCGTTATAGTCAATGGAGTACGGCGGTGAATGGCAGTATCTAGCTAGGCCAGATCTGGTGAACTCTGGCAGGCTGTATACTGCTGGAACACCCTGTCTGATCTGTTTAATGGAGTTGTTTGCTTTTTTTTTATATTGATGGTCTATTCTCAGGATAGGTAATCAATATCAGATCGGTGGGATTCCCACTCCCGGTGCCCTGCTCCTCAGTTGTTCAAAGAGCCTGCTTTGCTTGCACAAGAGCTACCTTCTCTTCATTGTTTACATACTTGCCGTTGCAACTGCAGCGGTGTGCAGTGTAATTACATCTCAGCTATCCCATTCACTTCTATGGCACAGCTCCTTCCTATTCAAGTGTAAAAAAATTAGCTGTCCCATTGAAGTGACTAGGATGGCTTAGGTGTAATTACCCACTACGGTTGCGATGGCAAGCAGGTAAACAATGAAGAGAAGGCAGCTCTAGTATAAGCGCTGCTTTCTTTTTAAACAGCTGATTGGCAGAGGTGCCAGGAGTCTGACACCCGCCGATCTGATATTGATAACCTATCATGAGGATAAAAAAGTTCTGCAGTGGGTTCTAAGTGCACAGTAATGTATTAATGTACAAATTCTGCAGCATATCAAATCTTTCTTTGACTTTCAAGTAGTAAAAATGACAATTCACTTTAATTTAAAAAAAAAAAAGACAAGTAGCAAACTATAATCTCATATTACTATTTTAAACCAGCAAATGGCATATGGGTGGAACTGAGGAATGGAACTAATCACTCCAATCCCCCCCCACACACACACACACACACCTTGATAGGAGTGGGCAGGTCTGACTTCCTGTAATGAGATGGAGTTAGCTTGGCAAGCTAGGAGGCTTGCTCCTGGACTAAAGGGACTAAAAATCAGCTAAACTGTAAGGGCCACTACTCCAGGCAGACTACAGTGTCTCAGGCTAGAGAAGTTCTGCATGCTACAGCATTTACAGTGAGCAGAGTGATTAGCACTACAGCTATAGTACTATATATACTATATAATACTGCAGGTGAGGGGAAACATGTTAAGACACCCATCACCACAGTTCAGGACAGGCAAACTAAAAAGCTTTCATTTTAGAAGTGGGCACCTATAGCCACAAGTGGCAGCTTATTGCTTTTAGCAAAAAAAAAACCAGGAAAGTAGAGACTTTTGCTGGCTAGATTACTCAGAGTGAAATCATCTGCCACCATACATTATTATAAGGGTCACTACCACTCCCATCCTCTGCTCTGGTTTCTCAGGGGCTCATTGCAATAACATATGGATGGTAATAATAAATTTAGTGCAAGTGCAGTGTAGTTTGGCCTATTTCAATAAAAGTACGTCTGGTGGATGCCTGGCATAGAGTTGCAACTTTTTAAAGTGGCACTTTATAAATAGACACAAAAGGGATCTACTCTGAAATATTGACCATCTGTTCACTCCACATCTAAAGGTGGCATTGGAAAGCAAATTATTCAAAAGGTTGCACAATTGTTTAAGCAAGTAACCCCAAAAAGTTACAAATCCTCTTTTTGAGATCTCTCTGGTACACAAAAGTTGTACATAGACCTGGATGTGTGCAGTGGATTCCTTGCATTATATTACATTTTAACAACCACTTACAGAGTGTTGGTACCTTCTTTCTACTAACCAAAGAGGGTATAGCTTGCTTTGTTCACTTTAAGTATATACGTAAAGGGGTATTCTGTTAAAGTAACTTAATTTTTTAAAAACTTCATTAAGGCTGCAAGCTGTGACCCAACCAGAACCCATACCTATACATATAACCATGACTTCAATTTACCTTGCAATCCATTTGTCTAGCTCCTGTGTGAGCCTGCAACACACAGAGTAACATGGTGTCTGATCTTCCCTCACAAAACTACAATCCCCATAATGCCTAGCTTTCCTGCTCTGAGTATTGATGTTTATTGAGTGGCTGCCTGATACACAGTCAAGTCCCCCTTCTACTCAGTAATCACCAGCACACTAACACGCCCTTTGTTTCACAAGACATTTAGCTAGAGAATTGATAGCAACACACTGAGCATGCTCGACCTAACAAAGGCTCAGAACCACAGAAAACACAGTGGGTAGCAGAGGAAGAAAATATCTTTTATAACTGAACGGTAAATATGTGAAATTTACATTATATTAGGTAATTATCGATGATGAATTAGTCTAACACATAAGTTATATTTACCCCTTTAAAGAGGTTGTCCAGAATATTGTCAGCCTGTCTTTAAGACAGTCCACGAATATCTGATCATTAGCAATATGACAATCTGCACCCCAGCCATTCAGCTGTTTCAAGATAGCTCTGGCAATGGAAGTCAACGCCAGAACTACAAACCTCCATCCACCATGTAGTGGACAGAGCTAATGGATGGATCTGTGTAGTTCCAGCGGCAGCTTCTGGGTCCGGAGTTGCTGCAGAAAAGCTGATCAGCCGGACCCCTGCCAATCAGATACTGGTCTCCTATCTTGAGAATAAAATCTTGGAATGCCCCTTTAGAGCATAAACTATATTTCCATGACATTTGTGTCAGGCTGTATAGCAGCACTATAAACAGGTGCTGTAATCCAACTAATGACTCTTTAAATGCAAGGGCAAGAAAACATTTGGGCCTGCATCAATCATAAGAATCACCCTTACATTTATTTGGGAGTCCAGCCAGGGGTATAGCTAAAGGCTCGTGGGCCCTGTTGCAAGAGTTCAGCATGGGCCCCCCTTCCCTCAGTACTCTGTGTGTTTTCTTATGTGCCACAAGGGTCTTTGGGCCCCCTCAGGCTCCTGGGCCAGGTAGTGACTGCTACCTCTGCACCCCCTATAGCTACGCCCCTGAGTCCAGCTACCAATGCAGCTGTTACAAACACTGGATGGACTAACCCTTAAAAATCTCTAATTCCATGGAATATTTTTAAATCATACAAGAACCATATAATCCTTATTCAAAAGCACACAGCTACCATGGCAGGTCATTGCCCATAGCCAACAATCAACAGCTTCAGCTGCTCTGCTTTTATTCAGTCTATCTTTAGCGAAGTCAACCCTCTGAGGCTCAACACTGCACATGAAATCACTTTTCAAGAACATGACAGGGTGGCTTCAACATTCACTAAGAACTGCTCTTCCCTCAGGCAAAAAAGCAATAACTATCTTCTAGTGTAGCAATAAATGCAATGTTTTGGCACTTGACTGGCATTTCTTCACCCTGTTTGTAAGACCTCATACAAGAAATATAAAATGTGTATGTTCTAAATGCTGTTCTGACTTAGTTCAAAATAAATATCTTGTAAGTCAATGTTGTTACCAAATGCATCCCCCTACCTTTGAAGTATCCCATGACCATCATACTGTCAGTAACATTTTTCTTTCTCCAAAAAAAAAAACAACTAATACACAATCTGGTCCTTCTGTGCTTGAATAATATATACGATCCACTGAATCCACTGAAATAAGTCTGTACATATAATGGCCAGACCATTTCTACAGACTTTTCTCCAACTCTTAAAGGGATTGACCACTTTCTGGCTACTGCTGACCAATGTGTAGGTAAGATGACTATATGGCACTTACTGATATAAATGTGTCCCCTTGTTGGCCAAGGCTTTGCGGCTGTCCACACAGTAGTTATGTCCATAAAATGGCTGATGTCAAAGGGTCATGTGACCAAGAAAATCATTCAATTACTCAGCATCCTCCTTTCCAACATACATGACCTGCCGTTTAATGCAGAATGGAGGAGGCAGACTGAAGTATCTGGTCACATGACCCTTCATCAGCAACCATCTTATGGACCTCTATATGGACGGCACAGAGAAGAGGACAAGGCTAATGAAATCTAGCAATCGGCACCGAATATCAATAAAAGCTATATTAGTAAGTGCCCTATTGTCATCTTACATACACATTGGTTAACAGTAGCCAGAAAGTGGCCAACCCCTTTAAGCTGCAAAACATTTACAAAGTGCCATGTGATGTGCTGATAGATATGTTGTAGATTCATGGGTGTCTCATTTAAAATAAAGAATGTGTGCAAATAATATTGCAAATACCATTAGAGACAGCTCTTTTCAGCACATGGCACTCACAGGAGACAGCTAAAATTGCCGGAGTAGCCTCACTGGCCAGTGGCTGCAAGGGAATTGAAGGAGTACATGGCAGTCATTTAAATTCAAGACAATTATATGCTATTATAAAAGGTAAGTGCACTGTTTAAAGGTAGCATGTCACCAGAGACCTCCCTATCAAACCAAGAGTACAGTTAGATAGCTGTAGGGCACCTAAATAAAATGTTTTTGTATCCATTCCCCATTTTAAAAAATGATTCCTAGTATATGAGCATTTTTTAGAACATGTAATGAAAATGAAACTATGCATATGCACACACAATACAGCCCTGATACTTACCAGAAAGAAAATCAGCTGTATTGTGCATGTGGAGATCGATGCAGCCACTGTAAATATGCGAGGGTGACAATAAATTGCCAATAAAGGGCCCTGTCAGTCAAAGCAAGGAAGAAGAGGCTGGGCACTGGAAGGAGTGAAATTTTGGTGCAATGAAAGCAATGGTGATGCTCTCGTTGCACCAAACAACTCACCCGCATATTATTAAAAATGTTCATATCTCAGGAATGGAGCCTTATATCTGAAAGTAGGAAATATGTTTCATTCAGGTGACTTAGGCTCCTTTCACACTAGCGTTTTATAATTCTGGTATTGAGTTACGTCATAGGGGCTCAATACCGGAATAAAATGCTTCAGTTTTGTCTCCATTCATTGTCAATGGGGGCAAAACTGAACTGAAGACAACGGAATGCTCCTAGAAGCATTGCGTTCCGTCTTCAGACCGGAGAGCAAACCGCAGCATGCTGCGGAATGACCCCCAATGCAAGTCAATGGGGACGGATCCGTTTGGTGTGATACAATGGTGAACGGATCCGTCCTCCATTGACTTTCAATGGAGTTCATGACAGATCCGTCACCTGCACACATACATACAGACATACACAGACATATATACAGACATACACATATACACACACACACAGACACACACACATATACAGACATACACACACAGACACATACAAATACACATACATACTTACATGCTCCCAGCAGGTCACCATAGCGCAGGAGGAGCAGGACGACGCACACATAGGACGATTCCACCCGGCGCCCAGCAGAGGGCGCTGTGGGGAATCGTCTTATGTGCGCGCCATCCTGCTCCTCCTGCGCTGTGGAGACCTGCCGGGAGCATGTAAGCATGTATGTGTATTTATATGTGTATTTGTATGTGTATATGTCTGTGTCTGTGTGTATGTACTGTGTGACATGTGTGGGGCCGGAGCACACATGTCCCTGCAGCAGCACGGATCTGGTGGCACCCTTCACCTGCCGGATCCGGGCTGCCGCTAGTCTGATAGAGGCCTTACAGCTATCTAACTGTGCCCTTGGTTTTAAAGGAAGGTGTCTGTTTACATACTGCCGTTAAAAAATAGATTAAATTAAAATCCCTCCCAATTCTGACACACCTATCTAAGAATTGTTTCCTGACATGAGCTGCTTGATAACTATTTAGTAAAATTGTGTCATTCTTCACAATCATACACATAAAATAACTTAGCAAGAATTCCCCTATTATTTCCATGTACCCTAGTGGAATATTCCAAGAAAGAATATGGCATTCTCCATTCTGCATGCTTTGCTGGCAGACGCTAAGTAACCTCTTTATTGGGTGTGAGAACCTGGAAGTTGGATATTGTTTTTGGAACAACCAGGTTATTAATGAATGGCTTGAAATGTGTTGCTCTTCATACACGCATTTTTGTTTGCTGTTTAAAGGAAAAGGCTATATTTTCTAAACCTCCATAGAAGGTTGCTCAGAAAACAGACATTTCAATTACCACCTGCAGCAATGAATTCTGGAAAATGTATCTGAATTATTCTCCTGAGAGCAACTGTAAATCACAGTAACTACTCTATCTCTGTCTCCTCCCGTCTCCCAGTATTATAAGGCGTATGGTAGTGCAAGCATTTAAAGCACTTAGATCCACTGTACATCGGTTAACAGTCCATTGGATCTTGTACCTGCCGTTCCATCTGCAGGCAGCAGAGCAGGAGGAGCTGATCAGATTAATGTAGATTTGTAGGGAAACTTTTACTTCATTCATGTACATCCCTGTTCTTTTTGCTTAGTAGTCCAAGTGGTAACAAGTGATTATCTCTGTATGTATACTCATACAAGGAAAACTTGAAGAAAAGAAGTGGATCCAGCTTCCAATAAAAGTGATGACCTTAATTCAAGCAGTAAAATCCATATATGACACCGTGCGAATACAGTATCTACGTGTTTCGGATCATGGATTTAAGATCCTTACTCATCCTTACTTTCATTGGAAGCTGGGTCGACTTCTTTTCAAGTTTACCTTGCAATCCCGGTTCAAGGGACATCCGTGTTTCCAAAGTGGTTATGGCAGGTGAGCGCAGCCTTTGCTTTCAATGTCAATCAGAGTCAATCACTTGTTAGCGCCGCTAATGGATAGAGTGGGAAACATGGGAATGGCAGTGATTTGAATAAATAAATTGCAAAGTACACGTTTCCCACAAAATTACAGTATATATTAATCTGCTCAGCTGTTCCTGCTACATAGCATGCTGCCTACACACCAGAGACCATGTTCAATGTGAGGGGGTATTCCCAGGGAAAAACATTTTTGGCCTATACATGTACCACAGACATGGCTTTGGGGTATCCTATGGGCATGTCATATGTCTTTCCTTGTGTCTGTTCATCACACCTGGCAATGACATTTAATTAATATGTTCTAATTTTAGATTTATACAGATGTAGAGATCCTGATTCTTAAAGGAAATGTGTCAACATCTTTTTCTGCCACACATCCTTTTCTCTAATCTGTTTTTATTTTCTGATTGCAGATTTATTTCTTCTGTTTCTTGAACATGATTATGGGGGTGGTCATCTTCCCTAAACTGTTCTTAACAGCATTTAGTAAGCATTAAGAAAATTGCTTTACAGCAGCCCCAGGGGCCATAGACACAATGGTTAGGAGGGGACCTCGTTGACTTCTATGGGAGAGTTTTCTAGGCATCTCTGTGACCTGTAAGAGGTCCTTGTACAAGGAAGGATAGAGAAGCTATGACAATCACCTACTGTGAATGGTGGATCCTGTCTTATCTATACACAGAGGTGCTATCTGACATTCCAAACCTGCCTGTAATGATAAGGAGATAGCTGCAATAAAGTGATCTGTACAAACCTAGATTTGGTGCCTATTATTAGGCCTAGTGGCCAATGCTTTGTTTAAAGGGAACCTGTCATCTCCGAAACACCTCCTGAACTAGAGTAAGTGTTGTATAGTGTAAGTGATGCTGAATCCGAATATGTAATTTTTATCTTCATACTCACTTCCATTCTGATGCTGTGCTCCCACAAACCAGCAGTAAAATGCACTCAGTGGACTCCGGTGCTCACTCACATAATGGAGAGGACTCATAGAAGAGTCCTCTCAATACATTTTACTGCTGGTTTGTGGGAGCACAGTGTCGGAATGGAAGTGAGTATGAAGATAAAACTTACATATTCAGATTCAGCATCACTTACACTATACAACACTTACTCTAGTTCAGGGGGTGTTTCGGAGATGACAGGTTCCCTTTAAATATAGATATTCACATGGAAAATTAAAAATTCTTTAAAAATATGTTTAACATAAAAATGTGATTTAAACAAGAGGTCATTTTCTGATGAGTAAACAAAGGCAAGAAACTTTTAGTTGATTTCAATGGCTTTTACTGCTTGTTAACATGCTGTGCCGTGATATCACACTCAAGTTCATGTGTAATATACACAAAGTAAAGCTGCTGAGCCCATGCCTGCATTACAGCTGTACTGGTTTGCATGAGAATTAGTCTATAATTTGTTTACAGAAACCCCCTTAAGAGCTTAGCTGAGCTGTGATACTGCAATCCTCTGTGTGGTTCTACATGCCAGTCGAGCTGTTCTTTCTACATCAGATTAAGGCTAGTTTCACACGAACGTTGTGTTCTGTGGTCCGCAAAAAAAATGGATGACGTCCATATGCCATCCGTTTTTTTTGGCGGATCCATTGTAACAATGCCTATCCTTGTCCGCAAAACGGACAAGAATAGGACATGTTCTATTTTTTTTTTGCCGGCTATGGAATGGACATACGGATGCGGACAGCACACAGTGTGCTGTCAGTATTTTTTACGGACCCATAGAAATGAATGGGTTCGCATTTTATCAGCAAAAAATGCGGATCGGAGCCCGCAAGAAATACTGTCGTGTGAAAGAGGCCTAACAAGCAAGAAAATTTAAGGACCTTAAACAAGGAATTTTGAGAGATCTACATTGAAAAACCTTTTAGGGTGTCCTTCACATAGATAATTTTAAATGTTAAAAAGCAAATAGCATGTGTTTCCTTTTTTATTACATTTCGTTATTTTTGTAACATTTAAACAGCCACTTTCTAGTGTTTTCAAACCCTACAGAGAATCCTACGGGGAAAACCACCAGCAAAAAAAATAAACCTTTTGTATACAGTGCATCATTTCATTAAAGACTTTAAGGTAAGGCATGGGTGCAAAAGTGCTGTAAGACAGTTGTGAAAAACACTGCAAAATCCTGTGTGTGAATCCAACCTCATAAACTGCAAGACACACTAAGATTCAAGGTCAGTACAAAAGCAATAAAACAATGGGGCATATTTATTAAAGAAAATGTTCCAGAATTCTAGGTTAAATTGAGGCAGACTTCTAGAACACATGCAGTGCACTACATTTCCACCCTGCTCAGCAGATGGGTGTGGGAAAGAAGTGAGACTTAAAAGGAACCTGTCATCTCCGAAACACCCCCTGAACTAGAGTAAGTGTTGTATAGTGTAAGTGATGCTGAATCCGAATATGTAAGTTTTATCTTCATACTCACTGCCATTGCGACGCTGTTCTCCAAAAAACCTGCAGTAAAATACACTCAGTGGACTCTTCTTTGAGTCCTCTCCATTATGTGAGTGAGCACCGGAGTCCACTGAGTGCATTTTACTGCTGATTTGTGGGAGCACAGCGTCAGAATGGAAGTGAGTATGAAGATAAAACTTACATATTCGGATTCACCATCACTTACATTATACAACACTTACTCTAGTTCAGGGGGTGTTTCGGAGATGACAGGTTCCCTTTAAAAAGCAACACTGTGCACCAAATTCTGGTGCAAAGTAAGCCAGCTAATAAGTATAGGCTTAGGCTAGACAGTGTAAAGATGCATCAGATTTCAGATATCATCCACTGCAATAAATTTGATGCATTCACTATCTAGTTTATAGGGGTATTGCGGTAAAGTAACTTAATTTTTGAAAAACTGCATTAAGGCTGCAAGCTGTGACCCAACCAGAACTACCTATACATATGATCAGAGCCTCAATTTACCTTGTAATCCATTTATCTGAACTGAAATTGTATGCTGCATTTACATCATTTTGAGGGTGGATTACGCGCACCCCCCCCCCCCCAAGCAGTTTGCATTTACTGAGGGGATGTTTTGTAGGTGTAGTTACATTTTTAGCCAGATTCATCAATGCAACTTTTTGCAAAAGTCACATGAAATTGCAAGTGTACTCCAGTCCCATAGTGGATTAGAAACTGATGAAACCATTGTAATAAATATGACTAGTCTGTGGACTGCAAAGTCCATAGGTCTTGACTTTTTGTAAATTTCTCACAAAAAATGGCTTCAAGTTCAAACGAAGATGGCACTCTAAAAGTGAACAATTTGCATATTTATACATCATGTTTACAATGTCTCAATATTAGACAGTGTTAAAGAAATTGATGATGAAGGGGGTGTGATTTAACCATCATGTATTTCTAATAAAATTAGCTCTCTGGGTGTGACCAAGAGAGATCTGCATGACCAGCGATGAGACTGGACGTGCATTTCTTGTGCTGCGGCCGCACCCTCTTACCATGAAGGGGGAAATTTAACATAATTTGAGCACCACAGACAACTGAGTATTAAGTGAAGTCTCCTATTTTGGGACTTATCCAAAATTGCATTGACAACAGTATTAATTAATCTGCCCGCTGTACTTGCCAGATCACTTAGTGTTTACTATAGCTCTTTTATAGCTACAGATATAGTAAATGGTGTACTAAAGTGAACATATATTTATGTAATTTCCATACACTAGCCAGTGAGACTTGTAGCTTGCAGAACTGGATACAGCCTATGTGAATATTTTCTTTTTTTTCCTATCAGTATCTCTTTGGAGTGTAGGAGGAAACCACAGTAACTGAAGGTAACCCAAGCAAACACGGGGAGAACGTACAAACATCATGCAGATGTTGTCCTTGGTCACATTTGAATCCAGTAACCCTGCACTGCAAGGCACCAGTGCTAACCACTGAGCCACCATGCTGCTCTGCACTTTTGGCTTGCTGCTAAGGCTTAGTTACCTTTAGCAATATCTTCCTTTCAAAAGTTCAGCATTTATTAACCATATAGTTTTACATGCATAAAACGTAAAAGTATAATGAGACAAGAGCATTTGTGTTAATGATGAGACTTCATTTTTATGTGGCTACTAATAGCTTGATGCAGTAAAGTGTAAAGCTCATGGCAGCCTGCCATAAACTCATCTGAAGCATAATGCAATGCCTCTAACAAAAACAATAAGACTTTAAAACAGAATGTGGTATAATTTGAAGGAGACAGGATTAAGGACGTCACAAACCAAATTCGTTTTGATGGTTCTAACAAGAGAAGAAATGCAAGAACGGGCTTGATCTTTCAGCAACAAAGATTCCCCAAGCCCTTTAAGAACTGTTACAACAGGTGTTGTTGCTTTCAGATCATACTAAAACTAGGCATTTTACTTTAAGAGTGATAAAAGTGTTTTAGTCGTTTAATCAAAGGTTTTCTTTGGAGATAAAAGTGGTTTTATAGAACAGGACTCAATATAGTTAGCATGACACAATGCATCAATGTCTCTCTGATCCAACCCACCAGACCAAGTTCCTGGACCATACAAATGTCCAGAAACTTGTAACCATTCATGTCTCTTTCCATTACTTAAAGAGGTTTTCTGGGACTTTCATAATAATGGCCACATGTAAGGCACCATCCCTGATGTACAATGAAGGGAATGTGATGCTCGCCACAGTGGTGGAGGTGCTGTGTGTCAGACCTTCATCGATCAAATATTGATTGCCTAGGCAATCAATATCAAAGTTCTAGAAAATCTCTTTAAAATGTAATTTTTGCTTTAAAAAAAAACAGCAATAAAGTATAAATAATGTACCGTATTTTTCGCTTTATAAGACGCACCCGAAGATAAGACGCACCCCAGATTTTAGAGTAGGAAAATAAGAAAAAAATATTTTTCATCAGACCTCATATCTGACCCCCCATAAATTTCAGGACATCACATCAGACCCCCATCAGACCTCAGATCATCCCACTGTGCCCCCATCAGACCTCAGATCATCCCACTGTGCCCCCATCAGACCTCAGATCAGCCCACTGTGCCCCCATCAGACCTCAGATCAGCCCATTGTGCCCCCATCAGACCTCAGATCAGCCCATTGTGCCCCCATCAGACCTCAGATCAGCCCAGTGTGCCCCCATCAGACCTCAGATCAGCCCAGTGTGCCCCCATCAGACCTCAGATCAGCCCAGTGTGCCCCCATCAGACCTCAGATCAGCCCAGTGTGCCCCCATCAGACCTCAGATCAGCCCAGTGTGCCCCCATCAGACCTCAGAACAGCCCACTGTGCCCCCATCAGACCTCAGACCAGCCCACAGTGCCCCATCAGACCTCAGACCAGCCCACAGTGCCCAATCAGACCTCAGACCAGCCCACAGTGCCCCCATGAGACCACTCTGTGCCCCCATCAAACCTCAGACCAGCCCACAGTGCCCCCATGAGACCACTCTGTGCCCCCATCAGACCTCAGACCAGCCCACAGTGCCCCCATGAGACCACTCTGTGCCCCCATCAGACCTCAGACCAGCCCACAGTGCCCCCATGAGACCACTCTGTGCCCCCATCAGACCAGCTCACAGTGCCCCCATTAGAGCACTCTGTGCCCCCATCAGACCTCAGACCAGCTCACAGTGCCCCCATTAGAGCACTCTGTGCCCCCATCAGACCTCAGACCAGCTCACAGTGCCCCCATTAGAGCACTCTGTGCCCCCATCAGACCTCAGACCAGCTCACAGTGCCCCCATTAGAGCACTCTGTGCCCCCATCAGACCTCAGACCAGCTCACAGTGCCCCCATTAGACCACTCTGTGCCCCCCATCAGACCTCAGATCAGCCCAGCGTGCCCCGTAACAATAAAAAAAAACTTCACTTACCTGTCCAGCGCCGCGGCTCCGCTCCGGTGCTTCTTAGGCTTCCCGGCCCGGCGCTGCACTGTCACCTGACTGCGTGCAGCGTCAGGTCATAGTGCGCGCACTACGTCCTGACGCTGTACGCGTTCAGGACAGTGCAGCGCCGGGCCGGGAAGCCTAAGAAGCGCCGGAGCGGAGCCGCGGCGCTGGACAGGTAAGTGAAGTTTTTTTTTTATTGTTACGGGGCACGCTGGGCTGATCTGAGGTCTGATGGGGGGGTCCCGGCCCCCAGCAGCTAAAACATATAAGTGAGCGCTTCCATAATGGAAGCGCTCACTTGTATTCGTTTTATAAGACGCACTGCAATTTTCCCCCTACTTTTGGGGGAAAAAAAGTGCGTCTTATAAAGCGAAAAATACGGTAAGTGACAAATTAGATTATTTTTTATCTGAGACAAAAACTTTTTTGTAAAAAAAATTTAAAGTAGCCCTGGAAAGGCAGATGGCTGGCTACAATTTACAGTTGGTAAGACATTTAATAATCATATTTATTTTATGGTCTTAATGGTTGAGCAGAGCAACTAATTTATTTGTAAAAGATTTTCCAAAATGTTTGAGGATCTCAGGTGGTGATGATCAGACCACACTATTCCACAACCACAATAGCCCATATGCATCAAGTTCTGTTCACCATTTTCAATAATGATATACAGTATATTATGTGGAAGTTTAATTAAAGGGTAACTGTCATTTAAGGCAATTTTTACAAAATAAGTTACCAACATGAAAAATAACACTATTTCTACAATTTATATGACTGGAATTATTTGCAGGTTTTTCCCTCACTCTGTCTGTAATTCGTAATTCTCAGTTTTCCCTGAGCTGGTGGGCAGAGACTACCTAGCATCATACCTGCTCAGACATAGAGCATTGAGTAATAGTGACTACTGCTTCCTAACTCTCTTTCGCACACTCTTAGAAGCAGCAATAATGGAGAAAATGTTACAGTTGAATTGAGCCATTTAGATGTGAATACAGTAGCTAAATAAGATATTAAATCACCTACAGTAAGCATTAATGGTATGGAGGCTTACTGGCAATGCTGGGGAAACCAATATGTAAAAAGGTATCTCCCTTACCAAAGCCTAAGTCTCCTTAGAAAGTTGTATGTTGGCTAATAAAGAGCCACTTCCAATAGGTGGTGCCAGCGAAACGGTTCTCTTTCTTAGGAGATATATAAATTTGTGAATCTTCAGACTATGTGTTAGATCATGCCTGAGGAACATTTGCAATTTTGTCATCATCTTTTCTTTTCTAAAGTATCCCTGAATTTTCATAAAACTTTTGGTAAGTCAAAGCGACAGTCCATGCACTGAGACCTCCACCAATCGCTAAAACAAGGAGATACTAGTGCTTTATACAGAGTCTCTCCAGCAAGTTTTAGTGATCAGCAGGGCTCACAGCACTTGGACACCCAGCGATCAAAACCTATGATATGTCACAATTCAGTTACACTTTAACCGATGCTGGGAGAAAACACAAGTGAAAATGAAGTTGGAAAGATTGGAAAACAGTTCTAATATCCTAAAGCATTTAGGGTGGTTTCACTTACAGGTTTTTAAATGCTACTGTAGTTTTTGATGCATTTTTTGAACTGAAGAAGTAAGTGGATCCAGCAAGAAAAAGAAGTAGAAGACCTTCCTTTACATTTCCCCTTTTCCATTTCTTTTTCCCCATCCACTTCTGGTTTTCGCTCAAAAGACTGCATGAAAAACCGCCACAAAAACTACAGCCTTAAAAAAAACAAAAAAACAAAAAAATGCCATGTTTGAAACCACTACCTAATTTTCTAATTTATTGGTTTCAGTTATGCCAATAACTAATATAAGACATAATAAGGTACCGAGTTTAAAGGGAGTCTGTCACCACTATGTGACCATATACAGCGCTTACATGGCTCTGTTGTACACCTACACATGAATGTAATGGTACCTTTGTTACTTTCTTTAGACTTGTAGATGCAGGAAAAACCCTATTTAATTCATATGCAAATGAGCACTCGCAAGTGCACAGGGGCGGTGTTCAGTGCGTAGGAGCCCGGCTGCTCTGCCTTCTTTCATGGTTACTCCTCCCCAGCCTCAGCCTTTGCTCGCCCTCCTTGTATGACACAAGGGAATAGCAGGGCGGGCAAAGGCAGAAGCTGGGGAGGAGTAACCATGAAAGAAGGCAAAGTAGCCTGAGCTCCTACACACTGAACACCCTGGGCACTTCCGAGTGCTCATTTGCATATGAATTAAACAGCGTTTTTCCTGCATCTGCAAGTCTAAAGAACATAACAAAGCTACCATTACATTCATGTGTAGGTGTACAACAGATCCATGTATATGGTCATATAGTGGTGACAGACTCCCTTTAAGTAGTAAGACCCAGTTCTTCATTTTTATATAGTCTAATTCTGTTATTACATTTCTATGCCAATTTATTTCCTTAGATAAGTCTGTTTTTAATATACATGTCTCTAATTTTGTTTTAAAAGAACAGATAATCTGGTTGGATTATGTGAGATAAAGCATCAGTAGTTTCTGTGATTTATTTAGAGCCTCTTCATAAAATAAGCCTAAAAAGATTAAACATATTTTATAATAAGGCTCAATTCTATCTGCTGATTAAGAAATAGCACATTGATAATATTGCTTAGAAAGGCCAATTTTACACGTATTGTTTTAAGGAAAAATTATGTGCTTTTTTCTTTTGCTTTGGATTTACGTTTTTTTTTTCTTTTGCAATAAATGCTGTGGCCAGTTGTTTTCTAAAAAGCCAATACATTTCTGAGATTTAAATGCTGATGACTAGAGATGAGCGAGCACTAAAATGCTCAGGTGCTCATTATTCGAGATGAACTATTCTCGATGCTCGGGTGCTCGTTTCGAATAACGAACCCCATTGAAGTCAATGGGAGACTCGAGCATTTTTGCAGGGGACCAAGGCTCTGCCTAGGGAAGGCTGGGTGAAAACCTGGAAACATCAGAAAATGATGGAAACACCACAGAAATGGACAGGAAACAGTAGGGGCAGCATGCATGGATGCCTCTGAGGCTGCCTAATCCCACCATTACCCCAAATTCTCTTGCAACAGCCTGGTGGTTACCCTCATGGCAATTGTGCTCACCCAGACCAAGAAAGGCGAGGCACATGCCCATCACATGTTAGGGAAGCACCCAACTAGGTGCAACGAAGGACCATCACCCATACCCATGCTGGCACTGCTCTCCTATCCCCAGCCACACGATGCAGGCATAAGCCTGACACAGCATGGCGGTGACACCAACAAGTGACCAAGTTAGATGAGGTAGCAGGTGAGCCACCCAAAAATTTAGCCTGACTCAGCATGGGGGTGACAACAGAGTGGCCGAGTGACACTGCGGGAGCAGGCGAACCACATAAACATTTTTCGTGACCCTGTATGGCGGCGGTGACAACAGAGTGACTGAGTTAGTATGCGGTAGCTGGTGAAGCACCCAAAAATTTAGCCTGACACAGCATGGCGGTTACACCACCAATGACTTTGTCCGACTGAGAATGCAGTGAAATGGCTTTTGTTGAGCCTCCAGAAATTTTTTTCTTTTCGGAGTACATAAAGTCGACCCTCAGCACAAAAATGTTTTTTAAAATGTCGGTACTTGCGCCTCCTGAAAAATTGTTTTGGACTGTCTGTTTGACGCTCCTGAAACATTGTTTTACACTGTCTGTAGTTGACACTGCGGAAAAATTGTTTGGAGAGAGGGCCTGTAGGGGGCCCTCCGGAAAAATTGTTTGGAGAGAGGGCCTGTAGTGGGCCCTCCAGAAAAATTGTTTAGAGAGAGGGCCTGTAGGTGGAACTCCAGAAAAATTGTTTAGAGAGAGGGCCTGTAGGTGGACCTCCGGAAAAATTGTTTGGAGAGAGGGCCTGTAGGGGGCCCTCCGGAAAAATTGTTTAGAGAGAGGGCCTGTAGGTGGACCTCCGGAAAAATTGTTTGGAGAGAGGGCCTGTAGGGGGCCCTCCTGAAAAAATTGTTTAGAGAGAGGGCCTGTAGGTGGATCCCTGGAAAAATTGTTTGGAGAGAGGGCCTGTAGGGGGCCCTCCGGAAAAATTGTGGTAAAAGAGTGCCAGCTGGACCTCTAAAAAATTGCGTTTTTTGGGTCAGCGTTAGGCAAAGACGACAAGGAGGAGGAGGAGTAGGAGGAGTAGAGAAGAGGAATCGGATACATAAGCAATGTTAATCTTTAGCTGCTTTCCCCCGGAGGAGATTTGAATTCCGGTGAAATCCAGGCTTTGTTCATTTTAATAAGCGTCAGCCTGTCAGCGCTGTCAGCTGACAGGCGTGTACGCTTATCGGTGATGATGCCACCAGCTGCACTGAATACCCGCTCTGACACGCTAGCGGCAGGGCAGGCCAGCACCTCCAAGACGTACAGCGCCAGTTCAGTCCACGTGTCCAGCTTTGAAACCCAGTAGTTGTATGGAGCAGAGTGATCGGTCCGGACGTTGGTATGGTCAGCTAGGTACTCCCTCACCATCTTTCTGTAAAGCTCACCCCTACTCTGCCTAGAGTGGGGACAGGTGACAGTGTCTTGCTGGGGTGACATAAAACTGGCAAAGGCCTTGGAGAGCGCTCCCCTGCTAGCGCTGGACAAGCTGCCTGCTCGCCTCCTCTCCCCCGCTACTTGGCCCACAGAACCATGACCTCTGCCGCTAGCGGCGTCAGATGGGAAGGATTGTTTCAGCTTGTGCACCAGGGCCTGTTGATATTGATTCACTCTCATACTCCTTTCCTCTACAGCAGTGGTTCTCAACTCCAGTCCTCGGGACCCACCTGCCAGTCAGGATTTAGGAATATCCCACAGAATGAATACCTGTGGTAAGTCCTGATGGATGGACGCTAATTATATCAGCTGGTCTAAACTAAGGAAATCCTGAAAACCTGACTGGCAGGTGGGTCCCGAGGACTGGAGTTGAGAACCACTGCTCTACAGGGATGAGAGTGGAAAGGTTCTGCTTGTACTGTGGGTCCAGGAGAGTGAACACCCAGTAATCGGTGTTTTAAAAAATGCTTCTAACGCGAGGGTCACGGGATAGGCAGCCTAACATGAAGTCTGCCATGTGCGCCCCAACACGCAAGAATTCACTCTCCTCACTGGCCTGACTCTCCATTTCCTCCTCCTCCTCTTCAGCCCATGCACGCTCAAGAGTTAAGAAGGACTGAGCATTGGTACCCTCTTCTGTCTCGCCGACATTCTCCTCCTCTTCCTCCTCATCCTCATCCCCCTCCTCCAATACGCGCTGAGAAACAGACCGGAGGGTGCTCTGGCTATCAAGCGACGTATCTTCCTCCACCGTCTCTTGTGACAAGCGCAAAGCTTCCGACTTCATGCTGAGCAGTGAGTTTTTCAACAGGCAAAGCAGCGGGATGGTGAGGCTGATAATGGCAGCATCGTTGCTGACCATCTGTGTTGACTCCTCAAAGTTGCTCAACACCTGGCAGATATCAGACATCCACGTCCACTCCTCATTGTAGACTTGAGGAATCTGAGTGACCTGACTACCAGTTCTGGTGGAAGTTGACATCTGGCAGTCTACAATCGCTCTGCACTGCTGATAAACTCTGGATAACATGTTTAATGTCGAATTCCATCTTGTGGGCACATCGCACAACAGTCGGTGAGCGGGCAGTTGTAGGCGGCGCTGCGCTACCCTGAGAGTGGCAGCATCTGTGGTCGACTTGTGGAAAAGCGCACAGATGCGGCGCACCTTTGTGAGCAAATCAGACAGATTGGGGTATGTCTTGAGGAACCGCTGAACTATGAGATTGAACACGTGGGCCAGGCATGGCACATGTGTCAGTCTGCCGAGTTGCAGAGCCGCCACCATGTTACGCCCGTTGTCACACACAACCATGCCTGGCTTGAGGTTCAGCGGTGCCAGCCACAGATCGGTCTGCGCCGTGATGCCCTGTAACAGCTCTTGGGCGGTGTGCCTTTTGTCACCTAGGCTCAGCAATTTGAGCACCACCTGCTGGCGCATACCCACGGCACTGATGCTGCGCCTAGAGCTTCCGATTGAAGGCGCCGTGCCCACGGATGGTAATTCGGAGGAGGAGGTGGAGGAGGAGGAGGGGTCGGAGGAGGAGGCATAGTACGTCTGAGAGACCGTGACCGAGGTAGGCCCCGCAATCCTCGGTGTGGGCAGTACATGAGCGGCCCCAGGGTCAGACTCGGTCCCAGCCTCCACCAAGTTAACCCAATGTGCCGTCAGTGATATATAGTGTCCCTGCCTGGCAGCACTTGTCCACGTGTCCGTGGTTAGGTGGACCTTCTCAGAAACAGAGTTGGTCAGGGCACGGATGATGTTCTGTGACACGTGCTGGTGTATGGATGGGATGGCACATCGGGAAAAATAGTGGTGGCTGGGGACCGAATACCGAGGGGCAGCCACCGCCATGAGATTGCGAAAGGCCTCGGTCTCTACCAGCCTATAGGGCAGCATCTCCAGGCTCAGCAATTTGGAGATGTGGACGTTGAGGGCTTGGGCATGTGGGTGGGTGGAACTGTATTTCCTCTTGCGCTCCAGCGTCTGCTGTAAAGACAGCTGAACGCTGCGCTGGGACACATTGGTGGATGCTGTGGAGGATTGTGGAGGTGTAGGTGTGGTTTTCCGGCGGGAGGCGCTCGTGCCGGGGTCCTGGGCAGGGGGTTGACTAGCAGAGGCAGTGAGTGACACAGGGGAAGGAGCAGTGGTGTGACCCGCAGGAGGTGAACGGCCTTGGTTCCATTGAGTGTGGTATTTAGCACTCATATGCCTGCGCATGCTGGTGGTGGTTAGGCTAGTAGTGGTGGCACACTGCTGATCCTGGTATGGCACAGGTTGCACACCACAGTCCGTCGGTCATCCTCACTTTCTTTAAAGAACCTCCAGACTTGCGAACATCTAGGCCTCGCCACGGGAGCTTAACTACATGAAACAGTTGCTGTTGATGCACCAGCTCTGGCCCTGCTTTTCCCTCTGGCCACACCACTGCCTCTTCCAACCTGTTCTGGTGCAGCACTCGCCTCCGCCTCAGAAGCACTGTCTTCACTTGGCTTATCAACCCAGCTTGGGTCAGTCACCTCGTCATCCTCCGATTCCTCAGTCTGCTGCCCCCTCGGACTTCCTGCCCTGAAAACAACTTCACCACTGTCTGACAACCGTGTCTCCTCATCGTCCAACACCTCTTTACACACTTCTTACACTAAGTCAACATTGTCATCATCATCACCCACAGACTGCGACAGTTGGAAAACTTGGGCATCGGGAAAGAGGTCAGCAGCAACCTGAGAAGTGGTTTGTGACTCTGGGAAGGGTCCAGAAAACAGTTCCTCAGAGTATGCCGGATCGCATTCCAAATTTTCCTGGGAGGGGGCAGACTGGGAGGAAGGAGGTTGAGGTGGAGGAGGCAGAGGAGTGCTCCCTTGGGTAACGTGTGTGGACTGCGTGGAAGACTGACTAGTGGACAAATTACTTGAAGCATTGTCCGCAATCCACGACATCACCTGTTCGCACTGTTGTGGTTTCAACAGTCCTCTACCACGTGTCCCTGTAAGTTGAGACATGAAGCTAGGGAGTGTAGCTCTGCGGCGTTCCCCTGCTCCCTCATCAGCAGGTACTGTCTCACCCTGCCCAGGACCACGGCCTCTGCCCCTTGCAGTAATTGAATGCCCACGCCCACGTCCTTGACCCTTAGCCCTGGGGTTCAACATTTTCTGTATATAAGTGTATTATATATATAAAAAAAATGGGCCTGCTGTACTGAAACCCACAAACTTGTTCAATCTGAACAAGTTAATATATAGGTGGATAAGTTAGAGCAAAATTACGTATGTTATTACGTACCGTGCAGTATGGAGCAATTACACTGAAACTATTAGATTAGGCAGACTTGGTCTGCTTAAATGCAAGCAAGAAAAATGTTGCACTCAGATTTTTATAATGTAGCTGTATCAGTGAGAGCAAAAGACCTTTTTTAATTACGTGACGTACAGTATAGGTCACCTGGACAGAAAATACGGATTGTGGTTTGTGGTGAATGGACAGCTGAACTGTGACACACAGAATGGTTCCACACAGCTGTATGAAATGGATTTGTATCACTGAGATAAAACAATAAAAAAACTATTTTTTTTTTTGTTTTGCTTTTTTTAACGTGACGTGAAGAAAATATCAGAGAGCAAACTCAGCCCCTGCTGACTGTGGCTATTTTGACTGCAACCAAGAAAAATGTCGCACTCAAATTTTTGTAATGTAGCTGTATCACTCAGAGCAAAAGACCTTTTTTAATTACGTGACGTACAGCATAGGTCCCCTGGACAGAAAATACGGAGTGTCGTTTGTGGTGAATGGACAGCTGAACTGTGACACCCAGAATGGTTCCACACAGCTGTATGAAATGGATTTGTATCACTGAGAGAAAACAATAAAAATAAAACTGTTATATATGGCGATAGCTGCCAGCCAGCCCAGCCAGGAGACAAAAAAAGTGTCTTGTAGCCCTTAGAAAGGCTGTTGGGTTCTTTTGAGATCACTCCTGCCTAACAGAGAACTAAATCCAGGCCCTAACACTCTCCCTGAAATGCAGCAGATCTGTCCCTAACGACATCCAGGCAGCGACTGACCCGAGCACTGCGGGCAGTCACTAGTATATTCCAGGGTAGGGTTGCAGCAGTAACCGGTTCCACGATATACCACGGTATTGGAATGCACGGTTATCAAACCGTGGGCATTTGCTTATTACCGGTAAAAGGTGACCCTGCTGAGAAACTCATCCGCGCATTCGCAATTCCGTTCCGTTTCAGCTAATTAAGCACACAGCGGTAAAAATGGCAGAGCGTGCAGATTTAACAAGTCTCTGTCCTCCTAAAAAAAAGACTAAACTAAAGTCAGCAGTGTGGGACTACTTTGGATACCCACCAAATGCATGTGAGGATGGAAATCCAATTTGTAAGCAATGTGGTTGTAAAGTGGCAGCTAAAGGAGGGAATACCTCAAACCTGTTCTCCCATCTCCGAGAACACCAACCCACTGTGCAGCTTAAAGTAGGTGGCCTTTATCATTTTAACCCCTTGGCGACATGATAGGAGTGGAGTGGACGTACCGGTACATCCTGGGCGCGAGATAGTTCGCGCTACAGGGCGTACCGGTACGTCCTGCATGTAAACGCCCGCTGCGCAGTGCAGCGGGGTTTACATGCTGCGATGGCGGCTGTTAAACACAGCCAGCCATCCACAGTAAAGGCCTGTGGCGATCGCTGTGATTGGCTAGTCTGTTCAGACTAGCCAATCACAGGATACGGGGGCTGGCTGTAAGGATCTGATCCCTCGCAGTCTCGGACCAGATCGGATCAGATCCTGTAAAGGTAATCCAAAAGTGCCCCGGCCCGGGTGCTCCCGATCCCCCCCTCTCCTTCCCCGAACTGTATTTTTCATTTAACCCCTGGCAGCTGGCAGCGATGTCGGACGTTTAACCCCTTCCATGCCGCAGTCCATAAGGACCACGGCATGGAAGGGTTAACAGGGAGGGCACTCCCTCCCTCTCCCATCGGGCGCTGCAGCAGCGCTCCGATGGTGGGGCCAGTGAGATGGAGAGAGCTCCCTCCCTCCCATCGGGACGCTGCTCTGCTGTGGCAGCGTCCCGATGGTTACCATGGCAACCGGACGCTTTCGTCCGGCTTGCCATGGTAGAGGTAAGCCTGTTCAAGCTCCTGCTAAAGGCAGGAGCTTGATCAGTCTTCCAATCAGAAAATACACTGCAGTACAGTAGTAATAGTTAATTGAACAAAAAAAACTTTGCTTGTATTCTTCTTTAAGGATTAGTGTATCTTTTAATAATATATGTAACAAACTGTGATACCATGATAACCGTAATACCGCAGTATTTACTGAGACGGTTATCATACCGTGAAAATTTCATACCGTTGCAACCCTATTCCAGGGTCACCTGATCTGGCCAGCCAACCCCTGCTATCGACATGTAAGGACCCCATGTGATGCTGGGTGTACCGCAGAGTCTCCTGGCTTGTGATTGGCTGAGTTTATAGGCACCAAAAATTCAAAATGCGGGAGATGCCATTTCCTCGAGCATGGCGAGATACTCGTCCGAGCAGCGAGCACTTACGAGTACCCTAATACTCGAACGAGCACCAAATTCGGGCGAGCATGCTCGCTCATCTCTACTGATGACCTATCCTCTGGATAGGTCATCAGTATCTGATCAGTGGTGGCCTATCAGCTGTTTGAGAAGGCAGCAGTGTTCCTGTGAGCGCTACAGTCTTCTCCGTGCTCACCAAGCAGAGCATCGTACATTGTATAGAGGCTGTGCTTGGTATCGCATCCTCAGCCCCAGTCACTCGGCCTAGGAAAAGCTGAGAGAAGGCCGTGGCACTATGTCAAGTGCTGCTGTCTTCTAGAACAACTGATCAGCGGGTTTCCAGGAGTTGGACCCCCAATGTTCAGATACTGAAGACCTATCAATAATGTTTTTCTTTATGGGTCTATGGTGTTTTTTTTTCAGGAGTTTTCCAATAGGCTTCACCAGAAACACCACAAAAAAAGGCATTTTTTAAAAATGTGTGAATTTAAAAACAAATCCCCCAAAAAAGATTATTATAAAAAATGCATCAATTCTTGTAATTTATTTTACAAGCCAACAAACTGCTACAAAAAATCAAAATGTGTCAAGGAAGTCAAATGCATTTTTCTCCCAGAGAATATGCCATATGTGATAGGTAAAGTTCCATCTCTCAAACCATTTATTCGGAGAATGAAGATCCCCTGGCCCTCTTTATGCAGTCCAGTTTGGAGAAGACATGGATAGCTGGCCACACACAAGTTCATCTATTGAGCTACTGAAAAGCTTTACATGTTTGCCTTTAGAATACCTCATTTAGCTTATCATAGTGTCACTGATATTCCTATGACAGATAACAGGAGGTCTGTCAGATTGGCAACACGTGGTATAATCTGACATGTTTTCCCTTTTTGTTGTTGCTATTTACCACACCCTTTTCCCTCAGGTGTTCCTGGTGTGGTAATTGTCCCTCCCCTATTTATTGCTTCTTCTCCCACTATTCCTTGCGGTTTATAGCTTCAGTTGTTGTTGTGATGTGCAGCAGTTTGGTTTTCAGCTGAGATCCTGGAGCCTCCACTTCTTCACGGAAAGATAAGTTTCCTTTTCCCTTCTGTGTGTTTTGTGTTTAGGCCTTAGGGAGACTCCTGTTCGTCCTTCCTTTTGGAGGAACAGGTAGACTCATTCCTGTCATTAGTTCCAGGGATCTATAGGGTCAGTTCAGTGTTTAGGTTCCTGTGTATGAACTTGCCTACATTTGAGGCCTGTTCATACTGGTAGATAGACAGGAATTGAGCCAAGGTTTCCTGTAGGAGGTGTCCATCTTCCTTCCTTAGTTTCTAGGCCTAATCTCCTTTCCCTCCTACGTTTGGTTTGGTTCCCCCCACCCCCACCTGCGCGTGACACATAGACATTAGATTTTCTTTGGTGGATCTCAGCAATTTCAGTGTGATCTCAATAATCTAATGTCTTAACTACAAGGTAGTTGTAAGGTGAAAAAGGTGCAACAGGATGAACTATTGCATTCCAATTCTGTCGGCTGCATACCCCTCCTGCTTTAAAATATAAGGCTGTGCTCACATCTTGTATGCTTCCATCAGAGGTATATGTGAGGAGTATTCCTGCATGGTATCCTTTTTTTTCTTTTACTGTGTCACTTCGTATAGAAAAGCAGAGCAGACTATGAATCCCTATACAGTGGTCCCACAAATTACAATGGTAATTGATTCCAGGACAACCATTGTAAGTTGAGTAATTGGATCCAAAGCCCCAAAATACCATCCAAGATAAGAGAAAATGAAGATTTAAGAAAAACAAGCAGATAACTAACACAGATAAAACAAGTCCTTGCAGGAATAATAGCAACTTATACACCTATTTTACCAGAGAAGTAGCCTTGATTGGTTGGATCTAAGTCTGAGACATTGTATGTTGAGTCTGGTTTCAACTTACGATGGGTCAGAAAAGACTATTGTATGTTGAAAATATTGTATCTTGGGGCCATTTTATCTTGAGGGATCACTGTACAGTGATAAAATGGATACCAATGCACACCAGCCACTCTTTTGGCATATGCTGGGGGCATAGGGGCATACGGGTACATTTGTCATGAGGATTGGTGCTTTCTCTGCGCATGCACTAATCTCAAAAGTATAAATAAAGACTGAGCAAAATATTCATGTTAGGCCCTTTGTATTGTAAAGAATTTGTACTCTTTAGAAACCTTTTTTATCAAAGTATAGTAACATATCCATAAGATATTTCTTTCATTATGCACCAAACATTTGTCAAGGTGTGTTATTTTGGCATGCCATTTTGTGGGTACCTTGAGTACACCTTTTTTTTAGGGTATACAGTCATGTAAAAGAATATGTGAAGTAGATGGAGTCAATAATGTACATCAACATATCGTGAAATGCTTTTTGGAGTCAAGAATTGCCCATAAATTTGCATAACCTTGCTACCTGATTGTTGATATTTTAAAAACGTTTATGGCACAGTTTGTCAATCTGTACATACACCGAAACATGTATTATGCCAAATGTGGCATCGGTGGGAGGATCAGGACTGCTAACTGTTGGCTAAATGATCATTTGTCAGTTATCCTATGTCTACGGACATATTTGCAGTATGCACAAAGTTCTTCTGTAGTAACTAAAAATGACTAAGCAAACCAGATACAACCTAGTGGAGCTCTATCCATAGCAGATATACAAAATGTTCCACACAGTAATTCCAAAACGATTTGAATAAACACTTTGAAAGGCAACAAATTATACTTTTAGCTCTAGTTCTACATTTCTAGCTGCTCATATACAGAAACATAACTTTTACAGCACAGAGTTGTAAAAAGGGAATTCACCGCCCTAATGAAAGCACAGAGCAGAAACTCATCTTAATAATTTTGTATGTTATCGTTATGACTAAGGGTGCAGCACCCTGGAGTACATTACTGTCAGCAGTTTTCATTTTATTAGGTTAAATATACCACAGAAACTTAATATTTTGTGTAGATGAAATTTGTAGATAATTTATTTTTTATGATATATAATGTAGATCTTACCATCTGGTGGCATGAGGACTTTGTTGTTTTGTGTACACCAGCCAACTGGGTGTAGGTCTGCGGTCATGACATCACACCAGAAGTCAGCTCTTCTATCTTCCCCATAGCCACAATATCTTAGGAGCAGTAGCTGGCCACACGTTGTAATAATAGTGGCCACCCAATAAGTATCTGGATTATTCTTATTGGCCACTTCCAGTTTCATTCCTGGTTGGAAGCTGCTTTGAAGACTAATTTCAACCTTGTGAAAGACAAGAAATGAGATGAGTCATACCAGATTCATAATTCATTCTACCATGCTCTTAAACATATAGGTTTCCAATGTTTTCAGCCACATTTATATACATTATTGTTGTCTGTACAGAAACTAAAAGGATCTGAGGATCTTTCAAGAGGTTTAGTAAAAGAGTTTAAGTTATTTCAGTGTTGGGAAAAGAAACATTTACTCTAAAGTTCATACCTCAGAAAATAAATCTTGTAAAACAGTTAGTAATATAATTTATACATGAGTCTACAAGGTTCTTAAGGTGCCCAAGTACCTCTGGCAATGTGTGTGCAAAAATGTTGGAGGGGGTGTAGTCCTCAGCTGGGTGAGATAAAAGAATTCACGGACTGGATTCTAACGGAGTGGAAGGTAGTCTGGTAGTGGGATATGTCTCTCCCTCCCTTCCACTACAGAACTTTCCTCTAGTCTGAGGAGATCCCAGGTGTGGTTACTGGGATCTTTATTGGGGAATAAATAGAGGCTTTAGAGCCTCAGTCAGGGTCAGAACATGGCACCTGTCTGACCATATGACTGTGCAAAGCCTGATCATCCTGACACACTGAATGTAAGAGAGAAAAGTCCTGTGTATTAGTTAGCGCCCAGACAGACAGGTGTTTATTTCGTGTTTTTTGTTATGTATAATGTGCTGTGGTTTCACCCAAGTTACGGATAACTTGGATGCCCTGTATTGTGTTGTGCTAGATAAAAATGAAGCACTATTTGGACTTTTAATGCCTGGAGTCTGATAGTCTGTCATTGCCGCCCCCACGGCTAGTACACAGATCACTGTATTTTCTCCTAGGAGACAAAAAAAGGATTGGGCAAAAATACAAAACACCTAATGTGTTCACATTGAGTACATTCAGCATATACATCTATAACAGTGATGGCTAACCTCTGGCACTCCAGCTGTGGTGAAACTACGACTCCCATCATGCTCCATTCATTTCTATGAAGTGCTGAGAACAGCCAAGCAAATGTGCATTTTGGGAGTTGTAGTTTTACCGCAGCTGGAGTGCTGGAGGTTAGCCATAAGGTATAACGTATATACTCTTATTATATCTATGGGCCAGACATATGGCAAATAAAAATCAGTCCCTTCCAATACGTTTGGTTGGTTCATGTCTGAATTGCATTTTTTTTTTTCTGTACTGAAAAGCATAGGCAACCACACACAATAGTGGAAGAGGACAGACATAGATTCTCTTGAATTTAGACGTGAGCTTGATGGCTTTGATGTCTGATTTGCTTTGTGATACCAGTTTCCGGGTATTGGCTGGTGTTTTGCTAACGTAGTATTTAACATAGTATTTTGCTAAATAAAAAAGCCAAATACATACATGTTTAAAAGACGTGTGGGGTGCAGCAACAGATGCTGATTCCTCCAGATACTCGTCCCAACTGAAATCTGTGTCTTCAAAACTGGAGCCATCATCTATAGATAGAAAAAAAGAGACAATTAGAATGTGCTATCAGCATATCTAATGCAAATGCCTCATGTTATATTAAAGAGCAACTTCACTCAAACTGTAATTATAGTTGGCGTCTGTGGTGTGGTGAGTGCCTCACGTGCCAGCTAACTAGATTTTCATCTGATCAGTTAAAAGGAGAGCAGTTGTCACCACGAACTAAACTCCCTGACAATGATACTGGGGTAACTGACAGAATCTGTACAATTATGAAGACTGGGCACTGTATACCCTATATGTGCAGATAATTATTAAGAAATACCTGAAAAGAAAGTATGCAGGCATGAGGCATTACCGACTATACAATGTTAAATGTAATGTCAGACTAAAAAAGCCATCTATCTATAAATAAAAGCCATTAGTCTAATTTATAGAGATGGGCTTTTTCAAAATGATGACAATTATTGTACCTCAAGTTACAGTCAGCAATGTAATTTGTATCTTCTGGACCTCAGTGAGAAAGCTAAACCAGACTTTCCAACAGTCATGTTCATGTGTGCATATGTGACAGAGAAGCCCCTGAAGTACTAGGGTCCGAGTGATCAAGTAACCTCTGCACTCCCCTATAGCACTTCCCAAAATTAAAGAGAAATGTCTGCATGCATTATGTGCTGACTATTCCTAAGGATTACTTACAGCAGATACGTAGCCAAGAGCTTAGCTGATCAGTCCATTCTTGTCAGCTGGGGTATTGTACAGTGTTAAACTCTGTATCACACAATGCTTTTATTTAGCATTTTAAAACAAATCTAAAATATGTCTGCAGCTTACAGAGCTTTTAGGGCATGTTTTAACATGTTTTTAGTGGTGTTTTTAATGTTTGCAATTTTGTGGAAGGGGTTTTCCAGGCAATTTTGAAGTCCTATTGAGAAGCATATGAAGAAAAACACCTGAAAAAAACAACTGATAAAAATACCACAACTGAAAGCTATGTATGGAGACAATTTTATATGTAAGTAAAGACGTTTAACATCTGGGTTATAACCCCCAAAAATGCTGCTAAACGCTGTGTGTTTGAAACCAACATTAAATGGGTTTCCAGGATTTTAATATCCTCAGGATAGGCCATCAAATTGATGGAGTTCTGTCACCCTGCAACCCCACAGGTCAGATGTTTTGTTGTAGCTCCAACCCAGGAAGTCAACACTGGAACTACACAGTTCCATCCATGGTGTAGTTGAAGGAGCTGTTAACTGCTGCATTGCTCCCATTGAGGTGACAATGCACTCTATGACGATGAACAGAGCTATGCACCGGAGCTCTAAAGAAACAGCTGATCGGCCACTGATCTGATATTGCTGGCATATGGATAGGCTATCAACCCCTTAAACCTCTTTTTATAATCTCATACATCCCCTGTAAAATCCAATTAGCACTACTCCTTCGATTAGTGTTAAATGGATTTTGAACCAGATGGACGGATGTCTTTTTTCTGCCTTTTAAACTATCTTACTATTAGAGATGAGCGAATCATTCAAAATTTTATTTGCCGAATATTTGCCGAATTTCTGACAAGATTCCTATTTAAACGAACTTATTCATCGAATCTACGTAAAAAAAAAACAATCGTTGTTTTGTGAACATTCCTGCGTAAATTACGTACGTACAGTCAGCGTAGTTAAAAGTATGTAATACATAAGCATTAGCGTACAAAAGTGCGTACAAATACTTAGTGTGCTATTTACATGCGAATGCGTCATACGCACGAGGCTAGGCCGCGGCGTATAGTCTTTAGAGGCAGACTATATGAACTAGAAAAATAAGGTGCTCACTGCTGCTAGCTTTCAATAAGTTAATAATTTACTAAAAACACAGTACAATAAGTGCAATAATAAGACACATTGCAGTACCAGAAAAAGAATACACACAATGGGCTAAAGTGCTGAACCATTAAAAACAGTGTAGCTAAAATACAGCAAAGACCTAAGTATGCAAACATTTTAGTGCAATCAATTTCACATTTGCAAGCATAAAAGGCTCAGATATATGTTGGAGTCTCTCTCCTTAAGGATCCTAGTTGGCTTGGCAATGATAAAACAGTCTGTCTGGAACACATATTCCAAAATTCAATTGTAATCCACGTGAGGTAAAATTGTAATCCAAACAGGTAATGTGTAATCCACATGGATAATAGAGAATAGCAGCAAATAGAGAACCCTTTTTGCAAAAGGGGCTCCCAAATAACCTGAGAAGGGGGGGAAAAAGGAGAATAGGCGCACTTCGGCGCAACAGGGAATTTTCTGCAGAATGGGGGGAGTCCTGACAACCATGTCCACTCCATCTGGGTGAGAGTCAAACGGGGCAATACAAACAAACACACAAACATAAAAGTGCCAACTAGCTCTCACCCGTCAGGTGCAGTCCATGGTGTGGCCCCCAAAGGTCCTCCTGCAGTCCTTGATAGCAGCCAGTAGTAGGTTCCTCAGATGAGGGACCTGAAGTCCTCCTGACTTGAGCTGCTGCTGAAGCTCATCAGAGGAGGCTCCTGCCTCTTGAAGGCCAGTTGGACTTGTTCGGGTCTGGGTGGTGGTCACACTGGTGAGCGCTGCAGCCACTTGCGCTTTTCCGGATCCTCCTGCCGGGACATCAGGGGTACGGACTTCCGGCAGCAGCGGTTCCGGAAAGGTTGCATCCAGGGAAGAAGGCCCAGCTTCCCCGGCTGCTGCTGGCTTCACCTTTCACAGCAGCTGGTACTGGTGGATGACCGTTGATTGGAAGGTGAATGATGATGTAGTGAGCTGACCCAGCTGAAAGGACTGTGGTGGTGCTGGCAGTCCCACCATAGGGGTGTACTCCACCTGATTCCCCATGTACAGGCTATGACGATGTTGTGGCAGGTACGGTCGTTTCACCGACCTGCGGCCCACAAAATTTTCCCTTCCATCTTCGTCATCCTGCAGGAAGCCAGACCCTCTCCGAACCAAGAACCAAAGCACAGTTCCCTTCCTGCGTTCCAACACAGGATCTCCCAGCCTAGGGTGGTCAAGAACTTGTATGACCCAGTCCTCCACTGCGGTTTTATAGATGGTGGAACAATTGGGTTCTGGTATATGGAAGGGGTGGATCTCCTCCTGGGCGGAGAAGTGGACGCTCCAGCCGCCTCTGCCGTACGAGACATAGCGGACACTCCAGCCTCACTAGATGCTCCAGCCGCCTCACGAGTCGCAGGCGCAGCAACTTCAGCAGGTGGTAAGGACACAGGCACTGAAGCTTGGTTTCTCTGGCAGAGATGAACTTGTGACATCCTGATGTCTGGAGCAAACGATGGTACAGGGAACTCGAACCAAAAGCACATTTCATACCAATTTGGGCGCAGCTGTTTCTTAGCCATGATGCTTGCTCTAAAGTCAGCGCTGGTCTAAACTGGTTCAGAGTGGCTTCAGAGGAGGGTGGAGTATTGAGGGAGGAGTCTTCACTCCATATACGTGCAAAATAGTTAGATCCCGGTGGGCTGTTTTTTTTCCTCCTCACACATAATGCGTACGTTTCGTACGTTTCATACGTATCGTACGTATAGTTAGCGTGTAAAATTGGCGTACATTTACAAATAACACAAAGCGAATCCAAGGAAATTCGGATTCGCTTCGCAGCTGAAAATTTCCAAGATTCGATACAAATCAATGAATCGACAAATCGCTTCGCTCATCTCTACTTACTATGTGTATCATTAAAGGGGTTTTCAAGGTTATAGATATTGATGACCAATCTTTCGGATAGGTAATCAATATAAGATCAGTGCAGGTCAGATATCTGCCGATCAGCTGTTCGGAACAGTGCCGGTGCTGGAACTCAAGTGAATGGGAGCCGAGCTGCTGTAACCCCACAGGGCTGCTACACTGTGGACAGAGCTGTGGTTCCACTCCTGTTCCTGGTGCTAGATCCTGCATTGGCAGCCAATCCTGGTGGTGTCGGGGTTCAGATTAACACCAACCTGGTATTAATGACCTAATTTAATGATAGGTCGTCAATTTCTATAACCTCAAAAACCCTTTTAAGGCAAGAAATGTAGCAAACTGTGAAATATAAATCAGAGAATTGGTAATGTGATTCGCAAGATAAGCTTGAAATATTCTTTGCTTACATTTTACTTCATGTGATCCATTTTCTTTATGGCAGATAATCATGACATTACCTGTATATACAGACTGTAAACTGCTATTGGCATATTGGAGAAAGGCATTCTGTTGTTTTTACATCATTATCTCTTAACGGAAATCAATTAACAATTCCTTAACGCTAACAGGCGGTCTAATCACAGTGATCTAATATTAAAATCCAAATTGAAATGGAAGAATTTGTTTCATTAAAAATCCAATCCTTCTTCCCATTTCCATGTGGTAATAACATAATACAATTTGCGGTGGGATATAACTGTACATTATTGCAGCTTAGAAGGAGCATCTGAGAGATAATTGTTTCTACAAAGACTAATTCAGGTCCTGGAATAACTCCATTATATTTCAATTATACAACATAAATGAGATTTCATCAACAGTTCTATTACTTTATCTGTGCGCAATGATGAAGCGATAAATACAATACTGTCCATAACTCATGCAGATGCTGTCATTAATACTACAATTATGCTAATATTTGTATGGAAGTGCTAATGTTCTTAAGACAATCATTTACATAAGAATGAATAATATTATTGTGTATTTTAATTTCAAATATTATCCAAATGGTCCTGTTAATAAATGGCATCCAATAGATGACCTAATAGCAGCACAACAGTGGGCGCAATACACTGAATATCCCCAATTTCCCCAAAGACTCATTCAGGGGACATGTCAGGAAATACACGCTCTAACAGATCATTCATTACTCCGAAAATGTTGTTTTTATAGTTGCATTACTTTTGACTTATAATAATAATCTTGGAAGTGTGTGAGATATTCATCAGTATGGCAGACAGATTCTCTTCCACTTGACTGTGACTGTTTTATTATTCTCATAAACTTGTTCTCTTGCACTAGATAAACCATTTACATATTTCTGTACATATTAACGAGTTACAATTGTTTTTTTAATTAGGCAGTTCAGCAGTTCTATTAGCCTGGGTTCACATCGTTTTTGTGTGTGTGTTTAACCCCCTAACTGTTTTGCCAGAGTGGAGCTCCAGCAGTGGGAAAAGTAGATAACTGGAGGGGGAGGACTGCTTTAAAGGGGTATTCTCATCTTAGACAATGGGGGCATATCGCTAGGATATGCCCCCATTGTCTTATAGGTGCGGGTCCCACCGCTGGGACCCGCACCTATCTCCAGAACGGAGCGGGGAGCGCTGCACCTGGAGGACCCCAGGTTTCCGGGGATCCGGCCACCACCAGGCGCAGCTCCCCGCGCCGCTCATACAAAATGAATGGGAGCCGGGCCGTGCATGCGCGGTGCGCTCCCATTCATTTCTATGGAGCCGACGGGGGCTCCGTTCTGGAGATAGGTGCGGGTCCCAGCGGTGGGACCCACACCTATAAGACAATGGGGGCATATCCTAGCGATATGCCCCCATTGTCTAAAATGAGAATAACCCTTTAAGTGCTGCTACCTCCTGAATGGTAGCAGCTAGAAACATGCAACTGATCTTGTTTGAAATCAGACTTTCAAAGATTTCAGACAATATCAAAATGACAGCAATATGTTCAGGACAGAGATAGATATCACCGATAGAAATCAGGATGTTGTGAATGCAGCTAAAAATTAAAGCAAAAACAGGTTTCACTCGCGATTATTCCCAACATGATTTCTAACAGTGATTTATCCTCTGTTTCCTGGACTTTAGCTGTCATTTTCTTGGACTTTTGGACTATTGGACCATCTAAAGCAGCCATCCCCCCTCCAGTTAGCTTCTTTTCACACTGCCTGAGCTGGATTCCAACAGAACAGTTAGGTGGTTAAAGGGGTATTCCGGTTACCATAAATATAACTATGTTTTAGACTATTTAATCATCAATCATTACCTAATATAATGTAAATGTCAATTATTTACTGTTCAGTAGTAACAAAAGATTTTTTTCTTCCACTGCTACCCACTGTGTTTCCTCATAAATTACCATGGCATCGACCTGTAGTTCTGAGCCTTTGGCAGTTCGAGCATGCTCAGTGTCTTGCTATCAGTTCTCTAGATAAATGTTAGTAGAGGGGGCGTGACAGGAGTGGAATATCAGGCAGCCAATCAGTAATCATCAACACTCTCAGCAGGAAAGCTAGGGATTGTGGGGATTGTAGTTTTGTGAGGGAAGATCAGGAGCCATGATACTGTCAGTGTATTGCAGGCTCACACAGAAGCTAGACAAATGGATTACAAGGTAAAATGAAGCTCTGGTCATATGTATAGATATGGATTCTGGTTGGGTCACAGCTTGCAGCCTTAATGCAGTTTTTCAAAAATTAAATTACTTTACCGGAATACCCCTTTAAAGCTGAATAAAAAAAAAACAGTTTTGGAGTTTTTAATGCAGATTTTACTGACATGTTTATTTTCCGCTGTTTTACTACTGATGTTTATGGAGCAAAAATCATAGCCAAAGTATGCTGTATAAAAAACTCCACTCAGTATAAAAACTCCCAAAATAAAACACTGATGCATTTTTTAAGCTGAACATAGAAGTAGATACAAAACAGACAAGGTATGACTAGAATCACACATGGAGTTTTTAATCCAGTATTTTGAGTCAACACAAGACTGGATATAAAAGAGAAGAGGAGTATATGTGTTTTCTTTACAGTCATTTTCCTTCTGTATGATTCATTTTGCTTTGGATAAAAACACAAAATACAGAACACAATAGGCCAAATAAGGTTAGGAAGATGACAAGGATACTTTACTCTGCAGCACTCTTCTTGCCATATAAAAAGTATTTAAAAAAAACAAATGGAAACTTTATGGGCATATAAGTAAAAGGGTTTCTTGGAGTCCATTGGAAAATATATCCGTTGTATCTTCACGGCTTTGTTAGAGATGCTTTCCCATTAGAACACCCCCTCTTCTTATACCCTATTAGAGAATATGGACAAGCCACTGTGCAAAGCTAAATCAAGGAGATTCTATAGTGGAAATGCCTAGGTAGCCCTTTAACCTTATTGGAGGTCAGGACTTTTGCTGGTAGTACCATGTATGCGGTCATATGTACCGTAGCTTTACTACCTGTCGGTGTTTGGATGTTATAACTGTGACTTCTTTATCTCTGATTATTACAGAGGTGCAGTTCTTTTAGCATGTATTCTTTGGCCCTTATTTAGCAAGCTGGTGTTGTTTTTATTTTGGAGTAAATTGCAACTTTTCTGTGGTTTTACTTGTAAGACGCATTTACCAATAGTCTGTGACAGGCTAATGTTATTTTTGCAGCTGCAAAGTCAGTTTCAGAGATTCATCTGCTTTGTGAGCGTTCCTGTGGAGGTTGTTGGTTTTTGGCCTTATTTATCATAGGTAAACTCCCCAAAAAATTGTCTCTGCTGCCCTCCAATCCTGACCTACCGTAGCTGTGGCAGGTAAGAATAAGTCAGCATGTAATAGTTGGCCGGTGCTAAATTTATCAAGTGCCACTTTCATAAATTTGGCTCGCAGACTGTTACCTTTACACAAATAGACAAACATGAAGATAAATTTCAAACTATTCTCTGTTGATAAATTGAGGCCTTTCTTTTCCAGTTTAACTGTGTATTTTTGTACTTATTAATGTGTGGTCCCAACTTAAAGGGGTTTTCGGGGAATTTAAAATGCCCACCAGCAACCTGTCAATCTGAGCAGGACTGGTTGCCACCACTTGCAGGACTTTCTAGGGGGGTGAGGTCTTACTACACTGCTTTACAGTAAATGGTAATGATATGATCCTGTCTATGATGTGCCATCATGGCTGAGCAACCTGACAGGAACGCTCACCAGTGTATAGTATACGCAAGTGCCAGAGAATAGTATGTAGTGAGGCACCACCACTTCAAATCCCCACCCCCCTTCCCAGGCAGCTCAGCAAGTGGAGACAACCAGTCTTGCTCTCATTCTAGGATATTTTAAATAATTCCCAGAGAACCCATTTAATTTTTCCTTGATGTGCCTGGTCACAGCTTTGCTGTGGTGGATTCGGTACGAAAGGGATTTTCTTGATAAGACAATCCATTGAACCCTTAAGGATGCAACCTTGTTTGGCACTTAAGATATGCCAATGCTTTTCACTTTTTGATCTCCATGTTTCAAAACCCATTGCTTTCTCATTTTTTCACTGGTTTTAAGCAATACAAATTGGCACCATTTTGGGGTACATCTGATGTATTGTATTAGACCTGAGGAAAATTATTTGTACAGATCGATTTACTCATCAGAGTTTTTAAGCAACGAGGGGCTCTCCCCAGTGCTCAAGAGGTCCCCCCTCCCACTTGATTGAACTGTCAATCTTGCACCTGCACTGCTGCTCCAAGAAACAGTTTTTGTCCTGTTTTTCGATAAAAAAAAAAAATCTTTGTGTTGCAATATTCTGACAGTGACAGCTTTTTTAAATTTTTATGCCAACTGCTTCATGTAAAGACTCTTGGAGTGAGCTATAGTTTTTATATTATTTATTTTTGGGATATTTGCTCATTTTTACTCGAAGCAATTTTTTATGTTGTTCACCTTGCAATTTAAATAATCATATCATTTAATAGATAAGGTTGTTATGGTTGTGGTGATAGCAATTAAAATTATTTTATATTTTTTCTCTTTATTTTTTCTGTATGTGAAATTCAAGAAGTGAAGTGATTAATTATACTATATATATATATATATATATATATATATATATATATATATATATATATATAACTTTATTCATCTAATTTTACTTCAGATTTAGTTAGTGATCATTTGATTACCAGAGGCAGGATGTAATAACAGACAAGAACACTTCTAGATGCCATGACAACTATTCCCTCTAACCACTCAGATACTGTGCTCACAGGTTACTACTGACTGCGGCATCTAAGGGTTAAATCTGCTTGAAATGAAGCAGTGAGAGCAGAATCTATCCCAAGCGACGATAGGGGCCCAGCTCCTGAGTGTGTGCCATCTCGGTGCCATACTATTACATCTCTGGGTATTACTTCAGTGTTGTAATAGTACATTACTGAGTGGGAAGAGGTCAATAACAGAAGCAATGACAGTAGTGTGAACAGAGGCCTACATTGTGTAGTTTTATTTGAAGCAGTAAATATTCATTCTAGCTACAGAGTAAAATATTCTTTATTAGTAATAAGTACAGCAATGACCTTAAACTAACATTGTAATATACATTTTACAGGTCATGATTAGAGAAACAATAATGAAGACAATAATGACCAACTACAGTGTTACAAATCTGAATCTTGCTGCTTAATTATCTAAGTCTAGTGAGCGTTGTATCTAAAAGTATTTCCTAAAATTCCTGAAAGTTTTTTTTAAGATTTGTCTGTGCTCAGCATGCATCTGCTGTGTAAGCAATTAGAACCTATCTTTAGTTGGTAGCTGCCAAGTTTCATTATCTTTAGCAGGCCATTCAGCTGATCCTTTAGGAATACATTTCGGAAGAAAATGGACTGCCATGCTTCACTAGATAATAGTTTAAGCTGACAAATTAGATTGTAATCATTAAGTGGCAGGGCATTATTTGCCTACTTTTCATTTTAAAGATGGGACCTAAACCGAGCAGCTTTTTACAGGAACATATTTGGTCCATTCACTATTAAATTCACAGAGTAATGCAGGAGGCCAAAAGTCACAATTTCTGCACAAATGTCACATTTTTAACACCAGATTTATGTGGGAAATGTCTGGTACATTGGTGACTAATTCTGATCTTACCTGATACAAATAATTCTCGGCTGCCATTACTTGGGCTGTTCAATTTTTCCATATGTAGATTTGCTTTGTCTTGATTTACTTGTATTGCTGTCGCCCTGGTCTCCATTACTAAAATTTATCTTTCCTGTTTTTTCTAGTTCATTATAGGAAAAGTTATTCCTAGACAAAAAATAAAAACACAATTAGCTACTTTCTTCATCATGCCCCATATATGATGCAAAAATGAGACATTCATAGGAGCACATCAAAGGAAATGTATTAATTTTCACTGTACTAGCTTCCAACTTGACAGTCAACATATTTCTATTTATACAGGTGAGATTGCGTTTTACTGTAAATCAATTGCGCTCACTGCCGATATCAATACATGCATTAAGCCACATTTAACTTAAACTGAGAACACAAGTCATGAATAACTAGAATAAGACAGTGACCTATTAAATCGGAGCATCAATGAGGTGCCCATAAAGGGTTAAACCAGCAGGTTCACAGAGCGCTTTCTGTTGCAGCACCCTGTCAGTTAGAGTCTCTCCTCTAAAATATTGAGATACAAGAGGATGGGATCACACATACATCATAGACACCTTGATAATAAAACATTTCGCACACAAATGTTAAGTAGTAAGCAAATCATAAAAATACATACATATCCATCAAATCATTGAAAACATCTCAGAGTAATTCTACCATATATGTCTGACGTGTCCAGAAGCCAAACACATGCTAAATATGTAGAACATGCTTTGGTATACCTTTACCTCAACTGTACTGAAAATAGTTGCTTTTAATACACAGGTATGCAAATAAATGAAGTATATCATGCTGTATGCATTTTCTTTTTACCCTTCTTTGGACCAATAGGGGGGAATAAAGTTCTAGAATGTACCCCTCACTTATATAGCGCTGCTATATTCCACACCGCTTTACAGGCATTATCATCACTTGCTGTCTCCAATGGGCTCACAATATAAGTTCCCTATCATTATGTCTTTGGAGTGTGGAAGGAAACCGGAGAACCTGGCGGAAACCCAGGCAAACACGAGGAGAACATACAAACCCCGTGCAGATGCAGGACCCAGGGCTGCAAGGCACCAGTGCTAATCACTGAGCCACCATGCTGTCCACACTGAACTTGTACATACAGATGTAGCAGGTGCCAACATTACCAGCATGGCACACTATGGCATAAACATAGTGCCTATGTTCCTTGTGCAGTACGCCGCTCATTCACTTAGAATGCGAATTGCCCCAATGCCTAGCAAGAATGCCAAGTGTTCACTAAGCCTCTGCTAAATTTTATTGCCTTTTAAAAATCTCCTATGTAACTATGTACGCCGGTAGGCATACAGCTACATATACTTGACAGTATGCTTCACACATATCCGCCAAATACAGTGCCTGAACCTAGCCTAAGTTCTAACCCACAAAGCTTTCCTTGCATCCTCAGCTTTGAGCTATCTCCCTGGTGAACATTGCTCTCAATTGAATACACAGTGTAATATCAGTGAACGTGTGCCGGCTGTGCCCATATTGTGGCCCGCAAACAGTAAGTCTGCAATACATGGGCATCGGCCATGTGAATGGGTCCGCAATCCGCAAGATACAGAGCAGAAAGTCACAGAAGCCCTATGGAGCACTTTCATGGCATTTCAGTCCGTGACTCCCACCGCCAAAAAAGTTTACTTGGTCTACTTTTTTGCAGTGCAGATGGATCGCGCTGGATCTGTCAGCACAGGCCACACAGACAGTGCCCGTGTATTCAGGACTGCAATTTGCGGTCCCCAATGCACTACACGTGCGGCACACCTTCATGTGCATGGGTCCTCAATGAAATAATATCCTGCCATGTTGTTAGTAAATTGCCACATTGGTTATTTGTTATTATTATTTTAACCCAGCAAGCTATTTTTCAATAAGGAAAAAATAATGTACTCATTTTCAAGAAAAATAATAATAATTATCCCTTTCCCAGTCAGTAAAGCCAAGTCAGAATGTTATATATCATTACACAAGACAGCACATACAACACTTAGTCCAAACATAAAACATTTCCACCCTATGGTTTGTCAGGAAGGATGAAGCAACACTTTGCTGACTTAAGCCCAAAGTAATCTCTCAGCTTTATCTGTGAGAAAACCTCTAGTTAGCAACTGATACGATCTGTGCTGTTTGGTTACAACCGGGTAAATAAGCCTATAATGCACTTATATAAAACCCTGTTATTACGTCTATACTTTCCACTGAGAAATACACTTCAGCCCATACAGCCGTACTGTATAATGCTGCAGTTCTCAGAAGCCATCAATACTCCAGTGTACGCTGTGCAGATCGTCACGTTGGTTACAAGACATTAGCTGAATGGCGTTCTAAAGGATATTTAGTGTTCCCTCTGGAGTTTTATAATGCACAGTCTGTACATCAAATGTTCAATTGAAACGTATGTATTCTATTCATACAATGGGGCTATTTGTAATGCAAGCATTTCTCCTCTCGGTTTGACATCAAGGACAGATAGAGTGTGGCTGCTAGAAGAGCTTGTGTATTAACTCCGCAGCACCCTATCCATCACCTTAAATTGAGCTCAGGGGTAACAATATAAACAGAGCATGTTGTTAAGTGGCATAATATAAGGAGTTGTGAAAAGCTCCTGGTATTTTGACAAGGACACATCATTATGTTATGGATGGAAAGCTGCGCTGATTTCAGATAGAGTAAAGCAAGCCAATATTGATACTGCAAATCAGCTCATTATCCACATCACTGCAACCCACTGATCTAAGCTACCGACCAATGTGTTATCTCTGAAAGGCTCCCTACAGGTCTAAAGCATCAGTGCTATAACCTCCATAGTAACAGTACAGGACATACACATAAATGGGCGTTCCCCATCTCTGGATGATCACACATGGACACATATGTCATAAACAACTCCCCAGTTCTCTTTCTTTTTTTCAAAGCTGGTCATCATGTGCCCTGGGATATGGGGAGCCAAGAAGAAAGGTAATAAACGGCACAACTGTAAAATTCATGGCCAAGAATTAACCTCACAAAAGCCATTGCCAGATAAATAGTGATAGTGTCAGGATTCGGGTGCGATGCGGCCCTCCAGCGGATGTTGAGCGGGTGCAGGTGTTCCCGTGTCCTGACGCTATGCGGCGCTCATCCCGAGTGCAAGCCAGAAAATCCTCTTGTAACACTTAGGTTCCTATAGGGTTAAAGGTTTGGCTAGTTTTGCTAGTTTTACTGGCAGGCGTCCCTGCCAGTGATTTTGGTCCATTCAAGGGTGTGGCTGGGATCCCTGCTCCTATCACGCCTTGGGGCTGGGACTCTAGCCACTATTTAGTTTCACACTCGCCATTCATCTATGCCTGCTATAGAGCCTTGTGCCTAAGCTAGCTACTCTGTGTTTATCCGGTATTCCAGTGACTCTGTACCTTTTTCCCTGGTTTCTGTTTCTGTTACTTACCTTTTGTGTTATCCTCTGTTTATTCCTTGCTTGGTTCCTTTACCTTTTACCCCTTCTGTTCCTGACCTGTTTAGGGTTGTTCCTGCTTGTGTTTTGTTTTGGTTGTTTGTCTCGTGTTCCACTTTCTTCAGTGTAATTGCAGTCTTCGGTTGGGGCCGGCCTGTTAAGGAGCCGGGTTCCCCCAAAAGGCAGGGACAGTGGTTTGGGAGGAGTGTCAGGGCCTCACTTTGTCTGTGTCATTTGTGTCCCCCTGACCTACTCCTCATAGATAGATAGATAGATAGATAGATAGATAGATAGATAATAGAGAGACAGATGATAGATAGATAATAGAGAGACAGATGATAGATAGATGATAGATAGATAGATAGATAGATAGATAGATAGATAGATAGATGTAGCGATCACATTATCATCACAAGATTACTATGACAGATACCACCTCTGGAGAGGATCCACCATCCACAGTAGGTGATATCCACAGTAGGTGATATCACAGCTTATCTACTCCCTCCTGACCTCTGGGCAGGTCATGGCTATGAAACTCTCTCATAGAAGTCAGTGACATCTCCTCCAGACCACTGTGTCTATGGCCTATGTGGCGGCTCTCAGGAAGTCTTGACATAGTTTAGGCCCTGTAGCCAGTGTGAAAACTGCATGATTTTAGGATTATTTTTTAAATATAGATAGGGACATGGAAAATTATAAAAAAAAATCTGTTTAACATAAATACTTGATTTAAACCATCAGTAATTTTCTGATGACACATGCCCTGTAACTACCTGTGGTTAGATACTGCTAGTAGTTATTGGCACTCACACATTATATATCTCAATAGGCTTTTTAGTACAGAGCTCTTGACTTGACATACACTTGATCCCACCACGTGACTATGCTCAGCTCCATTCAGTGGCAGCAAACCTCCTCTCATTTCATCCTGTTATTAATGAATATAAAAGTGCAATTAGTAGGCATTAGTCCTGTGAGGACTGCACTTTTAATTAGTTTCTCATCAAAGCAGCATATGTTGGGTGTTGTAGACTGTATGTGTTAGGCTGCTTTAGTGGAACAATTAATGCAATGTTACAAGCTTGTGTACTGTTAGCAGACTCTGGCAGCGCTGCCAATATCAATAAAGATTGTGTTGACTTAACTGCCTGAGAATAGGTCCTGTGAGAAGCCGGGAGAAAGCGCAGCAACTGAAATGTCTACTGTGCACCGGGAAATCGTCACATCGCTTCTTCTCAGATGTGAGTTCCAGGGCTCGGTCTACAGAAACGGATCACTCCTTTCTTCTTCCTGCCAAGTCACCTCTGTCTGTTAGCTTATCTAGATGAAACTGACACCAAGTCAGTCAATCATCTGCTGCTTCCAGGGGGATGATCATTTATTCAACAATATTCCATCGCAGCACAATTCCTGATTTCTGGAGCTCACAAATGCTGGGGGGAACGCTATGCAGAGTAAGGGGCGTCACAAGATGCAACTCGAAATCACATTGACTTTAATGCTTCATTTTATTAAAGGGGTATTCCAGTTTTTATGTTTTAATGTACTTTTATATAGAATTGGAAATTGTTCCCATATCTTTATTAAACTAGTGTTGTAGTCTGTCTAAAACATGGTTTGGTCAGGGTTAGACCTTTATAGGACTAAACATGGCGTCTGTCATGTAACCCTTATACACATATCATGATAGGGGCAGTGCCAAAATTGGTGCTAGCCCCTCATGGTGTCATTGAAGGCACAGTTTTCTCTCTCTCCCCCCCTCTCTTTTTTCTATATGTTTTATCTCCTCAGGTGTTAAGGTAAGCCGGCGACCTGACAGGACAGCGCAGCTGATTGGCCATTTGGGGTTGCTGACCGGTTGCTGGGCAAAGTGCTATTTTTATCTGGGATGGTGATTGGAGCAGTGTCGTTTTGAGCGGGAATTTGGACTATTTATAGAGCCACTCACCCATTGGGAGCACTGTCAGCGCTTGAAGATTGAAGATTGTCCCCGCCCGCCCTCCCCTTTTATAAACGTATTTGTCGCGGTCTTGTTAAATGGGGGGGTTAGTCGCTCAGCTTTGCTGGGTGGACTTATGAGCTGTTATTTATAGACTCTAATTTATTCTATGGGATTTTAAGGAGTTAATTATTGATTGAGTTTTTAATATTTATGGTTACCCATTTAATAAAGACCGCGGCCATTTTAAGCCATATACTGTATGTATTATGTCGTTATTTTAAGTATTTTGGTATAGTTATGGTTAAGTTGTCGAATATGACACCATGTGAGCTCTGCCATTCAGGAAACACCGTCCAGTTATCTAACCAAGAGTATTTCTATATACAGCAGCATCTCCACATCATGTCTGTCATTTCTGTGCATAAGGGCTCATTTAGACGGCTGTGATTGTTTAGCGGTCCGCAAAATGTGCATCCGCAAAACACGGCTACCACCCCATGTGCATTGCGCATTTTGTGGAAGACACACGGCCAGCCCTATACAATTACTGACAAGAATAGGACATGCTCTATATTTTTTGTGTGTGGGCGCAGAACGGAACTATGGATGCGGACAGCACACAGTGTGCTTCACTCATAGCCTAACTGTCATACACATGTCACATGACCCTTATTAGCTAATAGAAGCTCACAGGTCCTTCAGTCTTGACATACACACAGTTTTAAACCAGGTTTCCATAACAAGCCATTTTCCTTCACTGCAATATTGCGGAATACATGCGGCCCCATTCACTTCTATTAGAGTGGGCAGCCGCGGCTCCGTGCCATAGCTCCACAATAAATGATAGAACATGTCCTATTCTTGTCCGCAACAGCGGACAAGAATAGGCATTTTGAACGGAGCGCCCGGTTGTGTGTTCCGCAAATTGCAGAACACATGTTGGGGGGCATCCGTGGTATTGCGGTTCCGCAATTTTGCAATACTACGGCCGTCTGAATGGCCCCTTATATGTCACTGTTAAAGGGTTTCTGTCACCAGAAATACCCAAATTAAACTGGCTGGCATTAGTGATGTGCTAATGTCAGCTGCACCTAACTAGTCTACTCTTAGTTTTATACATGCCCCCATCACGCAATAAATTTAACTTTTATAATATGTGGACATGTGAATGGACCCTAACTGACCCAGCCATTCTGCAAATTTTGTGTTAAGCATCTCAAGGGCATGCCAATGAGTCCCCATATTCATGAGCTCCTGGCTCTCAGAGGCAGGTGGGCGGGGGGAGCCATGAGCTCATGAATATGGGGACTCATTGGTACGTGCGGGAGCTGTTAGAACCTACCAGCAGAAAACTGGTGACAGATTTTCTTTAAAAAAATAAAATAAAACATAAAAACTAATGCATCCCTTTAATTTAAATTGCTTCAAGCAGCCTGACAGAGAAATAAACACTGTAACTATAGCAACCGGAGCTCAACTTACATATCTTAAATGGCCCTGAAAGCTGCACTGTGATTGGCTGCTTTGTATAGTAAGGCCAGATGTTAGACTGCTTTGATGAAGCACACCTAATCAATATAAACTGCACATCCAGCAGTGTAATGTTCTAGAAACTGCTATGAACATGAGTGATCTGCGAGAAATAACTTTTACATGCTAAAAAGATTGAGTCTGAAATATAGATATAGATAATCACTGTACTCTCTAAGGCTTCTTCATATTTCTATTCTTTATTTCCATTGTTTTGCTCTGTCATAGGATGGCAGTGCCTGGTCCCTGACGTGACGGACACCAACTGTGTACCTGATGGCCCCCAGTGACTCCAACAGTGTCCATCAGGTTTGGAGCCTCTATTGCTATTGATTACAGCATTACCTCATTCATTTAGTTATTTTCATTATTTTTCCTATAATTGTTTATTATTAATCATGTAGTGGTGTCATTAAAGGGTTATTCTCATTTTAGACAATGGGGGCATATCGCTAGGATATGCCCCCATTGTCTTATAGGTGCGGGTCCCACCGCTGGGACCCGCACCTATATCGAGAACGGAGCCCCCGAAGTGAATGAGGGCGCACTGCGCATGCGCAGCCGCCCTCCATTCATTTCTATGGGGCCGCCGAAAATAGCCGAGCGCTGGCTCGGCTACTTCCGTCGGCTCCATAGAAATGAATGGGAGCCGACCGCGCATGCACGGCCCGGCTCCCATTCATTCCTATGAGCGGCGCGGGGAGCTGCGCCTGGTGGTGGCCGGACCCCCGGAAACCTGGGGTCCTCCAGGCGCAGCGCTCCCCGCTCCGTTCTGGCTATAGGTGCGGGTCCCAGCGGTGGGACCCGCACCTATAAGACAATGGGGGCATATCCTAGCGATATGCCCCCATTGTCTAAGATGAGAATACCCCTTTAAGGCTGGGTTCACATCATGTTTTTTGCCATCCATTTGATATATACGTTGGACAAAAAGATACAGCACGCCTTTCCTTTCATGTTAACGCATAATGTTCCTTAATGCATACGTTATTTTTACAATGGAACTCTATGGTGACGGATGCCACTGTATGCCATCCATCTGAGGCATTCATCTTAAGTATACATTTTTTGTATACATTAAATGGACGGCAAAGATGTGATGTGAACCCAGTCTTAGGGGCTGTTCACATCTCCTTTTTGTTGTACATAAAACAGATACGTTTGTAAACAGAAAAAAACGTATCAAAATGTATTGCTTGACGTATCCATAGACTATAATTGGACAAACGCAGTTCAAGAGTGCATACTTCTGCCTCCGTTTATAATTGCTTATGTTTCTGTACATTTCTTTTTGCAGGACTGAATAACGTAGCATACTATGCATTTCTGTCCGGCAAAAAAAATACTTTTTTTTCACATTGCAGAGAATGGAAGATGGATGGAAACGTAAAACAAAAATTTCAAAAGTGACATAATTTGACATGCTTTTCCCTTGGTTTGGTTGCTGTTTACCACACCCCTTCCCCTCAGCTGTTGTGGCTGTCTTTCCTCTATTTATTCCTTCTTCTCCCAGGATTCACTGCGGTTTATACTTTCTGCCTACTTTGTAGTGTGTGGTGTGGATCTCGGCTGAGATCCGGTTGCTGCGATATGTGCTTTAAGATAAGTGACATTTTCCCTTTTGTGGTTTTCCTTCTGGAGTCTCCTGTTCGTCCTTACTCTTGGAGGAACGGGTTGACTCTTTCCTGTGTCACTAGCTGCAAGGTTCTTTAGGGTGAATTTATTATAATGTTCCAGTGTATGAACTCTCCTACTACTAAGGCTTGTTCATACTGGTAGTCAGTCAGGGCCTAGTCTCAGGGTTCCCTGGTTTTGGTCTTTTCCGTTCCCTCGTACGCTTGGTGTGGCTATTCCCTCCACACCAGAGCGTGACAGTATCTGGCTGACGTACAGCAAAAACGAGATGTGAATGACCCCTTACTGTGGTACTGTACGATGTAGTAAAAAGTAACACAAGAAATTTCATAATAGTAACAAGATCCAGAAGCAGGGAGAGGAATAAAGTGGTTGTGTAGTGTCAGTATATTGATGACCTATCCTGAGGATAGGGCAGCAACATCATGACACTGTACAACCAATTTAAGCACCTCTGTTATGATACCAAGGAAAACAAGGTCAAGTATAAAATGCATAAAAAAGGTTAAACAGAACATCTAATCCAACTGATAAGAAATGGGGAGCAAAGTCAGTAAGTGGCTTTCAGCCGATCAGCTTCTTCATTGTGATCACTGACACCTGCGAGCCCAGCCAATCAGCTGTTTGAGAAGGCTCCAGCACCACAGCCTTCTCTCTGCTCACCAGCGCCGTACATTGTATAGTGGCTGTGATTGGTAGTGCAGCTCAGGCCCATTCACTTCTATGGAGCTGAGCTGCATGTAGACCATATGACCGATGAACGTGACTTCACTCAGACTACTGCAAGGGTTGCTGCCTTCTCAAACAGCTGATTGGCAGGGGTCCTAGGTGTCAGACCCCACTGATCAGACACTGATGACCTATCCAGAGGTTAGGTTATCAGTATTTAAGTGTTGGAAAACCCCATTAATAACCCTATTTAATTGTACAACTTATTATTCACCATCATCTTATTTTAGCATTTCTCCATTAGAGCTAAACGTTGCCTTCTCTATTTAGGTTTAATATGTAACTAGCAATCTCCCATTCTGCGCCAGTCAACTTCAAATCATTTTCCAATTTTAGCCTAAGGCTACCTTAACGCTGCTTTCTTTTCCACTGTTAAAAATAGTTCTATGGAAAGGTTCATGAAGCACAGGGAAAAAGAACACACAATACATGCTAAGGACTTAGGTATGGCCTTGCTGAATGTTCCTCTCTTTACATCACGTCATAAAAAAGCAAATAGCATTGCATATTTCCCAGACTTCTGAAGAAGACACTTCAAACACAATCTGTGGACACAGCGTAAACGCTAGACAAAAACTGATTTGTGTGTGAAATTTCCTCATAGAGAAGACATCTAACAGTACCACGCTTGTGATTCGTAATTAGAATTTCAAAAGAGATGAACTTTACAAAGAAAAAAACTAATGACCGTGTTTCTGACTTTAGATATTAATCTGCGTCTAGCTAATCACAGATTCTAAATATTATTACGTCGCTGGCATTTTGTATGAAAGAGACAATTAATCAAAGGAGAATCTGAACTACCCAATCCCTGACATTTTTATGTAGACTTTATCTGCAAAAGGTAAAATGAGTTTTATTCTAGACTCAGGGTAGAAGGATGATTGAAAAAGGAGGCATGATTCCGGCATTCTACTAATATTATGTATCTCTGGAGATTGCAGGATTAAATTCCACCTGTTACTGGAAATTTACATCTTCTGACTAGGAAAAATACACATATTTGCTGCCGCTTCTACAAATGTTATATTTTTCTTTTCAATTTTTTAAATTTTTTATTTAATTTGTACAATAAATCTCTTTCTGCTGGACTGTAAGTAGTTTTGGAGGATGGGAATATGAGGAAGTGTGGTCGGTTTATTTCAAATCATTTCCACCTAAAGTCCTAGAATCACCATTTAGTAGTCATGTAACTTTTTTTTACCAGCTACGATTAAAGTGGTTCTCCGGGAATAATGATTTTTGCCTCCGTAAACAGAATATTCATACTTACCTGCCCCCCACTTCTCAGGTCCAACGTCCATCGTCTCCAGTATGTCCATATTCCGGTCATCACACAGTGTTTACATCTGCTGCAGCACGGGCATATGCCCAGTAGTGCAGAATCATGGACTCCAGCACTTCTTGATGGACCACACTGAATATTGTAGGGTCTATTGGGTTTCTGGCATGAAGCTGCATTATTTTGTCCTACATTTTTCAAGATATTCATATGTGAATGCAGCATTACAATGAAAACTACAGTTGGCCCAAACATTATTAACTTTCTAAAAAGCCAGCTTTTTCCTGAAATTGTTAGTTTTTGAACCATTTTTTTAGTATACATATCACCATTCCTAATCATAAAATACTGAAATGGTCCTAACATTAATTAAAAAATGCAAAATATAAAGAGATTACAGCTCACCCACCATCCTCCTTCGCCGTGCATGGACCCTGGACCGAGGAATAATCAGAATAGTGAAGAAAATCCAGCAACAGGCTGCCTTAATAAATTATTATTTTAAAGGATGTTGATGGAAACTGGAAAGTTCCTTTAAGGCCCCGTTCAGACGACCGTATTTTTGCGGGTCCACATTACTGCGGACCCGCAAAAATACGGGGGCCGCCCGGCGTGTGTTCCGCAGCGCTCAGAACACACGCCGGGCGGCCCCATCGAAAATGCCTATACTTGTCCGTATAGGACATGTTCTATCTTTTCTTGCTGAGCTGCGGCACGGAGCCGTGGCTTAGCAAGATAGCGTGCCACCCATAGAGGTGAACGGGCCCGCCCCTATTCCGCAAATTTGTCGTGTGAACGGGCCCTTAGCTGTAGTCACAGATTACAGCTCTGTTCTACTGGCGCTAAAATAAAAAGCAAACATGCTGTTCTGAGTAAAGGTAACATTATCAGTATGTCACTATCATTTTTGAGCTCCTTTTTGGACTAATTTACTAATACATTATTTAGCTATCCTCCTGAAGAAGTAGTAGCGCGAAACGCGTGTTGAGGGGAAGTCGCCATCTTCATTCAGTTTACGGTATGTTATTGAATGGTCCCTTTCATGTTTGCACTAATATGTACACAAGATAAATAGATATTTCTCTTATGCCACTTCCAGGAAGGCAAATGCAAATGCTTTTATCACCCCTTTTTCCTCCTTTACTAGGGCACTTAATATATATATTATCGTACTGCAGGGAACGCATTATAACGAGGCAGGGCACATGTGCAACTGACCATAGTATTCAATAGTTGTTGTATTTTTGCGCTCAATATTTATGATGGCACTATTTATTTGAATCCCTACTATAATCATGAAATGTTAATTTTATAATCATGTTTAATAAAAGATTACTAAATACTTAAAAGGAACGTAGTAGTACTCGTTTTTGTTGATTGATAAAGATCTGAGGGAGGTAAATAGAAGGTCACTATTATTTTTGAGCTCCTCATTGGACTAATTTACTAATACATTATTTAAAGTGACACCAAACTGCTTCACTATAAGATAAATCACACAATAACAAAGTGGAAATCAGTACAAACAGTACAATACTGCTACAAAATAATAAAATTGGCTATTACACTACATAAAGTTTTTATGTCAGCTAAATTTTAGAACATTCACTTCACAAATATGAGATATCCTCAAACACAAGCCCTGAGACCATGACATGAGAGGTCAATGCTAAAAGACTTCCTTGAGGTTTATCTATGTCTAAGACACCATAGATACTTCTGGCATAACTCGCAACCTTTTATCTGAACCTTATTTTACAAAGTGACTGCTATTGCCAGAAGCAAAGTACAGACTCCAGCAACTGCTAGTACATTCCCCATGCCTGCTGTGAATGAATTTGACCATTTTATTTCACTTAAGAGTGCATAGCAATATATGCAAATACAGGTTATTCCTTGTTATAAGGCAAAGTTATACAATTTTCCGCTATAGTTTCTATAAAAATTCCATGTGGCTTTCAAGATCTCTGCTGTCATTCAATAAGAACCTTCACTGTGTGATTCCAGAGGATAAAAATCTGTCCTGGTTATGTGATGAAGACACTGGCGCTTGGCTCATTAGAAAGCACTGATCACTGTTCTGTTCCTGCACCTTTGTGTCCATCATATGATCAGGACAGATTTTAAGTCCACTGGAAGAAAACAATAAAGGTTTCCATTGAATGACTACAATCAGAAGACCATAAGAACTGTTACAAAATAAGGAAAATACTCTTCACGAACCTGACCGAATAATTATCTCATCATTGTGATGCAAGGCCATAATATTTGTAGCAATGACAATAATCTCCATTCAATAGAATAAACTTTCTAACAATGATAGATATTAGCATATTTGTCTGATTCAGTCTAAACGACTGAAATTATTTGCAATTTACAAGATTAAAATGAATTAATTGAATATATTAGCACATAAACATAAAGTTTATATTTTCACCATAAAAAATACCTTGAGCAAAAAAATAGGACATTGAGTGCATTACGCACAGCAAAGCAGCTATTTGTGAACTAGGGGAAGGGGTTTCCTGGTTCTCTAACATTGATGGCCTATCTTTAGGAATATTAGATTGACTCTTAGCAGCCCTGTTTGAAGTGGCTGCATTTCTCCCTTCATTGTCTGTACTGCTCCACACAGCACAGCGCCATACTTTTAGTAGTGGATGTGCATGGTATTGCACCTCAGTCCTATTCACTTGAATGTGACAAAGGTCTAATAACAGGACAGCTGCTACGAACAGTATGGATCTGTGCCTGGTAAACAATACAGGGTACAAGGACTTCTTTAAAACAGCTGCCCAGCATGGGTTCTACAAGTCAGACCCCACCAATCTATCCTAAGGGCAGGCCATCAATTTTACATAACTGGAAAAGTTCTTTAAAATCTCGGACAAGTTCTACAATTGCTTAAGGGCTAGGTACACCTTTTCTATGATTGCATTTTACTTATTTTGAGCTAAAAATTATTGTTTAAATTGGTCTTTATTACAAATACAGAGCCCTTTTTACTGTAAAGGGCTGAGATGCTTTAATACAGGTATCTGAATTTTCTCTCTACTTCTTCAGATTGTCAGCCAGCTCACCTGACGGGCTCCTTATCTCTGCTCTCTCTCTCTCATTATAGCTCAGTTCCTATCTTACTGATAAGAATGTGCCTTAAAGGGGTTGTCCGGGCTTTTAATATTGATGATCTATCCTCATCACTCCAGCTGATCAGCTGTATGAGGAGATGGCACACATAGTGTGCACATGCCGTCTCCCATCTCTCTTCCTGCTCATTGGTGCTGTCTATGGCAAAGCAGAAGCAAATAGAAAGAGAGAAGGGATATTGCACTTGAGCACCACGCACGCTGTCTCCCCATACAGCTGATCAGCGGGGGAGATGGTGTCGGACCCCACCAATCTGATATTAATTACCTATCCTGCGGATAGGTCTTCATGATAAAAGCCCGGACAACCCCTTTAAATAAGTGTTTGTGACCTCTTAGTAAATTAGAAATAAGAAAATTATTAACTCTAGGGCTTGTCCAAGATTTTTAATTATCTCAGACAACCCCATTAATGTGAATTTTTTTAAGCTATTCTAGGACTTGTCCAAGATTTTTAATCATATCGGATAACCCCATTAATTTGAATCCAAAACATATGAAAGATTGTAAACAAGAAGCAAACTTTACCAAAAAGGGGGTACAAACCCTAGATATTCACCTATACCCCAAAGAAACACTATAAGGTATGTTACTGATACTGTTAAAGAGTTTAGAATTTGTAAAGAAAACCTTTTGAAACCAGTGTTAACAACTGACTTTAACTCAATAAAACAAGTCATAGGGAATCATTTGAGCCTATATAGTAGGTAAACTCCCATGACTTCATAAAAACATCAGTATATCTGTGTCAAGCTGGAATCATTACACTGTGTGCTAGAATGTACATCACCACACTCTCTGAAAGGTACTCATAACAGGTCTATGAAATATGGAGGAAACATACATCATTCTGGCAAGGTAATACAAGTACATCTCCTAGTCATAGTACAGATTTGCTATGTAGATTACAAGCAAATGGAAAATAATGTTTAAAAAGGATAACTCCAATCGTTTAGGACCTGTAACCACAACAGGCAGTGTAATCTGCAGGCAGCATGTTATAGAGCAGGAGGAGATGAGCAGACTGATATATAGTTTTATGGGAAAATATTTTGTAAAACATATAATTTATATATCTATATCTCTACTTCTGACTTTATGACTTAAGTTCTACATGAGGGAGGTGTTATCAGTGATTGATAGCATTCTCGATGTAAATGTGTATACAGATATAGCTGTCAGTCACTGATAGTTGTACACAGGGAAGGTGTTATCAGTGATTGATAGTATTCTCTATGTAAATGTGTATACAGATATAGCTGTCAGTCACTGATAGTTGTACACAGGGAAGGTGTTATCAGTGATTGATAGTATTCTCTATGTAAATGTGTATACAGATATAGTTGTCAGTCACTGATAGTTGTACATGGGGAGGTGTTATCAGTGATTGATAGTATTCTCTGTGTAAGTGTGTATACAGATATAGCGGTCAGTCACTAATAGTTGTACACAGGGGAGATGTTATTAGTGATTGATAGTATTCTCTGTGTAAGTGTGTATACATAGATAGCTGTCAGTCACTGATAGTTGTACACAGGGAAGGTGTTATCAGTGATTGATAGTATTCTCTATGTAAATGTGTATACAGATATAGTTGTCAGTCACTGATAGTTGTACATGGGGAGGTGTTATCAGTGATTGATAGTATTCTCTGTGTAAGTATGTATACAGAGATAGCTGTCAGTCACTGATAGTTGTACACAGGGAAGGTGTTATCAGTGATTGATAGTATTCCCTATGTAAATGTGTATACAGATATAGTTGTCAGTCACTGATAGTTGTACACAGGGAAGGTGTTATCAGTGATTGATAGTATTCTCTGTGTAAGTGTGTATATAGAGATAGCTGTCAGTCACTGATAGTTGTACACAGGGAGGTGTTATCAGTGATTGATAGTATTCTCTGTGTAAGTGTGTATATAGAGATAGCTGTCAGTCACTGATAGTTGTACACAGGGAGGTGTTATCAGTGATTGATAGTATTCTCTGTGTAAGTGTGTATATATCGATAGCTGTGAGTCCCTGATAGTTGTACATGGGGAGGTGTTATCAGTGATTGATAGTATTCTCTGTGTAAGTGTGTATACAGAGATAGCTGCCAGTCACTGATAGCTGTACACAGGGAGGTGTTATCAGTGATTGATAGTATTCTCTGTGTAAGTGTGTATACATAGATAGCTGTGAATCACTGATAGTTGTACACAGGGAGGTGTTATCAGTGATTGATAGTTTTCTCTGTGTAAGTGTGTATACAGATATAGCTGTCAGTCACTGATAGCTGTACACAGGGAGGTGTTATCAGTGATTGATAGTATTCTCTGTGTAAGTGGGTATACAGAGATAGCTGTCAGTCCCTGATAGTTGTACACAGGGGAGGTGTTATCAGTGATTGATAGTATTCTCTGTGTAAGTGTGTATACATAGATAGCTGTCAGTCACTGATAGCTGTACACAGGGGAGGTGTTATCAGTGATTGATAGTATTCTCTGTGTAAGTGTGTATACATAGATAGCTGTCAGTCACTGATAGTTGTACACGGGGGAGGTGTTATCATTGATTGATAGTATTCTCTGTTTAAGTGTATATACATAGATATCTGTCATTCACTGATAGTTGTACACAGGGGAGGTGTTATCAGTGATTGATAGTATTCTCTGTGTAAGTGTGTATACATAGATAGCTGTGAGTCACTGATAGTTGTACACGGGGGAGGTGTTATCAGTGATTGATAGCATTCTCTGTGTAAGTGTGTATACATAGATAGTTGTCAGTCACTGATAGTTGTACACAGGGGAGGTGTTATCAGTGATTGATAGCATTCTCTGTTTAAGTGTGTATACATAGATAGTTGTCAGTCACTGATAGTTGTACACAGGGAAGATGTTATCAGTGATTGATAGCATTCTCTGTGTAAGTGTGTATATATTGATAGCTGTCAGTCACTGATAGATGTACACGGGGGAGGTGTTATCAGTGATTGATAATATTCTATGTATAAGTGTGCATATATAGATAGATGTTAGTCACTGATAGCTGTACACAGGGGAGGTGTTATCAGTGATTGATAGCATTCTCTATGTAGGTGTGTGTACATAGATAGCTGTCAGTCACTGATAGTTGTACACAGGGGAGGTCTTATCAGTGAATTGATAGTATTCTCTGTGTAAGTGTGTATACAGAGATAGTTGTCAGTCACTGATAGTTGTACACAGGGGAGGTGTTATCAGTAATTGATAGCATTCTCTGTGTAAGTGTGTATACATAGATAGTTGTCAGTCACTGATAGTTGTACACAGGGGAGGTGTTATCAGTGATTGATAGCATTCTCTGTTTAAGTGTGTATACATAGATAGTTGTCAGTCACTGATAGTTGTACACAGGGGAGATGTTATCAGTGATTGATAGCATTCTCTGTGTAAGTGTGTATATATTGATAGCTGTGAGTCACTGATAGATGTACACGGGGGGAGGTGTTATCAGTGATTGATAATATTCTATGTATAAGTGTGCATATATAGATAGATGTTAGTCACTGATAGTTGTACACAGGGGAGGTGTTATCAGTGATTGATAGTATTCTCTGTGTAAGTGTGTATACATAGATAGCTGTCAGTCACTGATAGCTGTACACAGGGGAGGTGTTATCAGTGATTGATAGTATTCTTTGTGTAAGTGCGTATACAGAGATAGCTGTCAGTCACTGATTAGAATATTAAAGAGGACCTTTCACCACTCCTGACATGCCTGTTTTAATAGCTTCATGCATTCCCCATGTAATAACAATTCTGGAGCATCTATTCTTATGTCTCTATGTTGTGCCATTCCTTTATTATTTCTACTAGAAGTTCTGAATGAATTGCTAGCAGTCTGCAGTAAGGGTACAGAGTGGAGAGTGCTGCCATTTTCAGACTGTGCAGGTACACAACTTGTTACCTCCCCTCTGTACCCTTACTACAGACTGCTAGCAATTCATTCATAACGTCTAGTAGGAATAATAAATGAATGGCACAACATAGAGACATAAGAATAGATGCTCCAGAATTGTTATTACACAAGGAATGCATGAAGCTATTAAAAGAGGCATGTCAGTAGTGGTGAAAGGTCCTCTTTAAAATCCAACATCTACTATCTAGTATCTAACCTTTGGATTTCTGCCATTGTTTGGATTTTGGCACTGATTCACATGAGGATTAGCCCCATTGACATTCAGATAATTGTGATCTACTTCCTCTTAATATAAAACACCTACAGTATGCCTGACCTACAAGCAAAGTAAAGCACTAAAGCTAAACTAAAAATACAGATACGGGGAAGCAAAACAGTGTGACGAACCAACAGTGAGTTTATGTGGAGCACTGTGTTCACATGCTATCTGAAGTACATAGTGTACAAAATGCCAAATTAATTAACATGTAAACATTGTATCTAGGAAACTAGCTGGCCTGTTACATGTGCACTTGGCAGCTATAGGCATCTGTGTTTGTCCCATGTTCATATGTGCCCGCATTGCTGAGAAAATTGGTGTTTTAATATTTGCAAATTAGCATCTAGAAGCAATGGGGGAGTTGTCATTGCACCTAGAGGCTCCGCTCTCTCTGCAACTGCTGTGCCCTCTGCACTTTGATTGACAGGACCAGGCAGTGAAAACACCATCAAACATCATAAAGGAAGAAAGCAACAAAACCACTAAAAAGATCTTGCACAGTAAAAGAGAACACTTAACAGCAATGGAGATGTATACTATGAAAGGAATAGTGAAAATGCTGCCAAGCTCAAAATTGAAAACAGGACATTCCAAAGAAACACTGTTTATGTGACTGGCAAATAACCAATGGTACCTAAATAGCTCTGCTTACTATTTCTTTTTACTTAGAGGACCAGTACCCTCTTCTGACATGACTATTTTAGTAACTACTTGCATTCCCCATGTAATAACCATTCTGGGGCATCTAGTCTAATGACTCTATGTTGTGCCATTAATGTATTATTCCTGCTAAAAGTCATGAATGAATTGATAGTCGTTTGCAATGAAGATCCAGCTGGGTGTTACCAACTGGTGATGTGCACAGTCTGGGCTGTTTAGACAGACATACAATTAATCAGCATGTTAAAATGACAACTGCTAAATGGATTATAAACATCATGCTAAAAAATCTTGTTAATGAAACAATGCTATAAAAAATCATATTTTGTAAAAGACTGGGCTTAGGCTACTTTCACACTAGCGTTTTAAAATTCCGGTATTGAGTTCCGTCATAGGGGCTCAATACTGGAATAAAACGCTTCAGTTTTGTCCCCATTCATTGTCAATGGGGACAAAACTGAACTGAAGACAACGGAATGCTCCTGAAAGCATTCCGTTCCGTCTTCAGACCGGAGAACAAACCGCAGCATGCTGCGGTTTGCTCTCCGGTCCAGGCATCCGCACCAAGACGGATCCGGAATGACCCCCAATGCAAGTCAATGGGGGTGGATCCGTCTGGTGTGACCATAATGGTAACCGGATCCGCCCTCCATTGACTTTCAATGGAGTTCATTACGGATCCGGCTACACAGACACATACAGACATAGACATACACATAAACATAAACATACACACACATATAGACATACAAATACACATACATACTTACATGCACCCCGGCAGGTCTTCGGAGCGTCGGAGGGACAGGACGGCGCGCACAGGTGACGATTCCACCAGGCGCCCAGCAGAGGGCGCTGTGGGGAATCGTGACCTGTGTGAGCCGTCCTGTCCCTCTGACGCTCCGAAGACCTGACGGGGAGCATGTAAGTATGTATGTGTGTTTGTTTGTCTATATGTGTGTGTATGTTTATGTGTATGTATGTACTGTGTGACATGTGTGGGGCCGGAGCGCGGTTCCGGCTCCACACATATCACTGCGGCAGGCCTGATCCGGCAGCACCCTTCACCTGCCGGATCAGGCCTGCCGCCAGTGTGAAAGTAGCCTTAAGCTGTTTTGTCTATGGCTAGAAGACAGCACAGAGGTGCATTTACTATATCTAATTATTGCAGTTTATGGTTGAAGGGATTCTCTGGGAATTTATAATATGAAAGTACTTAAATATTACTTTATTATTAATATATTTCCAAATACCTTTCATTATATATAATGGCTCACTGTATCTAGGAAGCAATCATCAGGAGAAATAAAATGGCCGCCGTCCTATTAGTACACACAAAACCTGTCCTAATCACACAGCAGGACAAGTTACTTCACAACATGGAGCTAAAGAGCTGCCTCATCCTCCTCTCTGCTCTGCAATTTTAAAACTGGGATCCGAAATCAGCTTCGGTACTTACTGGTACCTAGGTACCAAACTCAACTTCTACGGATCCCAGTTTTAAAATTGTTTTCAAGTTGAATAATCGATGTCCAAAGTTATTGAACGAAGTCTTGCGCGACTTTGGAGCTAATGAATTTCACCTTGGCGGAGCCCATACATTTGAATACTGCACGGAGACGGATCTCCTTACAGCAGTCAAACAAAGTTTTGACTAAAGCGACTTCATTCAACCCTAATCATAACCCCTGACAAGTAGAGCAGAGAGGAGGATGAGGCAGCTCTTTACCTCAGTGTTGTGAAGTAACTTGTCCTGCTGTGTGATCAGGACAGGTTCTGTGTGTAGTAATAGGGCAGTGGCCATTTTGTTTCTCCTAATGATTTCTCCCCGGACAAAACAAGCCATTATAAATAAAGAAAGGTTTTTGGTAATATGTTAATAATAAAGTGATATTTTCGTATTTTCATTTCCATAATTCCTGGAGAACCCCTTTAAGTTCTGTTGGTGTGCCATATAGTAGCATAGATATGGCATTCACATTTGGGAAAAGGGCTGGGCTTAGGTTCCATTGCCTATGGCTACAGAGCAGCTTGCTGCAAAAGAAACCTTCCTCATTGTCCTGTTTATACTGTCACTTGGCAAGCTAAAGCTTGCTTATTTAACTAAGCTATTGCATGCATTTGTTCCCCAGCCCAAAATGGCGAAGACCCAATGAATATCCTGCCTGCCAGACTTCTGTGAATCAGTTTCAGATCTTTACATTTTGTATTTTTCTCAATTATCATTCAGCTTTATAAGGATTGTAAGGATATGCAACCAATGTCAGACAGGGGTGGGACCCGCACCTAAAATGGGGCCCCCAAAGTGAATGAGAATGCACCGCTCATACACAGCGCTTCTATAGGAGTTCTGTAAAAGCTGATCGAGCTTGCGCGGCTATTTTCAGAAGTCCCATAGGAATGAATGGAGAGCGCACCACATAAGGATCGGTTCTGTGATAAAGGTATTGAATTGTCCACACAGAATACAGGGAGGGCACTGTTCATATGAATGACGCTTAATTATGTATATTTAAAGTGGATCTATCTCCCAAATGTGCTGACTAATGTAAGGACTGGGCCAGCTCTGCTAAATTTCGGGTCAAAAGGCACAAAACATATTGTGCCATGGAGCTAATGGCCATGGAGAAATCAAACAATACAGGACTCATAATTATAGGTCCAAAAGTGCCTCCCTCATGCCTTCCCACCTCCTAACCCTCTTAGAGGTTAGTGATTATCTGCTGTTACATGACAAACAGTGCTGAGAAGGATGAATGGTGGAGACAGGGATTTTTTGGGCGCGTTCTTCTCATAAGTATGAATACACTATATTTTTTAACCAAACAGCACAATATGTATTTAGAGGCAAATAGAACGACAGACCAGTCCCTTTAAGAAGATGACCTTCTATATCGAGGTGACAGATCCTCTTTAAGCTGTCTATTAAAAAAAAAATCCCATTGAACTCAACCAATGATTAAATATTTAAATCTAAATTAATGAACAGCTTTAAATTCAATAGGAATTTGCCAAAGATATCCAAATCCCAAATGAAAACTGTGCACTCATTTCTGCCTTTGACACGTACGTCAAAGATCATATTGTAATGTACTCTTTTCTCTCAGTGAGAAATTGAAACTGCTTTGTTATGCCAAGAAAGAGTATTGTACTAAGATGTTAAGGTCGTGCATTCAATAGTCTATACATATTTCCACTAGCTCCTAACATCTGTCTGTTATTGAAATGTGTCTTCAGGGAGGCTGAATCACAGCAAAGTAAATGAAATGTAAAACACATTTTATGTGAAAGTTTATAAACACGCAGGCAGCCTTCACTTTATCCGGGAACGTGATAATTGCTTTCATGTAAAAGCGATGAGGATTATTACTATACTGCCTATTATTTATTAAGTGCTAACACCCATCCACTGCATTTTACGCTTCTCAAACAAACCCGTTATACTGGATGTAACTTTACTACGATTCTGGAGAGTACCACCTTTTAGGACACTTTTGCTCCATATCTTGCAAACTGAAGTGGAGCAGAGTTCATAGATATAAGTGACAAAAGGGATAATACATATGTTGCAATCTTGTCAGTTCCTGCAAGCACCCCTTTAAACGCCCCTTTAAAATTGGAACAGCCCTCCTGAAAATGTTACTTTTTTATTGTAGGTTTTAATTTATGTCTCAAATAAATGTAGCTGGCACACAACTCAGGTGCCTTAAAGGGAAACCAAATACATTTCCTAAGCATGATTATGGGGGCGGTCATCTTGCCTGAGCTGTTCTTTACAGAATTTGGAAAGCATTAAGGAAATTGCTTTACAGCAACCACATAGACACAATGGACAGGAGGGGACCTCACTGACTTCTATGGGAGAGTTTTCTAGCCATGTTCTGTGACCTGTGCAATGATGTACAAGGGAAGACTAGATAAGCTCTGACAATCACCTATTGTGAATGGTGGATCTCGTGTTATCTATATATACAGGTGACATCAGGCATTCTAAACCTGCCTGTAATGATAAGCAGATAACTATAGTAAAGTGATCTGTACAGACCAAGAAGTGCCCCCCCCCAGTGCAAAGACTGCAAAATGTAATGATTTTGTTTAAATATAGATATTGACATGAAAAATGAAAAATAACAGTACCAAAAATTCTTTAAAAATATGATTAACATAAAATTGCAATTTAAACAATAGGTTATGATTTGATGGCACATTTGCTTTAAAGGGGTTCTCTAAGTTATAAATATTGATGACCATATGACAGCAGTATCTAAGTTAATTAGACATAGAGGAGTGATTAGATGAGCAAGCGCTCATCTTTTCATTCCTTTCTGGAAAAAAGACACCCCCATATGTGACAATCAGAGAGAGGGGACATAAAATGAAAGGGTTAATGCAATCCCTTTTCCTAGGATGATCTAAACCCTCTTCTCTCTGTAGACTGCCTGCTTATCCCCACCGGCCACCCCTCATCTTCTCCACACAGGCTGAAGTGAGATCTGCAAGTACAGTACTGTATATTCTACCCTCATTTCAACCTGCACTAATTCAGGCTAGATCACAACTACTGTAGCGTCATGCTCTTTGGTCTTGTTTTAAAGCCAATACAACTCTAAAACCACACTATCCATACTGGACTTGTGCATGACAGTATTGTCATGTTATGTGTTAACGAACCCCACTAGGGCTAATCAGTGTGTATGGTTGGGGGGGGGGACCCTGGACTTCATGGAGTGAGGATATCTGGTCAGGAGTCAGGACCCTCTGAAGAGTCATTCTGGCAGACCCAGCTTGTCCATACATTACATAGTTGGCTACATTGTACCATATTTCATTAGCAGCAGCCAGACCTGTGAGACCAGCTTCTTTTAAGATGAAAAAACTACCCGAGCGAAAAATAATCAAAAATGCAATTGAAATAGATGGGTAAAGTACATTTACTATATATGTCCTCATCTATCTACAATCGTAATGTAATTCCAGATTTCTGGCTTGGATGGGAAAGAGGCAACGTCTGAATATCAATAAGTTATACGATGTCAGCCAGTCTCGGCATTGATCTTTCAAGCTTTCATGTATACATTTAGTCATTTAGATTCTATCCAAAAGTATCACAGATAACTAAGTATGATCATCTTGAATCTTGATTATAATGGAATGGAATATTCTGTATAAATTGTTCTGTGTTCATTTAAATTCCTATTCAGTGACTGACACCTGTCTCTGTATGTACACTCATATACGGAAGGCTGTCAATCACTTATTAGGACCGCCCACTGGACTCCTAAAAACAGATTGTGCAGGAATATGTCTGCTCAACTGGTCATGCTCTATTACATGCTGTCCACAGATCAGACTTGAAGTTCGATATGACAAGTAGCCTTAAAGGGGTTGTCCGAGTAATTTTTTTGTCCTTTGTATGTTTCTAACTAGTCAAATACAACAGCTTTTCCATACACTTTCTCCTTCTAAAGCTGCTGGTTTCTTAGATTTAACTCAGGGTCACATGACCTGTGATGTCACCTTATCTCCCTGGTCTGTGATGTTTCGTGCACAAGCCTCAGAGATCAGATAACAGCCTGTACACGAGACGTCACTGGCCACGCCCCACTTCTCTGCCGGGCTGCTATCTGCTCTCTGCCTGGATTCCTTCAGATAAAACATTAACCCCTTCAGCCAGAACACACTGAAGGCTTTACAACAGCAGCTGCAGATGTAAAGAGACACAGGATCTGCCCTCCTCACCCTACAGACACAAAGCTGACTGCAGCTGATCTGGAGGAGATGCAAAGTACAAGTACAGGTAGGGGGGAGATCCTGTATGTATCAGCAGTGTCATTGTACAGCTGGGACTTGTAGTCCTAAACAAACAACATGCTGCTGAGTATTCCAGCAGGCAGACATGTCACTCAGCACTTGTATTCACTCCCTTTACAGAGAGGGGGGAGGGGCAGAGATTGTTATTACTGCATGTAAACAAAGGCCAGTAGAGAACCAGGGAAATTAGGAAATAGAGATATTTTTTTTGCCTAAAACTTGCTGAACTTCGTTATATATTGCAGCCCATCAGATTTAAAGTACTATAGATTTTTTTTTCATAACTCGGACAACCCCTTTAAAGGTTGCAATCCAAGATGCTGTCTATGTAAAATGAATCATCAAATTCATTCAAGGTGAAGGGTAGAGGTTTGCGGAAAAGAGAGAGTATAATATGTATGGGTGTCAGAGCAGAACAATAAGGAGAAATGTTTACCTGCCATATGCTCAGAAAAGGCTAAAGAGCCAGTGTATTAACCCTTACCACTTCAAAGTAAACATACAGTACTAAGACTTTTGCTGTAAAAAGAGGAAATACAGATGTGGTCGTGTAATTCTATATAAATTGCTAATGTTTACATCATATTTATTTCTTCAGGGCTTCTTTCCTTGGCTAATTTTTAGCTCTGTTTATTAGGGCAGAGCTAACACTAGTGACTCCGGTGTAGCTACAGTTTCTGTTGGACTATATTGGAGTCACAAATCCATTTTTTATTATACTTTGGCATGGTTTACAGTGCAGCTGTGCTTGTTTAGATTGGCTGCATCATACAAGCACAAGCCCAATGTTATAAGCCCTAGGAGCCCATCAGGATGTTAGTAGATGGAATACTGATTTTGAGCATTTACAATATAATAGTGTGATTGTAAATAACAAGCAACTAAACTACTAGTTAAAAAAACATTTAGGTAATTGTCATACATTTACTGTGCCTTCAAAACGGGGATTATGGGACATTTAAATGACAACTCTGTGTACACATATATACAGTTAATGTAGTGAGATTACCTAAAAGAGGTTGTCTTATTAGAGACCTCCACAATCAAACGAGACCTGCCATATATATTCATGAACGACTGGAGTCCACTAGAGTGGAATCTAAACATCTGACTCTTCATACTAGCTCAAAGAGGGGGGTATTGAATGAGAGACCTTAAAGGGAGATAAATAAATGAAAATACTTAAATATGACTTTATAATAAATATATTTCCAAATACCTTACATTAGTTATAATGGCTCGTTTTGTCTAGGGAGCAATCATCAAGGGGAAACAAAATGGCCGCTGTCCCATTAGTTCACACAAAACCTGTCCTAATCACACATGAGGACAAGTTATTTTACAATACTGAGGTAAAGAGCTGCCTCATCCTCCTTCTCCTCTCTACTTGTCAGGGATTATGATCCTGAATACAGATGATAAGAACTATAGCTGAATCTCTGGGGAATTTAGTTCATGAAGATGAAGTACAGAGAGGACGGACAGGACAGACTGTGGTGATGTGGGGCTGTGGTAATGGAGACTGCATACAAGTGCTGCTGCTCATTAGCCCCAACCCATCCTCCTCTCATGTCTCCTCATCTTCTCCATTCCCACAGAGATTCATCTGTATTCAGGATCATGTGTCCTGACAAGCAGAGCAGAGAGGAGGATGAGGCAGCTCTTTAGCTCAGTGTTGTGAAGTAACTTGTCCTCCTGTGTGATTAGGACAGGTGCTATCTGTACTGATAGGACGGCGGCCATTTTATTTTTCCTAATGATTGCTCCCTACACAAAACGAGCCATTATAACTAATGAAAGGTATTTGTGAATATATTTATTAAAAAATAATATTTAAGTATTTTCATTTTTTTAATTCCTGGAGAACCCCTTTAATGGATGACGTCTACATGTCTTTATAGAACATATAGACACGGGTTGTCTTTATGAGAAATCCCCTTTAACAAATAATTGTTTATATAATGAGGTTGTCCCATGAAGACAACTTATCTTCTAATTGAATGGAGCGACGGTTACGAGTGGCCCTCCATTGAGCTTTATGGGGCAGCCGGAGATAGCAAAGTGTTTGGGGAGCACAGGTTCCCAGAGGTCAGGCCCCTATAGGTCAGGCACAGATCCCTATCCTGTGGATAGAGGATGTTATCTTCATGGGACAGCCCCTTAAGCATCACTGTTCCCTCTAAACCTGGATCAGCAACCTTCGGCACACCAGCTCCTGAGAAACTACAACTCCCAGGATGCACACTTACTTAGCTGTTCTTGTAACTGCCTTAGAAGTGAAAGGAGGATTCTAGGAGTTGTAGTTTAAAAACAGCTAAAGTGCCAGAGGTTGCTGATCCTTGCTGTAAGCTGTGCACTCTGGAAAGGAGAGGGTAAAAGAAACATACTGACGAGGATTAACGAGCCAAATAACAGCTTTACCTGCTGCAGAGTTTGGAATTTTGAACTCTTTCAATCCCAGAGAAAACAGCTCGGAGTATGATACCCAACCTGCGGCCGTCCAGCTGTTGCAAAACTACAACTTCCAGCATGCCCTGACAGCTTACAGCTATTGGGGCATGCTGGGAATTGTAGTTTTGAACAGCTGGAGGGCCACAGGTTTGGCATCCCTGGCTTAGAGGGAAGAGTATTTGGCATACAGGAAGATTTCGATGAAATGAAAACCATTAAGCTACAACTAATAAAAATATGTAGGCATTCCACATATTGTGGTTAATGATCTGCGCTTCCTGTTTGCTTCTATTATGAGCATTAAGAAGGAATAAGCAGTCAGAACATATGCTAAACAATGTGCTCCTAAAATACACATCAGTGAATCATTGTTTCCAGTACAATGAAATCTCTGAAACTTGAGCCGCTAAATGTCACTTGAACATGTTTTCTGTAATTTAACTGTTAAACACATAGGGGGTTATTTATCAAGCTGAAATAGCTAAATTAGATGTATTTCATGCGCAGATTGCATCTGTTGGTTGCGCCGCAATCTGTGATGTCTCACCACTCTAAAAAGGTGGGCTTTCATGGGCGGGGAAGGGGAGGGGCTGGTAGGCCCGTCTCATTCATCACTTTCTACTCCTGTTTCATGCGTAGAAAAAGGTTTAAATGTAAGACAGCTTGGAAGCTGTCTTACATTCAGGGCCCTTTCACACGAGCGGGAGACTCAGACGTCTCCACATCATGTGCCATGTACTGAACTCCCCGCACTGAACGGGGGTTACATAACAGTTTACTGATTTATGATGCTATGTAACCCTTACAGTTCTGGAATGTGTTGGATAATGCTGACAGCATCATAAATCGGTATAATGCTATGTAACCCCCGTTCAGTGCCGGGAGTTCAGTACACGGCACACGATGCGGGAGACGTCCGAGTCTCACACTCGTGTGAAAGGGGCCTTAGACTGGCGCTGGATGTGCTGAAGTTATGAAGAGGCCGACCCCTCTTCATAACTTTGGCGATCCACCGCCAGCAATGGGGCTTTGTTAAAGGGTTTCTGTCACCAGTTTTTTCAGTATGAATCAGGCTGACATTAGAGATGTGCTAATGTCACCTGATTCCAAATATATATCTGTTTTATTTACTGGTGCTCCCATTTTTATATAAAATGAACTTTTATTTTATGCTAATAAGGCCTCTAGGTGCAAGGGGCGCTACCCCTGCTCTTAGAGGCTCTGATGATTGACAGGCCCAGGCAGAGAAGAAACACTCTATTCACCATAGCTTGCAAGGACCTTCAATGATGTCATGACCATGTGATCAGTCACATGGTTAGGATCACACAAACAGCCTGTCTCCTCCTAAACCATGTGACTGATCACATGGTCATGACATCATTGAAGGTCCTTGCAAGCTATGGTGAATGGAGTGTTTCTTCTCTGCCTGGTCCAGTCAATCAACAGAGCCTCTAGGAGCAGAGGTAACGCCCCTTGCACCTAGAGGCCTTATTAGCATAAAATAAAAGTTCATTTTATAAAAAAATGGGGGCACCAGTAAATAGAACAGATATATATTTGGAATCAGGTGACATTAGCACATCTCTAATGTCAGCCTGATTCATACTGAAAAAACTGGTGACAGAAACCCTTCTAAACCCGTCTAAAATGCCGGTCTTAATAAATGTGCCTCATAGCTCCTGCATACAAAACTAAGGGTTATATTACAAGCACCGATGAAGCAAGCGATTGTTGGGAAGGAAGTAATTCTTCCTGGCAATCACGTGCTCATCAGCAGAGGAGACTGCTGCTATTGCATGCAGCGATATCCTCCACAGCATAGGGAGGAGTGATCGCTCTTAACCATACAAAATCATTGTTTGCCGGCAGCAGATCGTGTTTAGAGGGCATAATCTGCTGCCTGCAAGCAATGATTTTTAAGCATGCTGAAAGATTACAATTGTCCACAAGCGTTTGCAGAATTATAGGGACGCTTGTTAGCTAGGATCTACACGATTATTTGCAGGTGTAATATAACCCTTAGGCTTGTATTAGACCAGCAGATGTCTTGCAGATAACAAATATAGATCGAAGATTTTGCTATTCCTTAGAAACCAGAAATGTGCTTATTACTTAGAGCGATGTTTGTTTATATTTTCCCTTGTTAATCGTTCGCTACAAAGTCGTCACTGTATATAACATGTAAAGAAGATGTAAAGATGCTTGTTTGTGAACATGGGCTTCAGGTGGAACGCCTCGATGTGATCCGTAAGCGAGTAGATGACTCCATATTGTACAAACGGATCTGTGACAGAGGAATGATATTTTTTTTTTTAGCAGGATCAAGATTGGTGAGAAACAAGCAATTCCTCACACATCGTTTAACCCCTTCCCGACCAGCACCGTACATGTACGGCGCTGGTGCGGTGCGGGGACATGACGCCCGCTCGCGGGTGCGGCGGGCGTCATGGCCGGCAAGTCTCTGCTGTTTCTAACAGCAGAGACTTGCCACTACTTACCGCCATCGGCGGCGTCTTCTAGGCCCTTCTGATGCCGTGATCATGGCATCAGGATGCGTCTGAACCCGGAAGCGTACGCTTCCGGGTGGTGTACAGACGCCCCAAGTGGCCAATCGGGGTGTCTGTACACCATATGAAAACTGTAATCCTCGCTGGTGAGGATTACAGTTTTCAAAGTGCAATTCTTATTCTGGCCACTAGATGGCAGGCCAGGATAAGAAATGAGCAATTCATGGATTTATCTCAGTCTAGTAAATCCCTGATTGCTCATAAAGAAAAAAAAACACACAATATATCAGCTCATATTTGAGCTTAAAAATAGTCAGAAAAAAATTTAAAAAAATATATAAAAAATAAAAAATATATAAAAGTTCAAATCACCCCCCTTTCCGTATAATGAAAAAATCAATACCTAAATAACAATAAATATAGACATCATGGGTATCACCGTGACCGAAAACGCCCGTACTTTTAAAATATAAAAAAAAAATTCCAATACGGCGAATTGTGTGGCGGAAAAAAGCGTCCAAATGGCGATTCGCCGTTTTTTGTCGCTTTTTTTTTCAAAAAAAAATTAAATAAAATGTGATCAAAAAGTCATACACACCCCAGAATGGTATCAATAAAAACTTCAGATCGCCCCGCAAAAAAAATGAGCCCCCATACAGCTCCGTACACATAAATACCAAAAAGTTATAGGGGTCAAGATATGACAAGGAAAAAAAAAAAGGGCAACTTTCTAATTATTTTATCACTATCAAAACGCAGGAAAAACTATACATATTAGGTATTGCCGGATTCATACTGACCAGTAGAATGAAAGTAACTGGTCAGTTTTAATGCACATCGAACGCTGTAAATAAGAAACCCGTAGAACTGTAGCGGAATAGCGTTTTTTTTGCAATTTCACCCGATTTTTTTTCCCGCTTCCCACTACATCATATACAATATTAAATGGTGGCATTGGAAAGTACAACTTGTCCTGCAAAAAACAAGCCCTCATACAGCTATCTGAACAGAAAAATAAAACAGTTATGGCTGTTTGAAGGCAGGGAGCGCAAAACGAAAACGCAAAACCGAAAAAACCTCCGGGGTAGAAAGGGTTGCTCATACTTATTACATTTCCCAAGGTTTATTCAAATTCGTTCCCTTTTATTAAATTTTAGTACAATATTTTCTCCCTCTAATATAGGTTTAACTAAAGTGCAAAGAAATGGCAGATTAAACAAAAGCACATGATGGGAAAAAAATGTATGAGATAGGGAGAAAAAAGCCAATTAACATTTTCTTGCCATTGTTTACGTAATGCATTAACCATCAAGTTTAACTTGGTTGCATCTGTAGAATAGATAGATAGATAGATAGATAGATAGATAGATAGATAGATAGATAGATATTAGATAGATAGATAGATAGATAGATAGATAGATAGATAGATAGGAGATAGGCAGACAGATCAGATAATAGATAGATAGATAGATAGATAGATAGATAGATAGATAGATAGATAGATAGATATGAATTGTATTCTACATTCTAGCATTGATGGGTCCTGTTAAACATATGAGCTGGGGGAGCGTGAATACTTAGTCTATGCAGGATGCCCTTTTCAGTCAGGAGGGAAAACCACTATCACATGACACATCTCTAGCGGGTATTCTGCCAACAGTTATCAAAATAACATCAACAGGAAAATCCCTTTGGTGCAAACCTCAGAATTGCAATAGACCTTCTGGTACCAGGCAGCACAGTGCAGTCATTTATATACACTGTTCATATAAATATCTTTATGCTATACTGGAGTACAATATATTGCTAAATTGCTATATAGAATTTAATATATGTAGCCAATCTTATTATAGAGTTCGTTTTTCCACTAGCATTATAGTAATTAGTAATTTCAGCCTCACATTTTGGTATTTTCCTCTTCATGTTCTGCTGGAATGATGCCAGCTTTATACAGAGAATGATTTTTCAAATTATTAATCATAATAATCACAACTGAAATACTAATTCATGTGTATAAATATTTGTAGTAAGCTAAAAGAGCTTTACACGTCTAGGCTACAAACGTACGTATATAGAAAAGCAGCAGTTAGATAAAACCAATAGTTTGTGGTGAACAATTTCCCAGTATAAGCAGAGTACTGCACATTGATTGGGGGAGGATTTTAATGCTCATTCCTGATAATTGCCCTATGTAAAGGTACCATCATATACAATTATTCCTGATCCTATTTTTATTTCTACTTAGAGAACTGAAGAAACCTCAATGTAACAACGGATGGAATGGATGACAATAGTGTTCATTGAGTGTATCAGTTTTTGTAAATGGAGCAGTGGGTGTTTTCCCGTTCATCATGTGGAATAATGAAGTCAGTGGGGCAGTAGTTAGTAAAAATGATGAGACAGATCTGCACTAATGCTCTCCTATTGGAAAAGGAAAACAGATGAAAAACAAAAAAGTACTGTATATTTTCCTGAAGTATTAAACAACACAGTATGCTGAGATCACAACATTATACATTACGTGGTTTGCAAAAATGTATGACCGCATATAGCAAATTCCACTGAAGACAGTGTGATCTTGTCAGAACTACACTTTATGTATAAAATCAAGTATGTTTATAGCCCAAAAAAACAGATCCTTATTGCAGTGTATGTGAATGCAGAGAGAAGGTACCCCCAACAATGACCTGTAGTTGTAATAGTATAGTAGTTGTATCTCAAAAACATAATGATTTGCTATATGCAGCATTATCTTTTTTATAAATGAAGCACATATATGATTGTCATCCTTGCAGACCACCTGTAGGCTATACAGTAAACATCTGGGTATAGTGCAAAGGTGCAAGGGTACTTTGGAGTATGGACATTTAAGGACGTTTGCCCCTATTACTGCTATGCAAAGACAGCAGCTCCCTACTTTACTGCACTTTGAAGGGGTAACTTGCACTGTGATTTATACAGTTCAGTGCACTTATACTGTTTTATATTCTTGAACTTCATTTGATATGTTTATTGTAACATATCCTGTTTATTTGCACTGGTATTACACTGTATTTGCACTGCGGAAAGGGTTAATACACAGCCAGCTAATACTGAGAAAGTTCAGGACTTTCCAGACGGTGCACAGAGAAGCTAGTAATTTTCCACAGCTACCATACAGGACTAGGCAAAGCCAAGTTTTGGAGTGAAAAAACAGACCCAGCAAACTTTTGACCATCTGGTTTAGCTCTGTCAGGTGTCTGTTTTAGCTCCGTCAGATGGTTGTTTACTTCTAGGAACTGCGTAGTCATACCCATTGACTTGTATTGAGGTACAATACAAGTCTATGATAGCTATGAAATTCAACATTGTTCCTGTTAAGCTTCTCTAGCTTCGCCCCTCCCATTAAAAGGCTCAGAATCAGTTAGAAACATATGTATAGAAATAGAGCAGTCAGAGCCCCTAGAGGTCTGCAGATAGGGACCAGTGTTTAGTAGGAAAGACAGAATGCATGAGTGACCTGAAGAAGACGCTGAGATGGGGATACCCTGCCCAACGACTGAGCCGCAGTCCCTGGCCCTCTAGCCCTTTGGCTAGACTAGCAGCCTTCTGAGACAGAGGGACAGCTAGCTCAGTCCTTTCCTCAGCAAGAAATATTACGCTGTAAGAATATTTGAGCTTAATAATTATTTTACGGTGAATACAAGTATTTGCTAAACAGACACTTCAAGAGAGGTGACAGGTCCTCTTTAAATACAGTAAGAATAAAAAAGGGATTTAGTGCACTTAGATTTAGAATTATAGGGAATGAATTCATTGACTGGTATATAACAGGCCTTTCTAGTCCTCCTCTGGAGTCAAGGGCATTTCCAAAAAAATCAGGAGAATGAAGTACAGGGACAGAGGGGGGTAGAATACAGAGGAGACTACATGGATGATCTCTACACACCCAGGGAAGAAAGAAGGGATCCAACTTTCAGAACAGCAACTTAAAGTCATATAGGATCAGAAGAAGAACAGATACAAAGAAGATTTTCTGAACTGCCCCTGTGTATCCAGGAGAAGAATAGTGGAAAGGAAGCAGATCTTTCCCTGAAAAGGTGCAAGTAACAAAACAGCGAGTCTACAATGCCCAGAATCTGCCGAGCAAGCTACACAGTGCAGAAAACATGGTTCAGTCTAGATCTTTAAAAAGAAATAGCACTGGAGAAGTCTTATCTTCACTAACCAACTGGATACTCATCCGACTGGGAATTCTAGCCATGTTAATCTATTTTATTTTTATTTACTTACTATCTTACACAGTGCCAACATACTCTGCAGAACCTTACAGACATTATCATCACTTGCTGTTCCCAGTGGAGTTCACAATCTAAATTCCCTATTAGAATAACGTGTGTGGGAGGAAACCCATACAACCTAGGGGACAACAAACTCCATGCAGATGTTATCTTTGGCTGCAAGGCACCAGTGCTAACCCCTGAGCTGCCCATTTAACTAGGCATATTGTACGCTCACTGAAAGACAGGTAAACAAATATGGCAATAAAATGCCAAGGGATACAATTCTAGATATACAGTATAAGCTAGAACAGGGACAATAACACTAATCACATGTCATAGAGACATAGAGACAGACTAAACATGAATGAATATTATTAATATTACACCATATAAATGTTCTTGTTCTAAAGCTGCAGCTCCTAATGCAGTTTCTAGTCACTGATATATTCTTTAGCCATATGATGTGCACTGAGATGATGATGTAGATGATATAAGAGGTCCCTGTAATCCTATCATACATTTTACAGTTTATCTACATATAACATACATATAATGTCACGAAAATTTTTCATTGACATGTCTATAAATTACATTTCTATAATGATCACAATCTGATGCCAAAACCTTACAATTAAACACAGATAAACGGTGCTGCATAGGTGCGGCTCATCTTTTTCTACAGAAATAATCTATTCAGGACCAGATTAAACAGAGGGGAACAGAGCAGCAAGCCCTAGGGTCCTCCACCACTTACAAAGTCAAAGGGTCCTCAAACAGAAGTTGCTTGTTTGTAGAGGCAAGGAGGCATCAATGAAGGCACTGCAAAGTATATCTCCATGTGTAGCCTGGGTGGATGCCATGGACGGGCAACTGTTGTAATGTGTTACATTAGTCTCACCGATCCTCTATTCACCCCTCTTCCATACAGCAACTTGATGTGTGTGTAGTGAAGAGGGGAAGACCTACTACAGACTGCAGCAATCTTCAGGCTAGGAGGCATGGAAGAGAGCTTCTTCAATGACTGTGACTTCGGTCAGTAAGTCTGCCATTTACCTCCCTTAACTGATAGACTGTGGGGTTGTTTTCAAAGCTGCTGCCTATTTCATGTACAGACAGCAGCTTCAGTTTTGTGGCTTGTATCAACCTTCTTCCCCACACACCACAAGATGGAAAGGGTTCTGTGAGTGAAAGGGGTTACACAACCTGAAAGAGGTTCTGTTGATGATGGGTATCCCTGCCACCTTCTGTTTCTCCACTGCTGCCTGACAGAACCCCTGCCCCCTTCTGTATGCTTACTGACAGAATCTCTGACACTATGGGCCAAATTTATCATTAAGATTCACTGCTCCTATGGCATGAAAAAGTCACACATTGAACATTTGCAACTTTTTAAATGGCACTTATGCAAAAATTCTTGTGCAAGTGCCATTACTTCACTGGACTCACCACTTTCCCGATAAGGTTCAGGCGCACAGACTGCCGGATGCTGGGCTTAATTTATGTCAAGCCTCACAGCTGAGGCCAGTCATTGGCTACAGCAGTGCACATGACGCCATCTAGTCAGAAGTTTAAAGGACAGGGACTGGAAGACTGTTAAGCCCCTTTCACACGAGCGAGTTTTTTACCGCGCGGGTGCAATGCGTGACGTGAACGCATAGCACCCGCACTGAATCCTGACCCATTCATTTCGAAGGGTCTGTGTACATGAGCGTTTTTTTTCACGCATCAGTTCTGCGTTGCGTGAAAAACGAAGCATGTTCTATATTCTGCGTTTTTCACGCAGCCCTGGCCCCATAGAAGTAAATGGAGCTTCAGTTAAAAACGTATTGCATCCTGAAGCAAGTGCGGATGCAATGCGTTTTTCACTGATGTTGCTAAGAGATGTTGTTTGTAAACCTTCAGTTTTTTATCACGCACGTGAAAAACGCATCCAAACGCATTGTACCCGCGTGGAAAAAACTGCACAACTGAACGCAATCGCAGACAAAACTGACTGAACTTGCTTGCAAAATGGTGCGAGTTTTCCTGAATGCATCCTGAACGCATCCGGACCTAATCCGTCACGCTCGTGTGAAAGAGGCCTTAAACAGAGCCAGGGAGCTAGAGTGGAGTGGCAGTGAGCAGGTGAGTATAAGTTTGTACAACATGCTGCAGTGGTCTGTTAAAAAAAAAAAGTCCCCAAAACTTGACAACTGCTTAGATATAGTCATAACATATTATTTATTTTATGCACTCATATAGCGCTACTATATTCTGCAGTGCTTTACTGACATTAGCATCCGACTGTCCCCAATGGGGCTCACAATCTAAGTTATTTATCAGTATGTCTTTGGAGTGTCGGAGGAAACCCACACATACACAGGGAGAACATACAAACTCCATGCAGATGTTGTCCTTGGTCGGATTTGAAACCAGGACCCCAGCGCTGCAAGACAAAAATGCTGACCATTGAGCCACCGTGCTGGCCAACATGTAGTATGTATGAATATGCTGCTGCATTATATTTTATATATGTATGTTTTAATGGCTTCATAAATATTTGAGTGTTTAGCTTTACATGCAGTCATGTTAAATCTATGAGTTACACTCTGCCCCTGCCCTATTATCTGTATAATGCATGTCAATTTTATTTGGAGAAAAAAATATAGTATCTCTTCAAAGTGAACCTAAAGTTTATGGTAGGGCACAGAGTTGCCTTCTTTTACCACCTGGCTGTTGTAGGCCATGAACTTGCATACTATAAGGCATAGCATGTAGAAACTGAGTGGTTATTGATGCAGTGTGCTGCCGTGACCTCTGTACTGGAAGGAGCACATATTGCTGCGCCTGCCTGTGCCCTCCACTAAAACCTCTGCCACTGAAGTGCTATGCCAGGGCTTAGCAGGGAGAGGACAGGAAGCAGCGATGTGCTCTGCAGAGGCTTCTACGGAGCAGGTACACATAGCTCCTGACTGTCCTGAGCTCACTGCAGCACATAATGTAGTAAGCATAATCCGTACTCTGCATATATGGCTTCAGTGTACAGATACTGTATGCGCTGCAGTGAAAAGCTCTTCTGGAAGGCCCAAACCTTGGGGGTCTCTTTTGCTTGTAAAACAATAAAATCAATACATAAAGTATATTACCAACAATATTATTAGAGCATTTCTAACAGTTTGAAAAAAATATTTGTTGAAAGTTTATGTACAGTTTTTTTTTTATTTGACAGGGTGTGTTCTACAGGGGTGGTGAATAGCAAATATGATGCCAATATTCAAACTATAGGCCTGTAAATTTAAAGGGAACCTGTTACTATGATAATGCAAATTAATCTGCAGGCAGCATGTTATAGAGCAGGAGGAGCTGAGCAGACGGATATGTAGTTATATGGGAAAAGATTCTGTAAAACTTGTAATTTATTCCTTTAAATTCCTGCTTATTCTGGACTTTGAAGTCCAGGAGGCGGTCCTATCAGTGATTGACATTCTTCCCTCTATGACTGTGTATACAGAGATAGCTGTCAGTCACTGATAGGACCGCCTGACTTCACAGTCCAGAATGAACAGGAATTTAAATGTATAAATTACACATTCTACAGAATCTTTTCCCATAAAACTATATATCCATCTGCTGAGCTCCTCCATCTCTATAACATGCTGCCTTCAGCTCAGACACCATGTTCAGCGTGACAGGTTCCCTTTAAACTCTGTTTTTGGTAACCTGTTGTTAAAAGACACAGTTAAGCCATGCCTCCTATCCCTAAACCCCCCATGTTGAGTGCAGCAGAGAAAACTCTATAAAACACTAGATGCGACTTTTTGTACCGTATTGTGGCACCCTTTGTGCCAAAGTTGAGGCTCAAACACAATAGTAATTCTGGGTCAATGTTTGTAGTGGTTTTCATGATCTTCTATTGACCTTATAGCTAACATTTGGTTGCCACAGAAAAAAATGCTCTGAAAAAAGGCAGAAAAGGCAAACAAAAAGCCTTGTGGACCCACCCAGAACTACAAGGAGACATGTGACCTAATAAGCTGGAAATGGTTCACACGTAACAAATGATGATCAACGTAAATGTACTTCTGGTTTATACTGAGAAGGGTGTGGACTGTTTCATTATACCTTTATGCTGCACGCCCAGATTATTTATAGTGCCAGACTGTGGCTCAGCCATGTGCATCAGCTACACATCATCCACAAATAAGTGCACAGGTTGCAAAATTCTGCAATGAAAGATCAGAGCAAGTGCACACCTCACTGAAGCTGCTGGACCAGAACATCTTCTCTGAAGTACAAATATGACAATGTATCAGGGGCGTAACTATAGCCATAGCAGCTGTGGCACTTGCTAAGGGGCCCAGAGGTTGGGGATGGGCCCAATTAAGTACAAGAAAATTGTACTTTATGTGGGGAATAACAATAGGGTTGCTTTTTGCTGTAATGTGGGTTTTCTGAAATATGGTGCTATTATGCATACTTTTAGTTATTGCTAGGTACTTACGCCGCTGTTTTATTTTTCTTACACTAGGTAGTAAGGGCCCCATGAGGCCCTATGAATTGTAGTTATGCCCCTGCATTGTATCTACTTACATATATGGGGAGATTTAAGAATTGTCTTTGTTGCCCACAGCAACCCAATAGTAACCTGAAATCTGTTCCCAAGTGTCTCTTTTTCAGTTAAATCATGTCAGCTCTTAGCTTAGCGGAAGAGGCAGAAGCAGGAGCCCGCTCCGCTAATACTGGCATAGCACAGAGACAAAGGCTCAGGTGGAGCCGAAACGTGTCCTAAGTGATGTGTGAATAAAGATACCATTGAATTAATAAGTCAGCGAAGTGCCGGGATTTACTTCTCTTACTACTGGCAGCCTCGGCTTTCCACGTGTACCGCTGCATTGAAATCGGAGGGCCATACTACTACCTTGTTTCATGCATCCCTATAACACATCTTCTGAGTCTTGAAGACATGGCCTTGATGCTCTCCAAAAGAGAATTTGATACCCTTTAATGGTTAACTAAAATACGTGATGTTATAAGGCAAGCTTTCAAAACTCTGAGGTCCCTTCTTCAGGCCGGGAAGGGACCTCAGAGTCTCGAAAGCTTGCCTTATAACATCATGTATTTTAGCTAACCATTAAAGGGTATTAAATTCTCTTTTGGAGAGCATCAAGACTTCTCAATACTGGCTAACACGGTACCAAACCCTTTTTCTTTTGAAGGTATGGTTCACACTAATCAATCTTGAATAGAACAGGTTTGTCAGTAACCATGCTTTGTGGGTCAAATCACCTGTAAAGCCCACATTTCCAATGTCATCTCCTTAAAGGCTCATGCATTGGGAACCGCAACTTGAATGGGTCTGTGATCCGTCCGCACCGAAAAAAAAATAGAACGTGTTCTATTTTTTGGCGGTGCGGAGGCACAGGCAGAAACACCAAAGAAGCACTCCGTAGTGCTTCCGTGGGGTTCCTTTCCTCAGTTCCGCACCAGACCTTCCAGATTGCTGACCCATTCAAGTGAATGGGCCCGCATCCGTGGTTTGGGGTGCGGACCCGCTGTTTGCAGGCTGCGATATGGGCATGGCTGTGTGCATGAGCCCTAACTGAAATCCCTTTAACCAGTCAGCTCTATGAGAAGTCATTAACACTGAGGTTCACTTACTTTTCCTCACAGCCCTGTGGACATTTACTCAATAAGAGAAGAGAACAGTAATACAATTTTTTGTATTTGTCCACAACTGAGACTTAGATTACAATCAGATCGCATTTTATTAGCAATCGATGCAGAAGTCTGGGTAATTCCAGAGAGTTACTTTGTCTTGAACTGTATATTACTGATTATTGTTCTGCACCAGGATAATTACTGAAGGACAAGAACTGTACTGTATATTATTCTGAGGCATTAGCAGAAGATGTGCCGCTCCTAAGCTGTTGTTTAAATATGACAAAACTCAGTAAGAAATTCAGTTAAACCATCCGAGCCCTGAGTATAACCACACCTCATATATTATACTCTGTTTCTCACGGCTTTCCCACAAACTGTACTGCGCACATCAAACATTCATCCTGATACAGTTGCCATTGCCTTTCGAGAATGACACCTCCATTATAACCGTGCGCTCGCTTCCCTTCTGTAAAACATTTGATCTTATGTGTCATTGGAGCTATTCAGCATTGAGGCTGGACCTTGCACCCACCCATTGCTGAGCGAGTTCCTCCAGCAGGGCTTTGTAAGCAGTACATATGCTGGGATTTTTACTAGTTTCCTACCACTTATTATTATTATATTTTAGTTATTGCTTTTCTTGCGTCATTGATGTCAAATAGGAAAATAACATCACAAAAGGAAATGCACCATGCTATAAATCATGCTTTTTTTAAGGCCATTTATTTCCATGAGACAGCCCAGTTATGTAAAGCAAGATAGCATACATCTCCTTCTCATTCAAGCTATTGATTATAATGTGAGTGCTCCCATAGCCGGCCCTTTTATAGCCATCCAGCTCATCACTGCTGGCACATGCCAAAACAACCTATTTGTGTAGATAAGCTATGGAGAATTATTAAGCATTAGTTGTAATGAGCAATGAAGAATGGTTTATAAATCAATGAAATCAGAGCACTGCTGACTGGGCTACAAGAGCTAAATGTGTCCAAGTCAGGACCTTCCTGTAATCAAATGAAATAACGCTTTATTACATCATTTCACATAATAATATTCATTTATGATATCATCTGCTCGGATATTAGCAGCTGTATCTATTTACTGCTGGCTAAAGTGCAAAACAGCCTCGCTATATATGTAAAGCCTGTGAATATATAATGCTATCATGTATTATAGATACTGGCTGTTCATGCGGAACTGACATAAAACTGGAAAAGTCCTTTAATGTGAATTAACACTATTAGCAATTTACTGCTGTGATGCTATTACCGTCAAGAATCTCTATATTCAACACCCCATAGTGCTGCCCTGTCCAACACAGCCATCTCCAGCAGCCTGTATTCTACCTATGAATATTTATTTCATCCCAAAAAGTTTTCACTGCAAATGGCAGAGTGAAAACCATAGAGTTCCACTGTACTAAAAACGTATATGTTAATGTATGGAAATGCATAATGTACTACATTTTTGTATCCTTTTTTTCCCAAAACGTATACAAATGTAAGAGAGTTAACACACATTCTTAACTAAACATGTTAAAGGGGTTGTCCCCAGACAGGCCCTGTAAGTGGAGCATAGGAGCATTTCAAGCGCCAATGCTCTCTCTTGGCCTGCGCTGCATCATGCAGGGCAAGGGTTGTTTTGCTTATATTTTTACACTGCTAGGCAGAGGCTTCCGCCTATCAGCGTTCTCGGTGACGTCACTGACACTAATGGGCGGACTGTAGCGCTGCACTAGCCTGTTTAACAGTCTAGGGCAATACTAAAGCCCGTCCATTAATGCCAGTGATGTCACCAGGCTCACTGCTAGGCAGAAGCCTCCGCCTAGAATTCTCATGGTGAGACGCGATACGTCACCAGATCTGCTGAAAAAGCCCCGTAGGAAAAAGGGGAGCATCAGTGCATGAAATGTTGTGATGCACAACTCAGAGGGGCTGCCTGGGTGAAGAAGGGGATAACCCCTTTAACTAAACTAGTTGTGTTAAGCCGACACCATCAATTGCTTTTCAATGGCTTTTGTTTTGGAATATCAGCATGAGTTAAGATATTTGTATGTTAACTGTAGGACAAAACGTGATTCCTTACAGCCCTACTGTAGCTTCATATGCCTCTAACTTTATACCAAAGCTGATTTCTGATGTATTCCATATGTTCAATTTCATGTTGTGTTATGGATGCAGGATAGGATAGATCATCAACATCTGCAGCACAAAAAAAAACCTTTAAAAGTCAACTGTTGGAATATATCTTTTAATTATATCGCTCAATATTAGGGCTGGAATCATATGTCATGCTCAGCACTGAGTGCGTTCTGTCTAGAGATGGGACCCGGCAGGTTGTATATGCTGGAATCAGTGGGCTTAGATGTTTAAACAGGCTCCTCGGTGCATAATAATCCACTTTAGCATATCAACTGCATTGACCCGTTCGAAAAAATTCATGGAACATGAAAATGTTTATGGGCACTTCTCTTTTCCATCATTCACCTTTTCCATTAACGGCACCAAATGGGACTTTGACGTCCATGTACATGCGTCTCAGGTTAACTCAGCTGTAGCCGGGAATCCCATGCTTCACTTGCATACATTCATCAAGCTGAAGTAAAAGAGCTGTCTGAGGTTATATCTGCAACTTCATGTTCATGTCTATCTCCATAGAATAACGGCAGACATGGCATTGATTTATTGATTCCATTTATAGCCATGCAAAGTTTCTGAACTCCCTCTATCTGGGAGAGATGCTGTTGATCAGTGCATATATTTGCATATAGATCTATTTATTTACAGCACTGTCCTCGCAGCTTTTCATCAGTATTAAATATATGTGCATGAAAAGCAGTCATATGCATATAGATGGTGATCTCCTCTTATATATTAGCATTCCTTTTAATAATAGGGACAACAGTGTTACTATTCTAAACACGGCACGTTGTCAGTATCTTAAAGTGACAATGATTCGTTTTCTTGGTTTTTATAATTAGAAAATGTGCAGTAGTCATTGCTGAGGGAGGTGAAAAGGTATTTTTTAAGCTTGAATGACAAACGCTTTACTAATATGATCTGTGTCATCACTGGAGAGGGGAGCACGCCTGCACAGATCTCATCACTGTGTAAGAAAAGCCCATGCACAGACATAAGCGCAGTCATCTATAAGGCCTTGTTCACATTTTTATGTCCATTTTTCACATCCGTGATAAAATGAATCTATATTTCATCCATGAAGATGTTTGTGAAGGACCCATATTTGGTCTGTGTGTCGGTTTTTTGCCCTCTGTTTGTTATCCTTATGGCACGGCTCAGTTGAAAATTAATTTCAAGAGCATTTCCTTGCAACGATCCGTGAAACACGGATGAAAAATGGGTGCCATCTGTGTTGTGTCCTTTTTTTTCACAGACCCATGGACTATAATGGGTGTTTGGTCCGCATCACATACCAAAGTAGCGTATATCTCTGTGATTTTTTCACTGATTCACTGTTATGCGAACGGACACATTAAAATCAATGGGTACGTGTGCTGTCCGCTGAAAATGTGGCAGATCTGTACATACCATAAATGCTATGAATATCACTGATGTGAGCTCCTAAGCTTCTCTTACCTTGGCAATATTTAAAGAGTTTCTACTGATCTACCTTCTGGATAGGTCATCAGCATCTGATTAGAGGGAATCTGACACCCGGGACCCCCGCCGATCAGCTGTTTGAGAAGGCAGCGGCACTCGCAGTAGCACCGTGGCCAGTGACAGTAGTCGTGACGTCAGTGGGCTTGTGGGAAACAGCAAGAAGGATGTGGTGCTATTGCCAGTGCCGCTATCTTTTTGAACAGCTGATCAGCGGGGGTCCCGGGTATTGGACCCCTGCCAATCAGACACTGATGATGTATCTAGAGGATTGATCATCAGTAAGAAGAAGCTGCAGAGCCAATTTAATAACTGAACATAAATGCCTAAGTATCGCTGATAGCACTTACCATTGTAAGTGAAATGAAATCAACATATTAAAAATGAGTACTGTCAGATGAGAATGGAAGATTTTTAAGTGACCACCATAGGAATGAATGAGAAACTTTAATCAATCATTTAAGAAAACACATGTCAGCAGGATCAACCCTAGTAAACCAGGTATACAGCGTGGTAGGGTTGATCCGGTTGATTAAAATGATACTTGTAGCCAGGGCCGGCCTTAGGGTAGATGGCGCCCTGTGCGAAACTATCTCTCGGCGCCCCCCCCCCCGAGTGACAGTACTAACGTCATACAGTATAGAGCTATAAATACAGTGTAGAGATATATAGAGTGATATAGGTAGGTAGAGTAGGACAGTATATATATATATATATATATATATATATATATATATATATATATCTACACTGTATTTATAGCTCTCTATACTGTCCTATATCACACTATATATCTCTGCACTGTATTTATAGCTTTCTATATTGAAATGTAACCTAATACAGCGCACATACCTCTTACATCCAGTGACGTCTCCTCGGATGTAGATCTTCTCTTTCCTCATCTTCTCCTTTCAGACCAGACGCCATTTTTCAGCCATTTCTCATCTCTGCAGTTAGACAGAAAAAAAATCTTAGTTTACACAGTGTCCTAAAATAACTGCGCCCAGCAAATAGTGTCCTGTAATAGTGTAAACATAACGCTCCCCAGAAATAACTGCGCTGATACTATGCCAGGGTGCCCCCACAGTAATAGTGCCCCCAAAGTCCCAACTAATAATTCTCTGCCAGAGTGCACTTGTTAGTAATAGTGCCCCCAACAGTACTAATGTCCCCACTGTGCCCCAGAAGTAATAATGCTTCCAATGTGCCAGTAACAAGTGCCCCCCATTGATTCCCCCCCAAAATCATGTACCAGTAAAAAGTGTCCCACCCCCATAGATGCCCCCCAAATTATGTGCCAGTAAGAAATGCCTCAGTGCCCCCATGTGCCAGTAAGAAATGCCCCAGTGCCAGTAAAAATGCCCCAATGCCCCCATGTGCCAGTAAAATGCTCCCATGTGCCAATAAAAATGCCCCCAGTGCCAGTAAAAATGCCCACAATACCCCCATGTGCCAGTAAAATGCCACTATGTGCCAGTAAAAATGCCCCCAGTGCCCCTTGTGCCAGTAAAAATGTCCTCAGTGCCAGTAAAATGCCCCCAGTGCCCCCATGTGCCAGTAAAATGCCCCCATTTGCCAGTAAAATGCCCCCATGTGCCCCATTTGCCAGTAAAAATGCCCCCAGTGCCAGTAAAATGCTCCCATGTGCCAATAAAAATGCCCCCAGTGCCCCCTTGTGCCAGTAAAATGCCCCCAGTGCCAGTAAAATGCCCCCATGTGCCAGTAAGAAATGCCCCAGTGCCCCCATGTGCCAGTAAAAATGCCCCCAGTGCCCCCATGTGCCAGCAAAATGCTCCCATGTGCCAATAAAAATGCCCCCAGTGCCCCCTTGTGCCAGTAAAAATACCCCCAGTGCCAGTAAAATGCCCCCATGTGCCAGTAAAAATGCCCACAATACCCCTATGTGCCAGTAAAATGCCCCCAGTGCCCCTTGTGCCAGTAAAAATGCCCCCAGTGCCAGTAAAATGCTCCCATGTGCCAATAAAAGTGCCCCCTTGTGCCAGTAAAAATGCCCCCAGTGCCCCCTTGTGCCAGTAAAATGCCCCCAGTGCCAGTAAAATGCTCCCATGTGCCAATAAAAATGCCCCCAGTGCCCCCTTGTGTCAGTAAAAATGCCCCCAGTGCCCCCTTGTGCCAGTAAAGTGCCCCCATGTGCCAGTAAAAATGCCCCCAGTGCCCCCTTGTGCCAGTAAAAATGCCCCCAGTGCCCCCTTGTGCCAGTAAAAATTCCCCAGTGCCAGTAAAATGCCCCCAGTGCCCCCATGTGCCAGTAAAATGCCCCCATGTGCCAATAAAAATGCCCCCAGTGCCCCCTTGTGCCAGTAAAAATGCCCCCAGTGCCCCCTTGTGCCAGTAAAATGCCCCCAGTGCCCCCATGTGCCAGTAAAAATGCCCCAGTGCCCCCTTGTGCCAGTAAAAATGCCCCCAGTGCCCCCTTGTGCCAGTAAAAATGCCCCCAGTGCCCCCTTGTGCCAGTAAAAATGCCCCCAGTGCCAGTAAAATGCCCCCAGTGCCCCCATGTGCCAGTAAAATGCCCCCATGTGCCAATAAAAATGCCCCCAGTGCCCCCTTGTGCCAGTAAAATGCCCCCAGTGCCCCCATGTGCCAGTAAAAATGCCCCCAGTGCCCCCTTGTGCCAGTAAAAATGCTCCCAGTGCCCCCTTGTGCCAGTAAAAATGCCCCCAGTGCCCCCTTGTGCCAGTAAAATGCCCCCAGTGCCCCCATGTGCCAGTAAAATGCCCCCATGTGCCAATAAAAATGCCCCCAGTGCCCCCTTGTTCCAGTAAAAATGCCCCCAGTGCCAGTAAAATGCACCCATGTGCCAGTAACAATGCCCACAATACCCCCATGTGCCAGTAAAAATGCCCCCAGTGCCAGTAAAATGCTCCCATGTGCCAATAAAAATGCCCCCAGTGCCCCCTTGTGCCAGTAAAATGCCCCCAGTGCCAGTAAAATGCCCCCAGTGCCCCCATGTGCCAATAAAAATGCCCCCATAAAAAAAATAAACACTTACTTACCTCCAGCAGCGATGCGATGCAGGCCTCTTCCGGCCTGTGTCCAGCGCTGTACGGCTCGGGCGGCGCGATGACGTCATCGCGTCGCCTGAGCTGGCCTCTGATAGGCTGCAGGCCTAGGGCCTGCAGCCTATCAGAGGAACGGGCAGGGGAGACGCCTCTCCCTCCCCTGCCCCGCATCTCCAAAGGCAGACTATGGAGATGAGCGCTTCCACAATGGAAGCGCTCATCTCCCTCTGCCCCACCGCCGCACTTGCAGGGCACGGCCGGGCCATTAAGGGGGCGCTCTGGCAGGGCGCCCCCTTAACTGGCCGGGAGTGAAGCGCCCTGTGCAACCGCACAGGTCGCACACCCCTAAGGCCGGCCCTGCTTGTAGCAATCCCCCCCAAAAAATGTTTTTTATTATTTATAGAAAAAGTTTTTTTTCCCTCAGGAAAGCCATAAACTAAATGAACAAGACAAAACATATTAATCAGAAGAATCAACCCTAAGGCCCCATTCACACGTCCGTATTTTGCATCTGCATCCATTCCGCATCCGTTTCCGCATTTGCGGACAATTATGCGGATAGTATGCGGATCCATTCATTTCAATGGGTCCCGAAAAAATGCGGACATTGCACCGTATGTTGTCCGCATCCATTTCTCTGTTCCGTTCTGCGGATCCGCAATCAGAAATCCTGCTGTCCTACTTTTCCTCCTGTTTTGCGGTCCGTAGCCCAATACAAGTCTATGGGACGTCCGTAAATGCGGAAGACATGCGGAAAGCCATCCGCATGTCATCCGTATTTGCGGATTCCGTTCCAGGAGGGGTGAAAAAAAAAAGATGTTATTCATCCGGATCATTCGGATCCGCAAAAAACGGATGACATGGATACATCCTTTCTGTTTTTTACGGAAAGATGGAACAGATGTCCTGGAAAAACAGAGTTTTTTGCGGAACAACGGATCCGCAAAAAACTGACCGTTTTCCAGGATGTGCACAAATATGGACGTGTGAATGGGGCCTAACAGGCAGTGTGTAAGGTTTAACAGGGTTGGTAGCCAAAGCAGTCTAACTAGGCAGCGTGTAAAAAATACACGTTTAATAAACTTTACATTTCCAACACAGCAGCGACAGAATGCTACTATAGAAGATCCTCAAGACTATATCATGTAGAGGATATGTTCTATCTTTTTTGCAGGACTGCGGCACAGCCATACAGATGCGGATAGCATGCGGTTTGCTGTTTGCATTTTTTTGGGCCCTATTGAAATAAATGTGCAAAAAATGTGGATCGGATGCGGAACAAAACTACGCTCATGTGCATGAGGCCTAAGTGGAAGCGTACATGCTCTGCCGACCAGGTGTAAACTACACTATACTATACCAACCCTATAAAATGTGATCACTGTATGAATTCTAAAAAATGCCTGCCCCAGATGCGATAAAAAACGTCTACATGCAGCAGTCAGGCTGGATGAACCATCTTGTCACAGATACCTAAGTCTTCCTTCACTGGTGATTACTATATGCTTACCGAGTACAGGTCAGCCACAGCATCATTTACTAAAGAGAATCTTCTGTCTTTTACATTTGCTATTGTTCTGTGTCAACATACAATTCAGGTTCCCGCAAAAAAATGTTGCATGCTGATATATTTTGCAATATACTTTCTGTATCAGCCCATCATGGTTTTCAAGATCTCTGCTTGCTGTCACTCAGTCTTCATTGTTGATTTCCTCTGGTCATGTGATGGTGTTAGTGTATTGCTGATGTATGGGTTCATCACAAGACCAGTAAACTATTAAGGCTAGTTTCACATTAGCACTTGAGATCCGGACAGATCTTTCTGCCACTGCCAGAAGTTTGTAAGTCTCCGTCTCGTTCCATTCACTATATTGGGGATGGGGGAGATTCAGACGCATTCAGGTAAATATGCTGAGAATCAGCCGGAGGAAAAACGTTGGGCCGGATCTGAAGTGCTAGTGTGAAACTAGCCATAGGTGAAGGGGCCTGCCGGATCCGAGCTGCCGCAGGTGCACGTGTGGGGCCGGAACCGCGCTCCGGCCCCATTCACTGTAATGGGGGCGGGCCGCGAATCTGGCCGCAGCACGTTAACCCCTGCTGAGAGGCGGTCGAAACGAAAATACAACACTGCTCGTGCTCGTGCACCTGCGGCAGCACGGATCCGACGGGCCCCTTCACCCGCCGGATCCGTGCTGCCCCTAGTGTGAAACTAGCCTTAGTCTCCTATTGAATGACAACAAGCAGAGATCTTAAAACCGTGATGCAAAGTATATGGGAAAGTTCTTTATGCAAAAAAAACTTTATGTTGACATAGAAATATATCTAACTGGGAATTTCCTAAATTACTTTGGTCCATACATATAAAGCAGGACAATGTAACCTACAGAATCCCAGTGACGCAGTAGAAGAAAGGGACAGGGTGATAGGTTATGGAATGTAACTGTGTATAACAATGCATATGTAAATGCTATTCGTGGGCTATGGATTGCTATGGGTGCTGTAATGCGGACTGATAATGACTGTCACATTTGCAAATACAGCATCTGGAAGACCAAGATAACTCAGAAACAGGCTGCAGAGCAAATGAACAGACTTCACACAAGTGTCTAATTCCTGATTATGTTAGAAGGAAGTCTTCTTAATGTAAAAAGCTCTTCACGTACACTTTATATGCCACCCACTAAATAAACAATATGGCTACGAAGTATCACAGACACCATAGTGATTGAAAAACTAGTATTCTCTATGTAATAGTATTTAGGATCTTCTATGTCGGTGCTCATGTTATTCAGCAGTATTCATAGTTACATAATGTAAATGTGCCCCAAAATGACCAATTTTGGCTAATTCAGTCGCCCATTGTTTGAAAAATATACGCCAATGGTTGTTCAAGATGGCCAAAGCCAGCCCCCCGCTAAAAGTGTGTTTGGCCAGACTGGAAAATTCTGGCCATTGGCTGGATGCAACTACATCTGTGTGGCACAATCGACCAAATTATGTCGAATCAAAGGAGTCAGGTTTATCAATAGGTTTTTCTGTGTGAGAGGGGTGAAAATAAACAAGGGATACTCCCCTCGATGGCCCCCGCTGCAGATAATGTCCTGACACAACACTGCTGACTGCCTAATCTACCAGTCTAGAGGTTGGGGATCCTTCATACAAATGATCCCGTGGACGACTGCCCAGCTCTTTCCAGCATATCTAACAAGAGGCAACGCCAAAATCTGTCAAATGCTCTGCACAGGCGCAAGATTGTGGCGAGACGCAGGATGAGCAGGTGGGCAGAGGTTTGGCTACCTTCTGACGTCACAGAGGAGGGGTTGGTCATGAAGCAGCAAGGGGCAACATAGGGAACCTGTGGAGGTCGACCTGGGCTCTTCATGGAGGCAGGCCGGGCACTTGTAAAGCTAATTAGCAGATCACACAATTTTATTTTTCTGATGTTCAGAAACTACGACAGCCATAACAAAGGTATAGATATGATGATGTTAAACTGACCTAACACATTGCCATTTGTTAGATCTGCTTGAAAGAGCTGACAGATTCCCTTTAAGCATGGCTATACAATGTCAATGCCACACTACGTGCCAGGTTTCATGAACATACCCACAGGAGGTTGTTAGGATACCATATAATTTTAGTGTTATCCTAGACTTTAATCAGCTACACTGGAATAGGTATTCTGTCCTTTGGGCCACCCAAATTATATGGTATCAGGTATCAGTATTCCCCTGCGACTGAAACAAATCCATCTTCATTTGCGCGCACTATTATTAATGAGATATTTTATGTGACATATTGTAAGACCTGCATTTATATCTATTTTATCCAAAGTAAATATAAGAGGTGAAGATTAAATGAAATCTAACCTAATGTGTCAATATCACCACACATGAGGCATGGCTGGCCATGACACACATGTATACAGGAGGCTACATGCATTACATGTCTGTTCCTGTCAGTCTGGCAATAATCGGATGATGCTCCATTATTCAGTTTTTTTACACAGCTCAAAAACTCAAAAATAAGATAATATAGTCTGTCCTAAACTAATAACAATAGACATGAGGGCACACTCACCATAGTAAGGAGTGCAAAAACTGTTTAAACATAATAATGAAAAACCAAAAAACCAAGAAAACCGCCAAAAAATGCACATCCAATACTTATAAAATCTATAAAGAAATTTTATTGTAAAAGACAAACACTTAAAAATTGTATACAATGAGAGATGTGCCTGTATAGATAATACCAGGCACAGACAACTAGCCCACCACAAATATGGGCAATACACAATCAGATCTAGTGTGAAAGTAATAGTAATAAAGCAGCATCAATAAATATGAAACAATACTTGCCAAAAATAAAATATAAGTGACATAAATCCCAGACCTGTATGTGGACCTATGTAAGAAAGACTGGCAGGTGACATGATGGCACCACACAATATCTCAAACGTTTATACAATGATATATAACGGCAGGTATAGAAGTTTACATTTTTAGCAGAATTTTAATGTGACTCTACTATGTCTTGGTTCCTGCCAATACTGCAGTAATTGTTCCTGCTTTACTTTGTATTAGCATTTCAGCTGAATAATATATGTTGTAGTGTGCTAGATTTGTCCATAGGGTAGTTTTATTCTGCTCAGAAATAAAGTCTTGAAATAAAACGTAAAGGCAATGGAGTACATTTACAGAAGACTGAGATTAGCATCCAGTTACCTAAAAAGACCCCAGTCAGCCATTTTCATTTTAGTATCATCCATCCATTCCACTTCTTTGCAGTATATTATTATTATTATTATTATTTTAGGAGCACTGGATAACACCCATGTGGCAGCAATGTGACTGATCACCATGTACAGTGCGTGCTTAAGGGTCCATTCGGATATCTGTATGAATGGTTCTGCATTTTCATTGGGGCCGCAAAAGATGCGGACAGCAAACAGTGTGCTGCCACATCCATACCTCCGTTCCGCTGCCCCGAAAAAAATAGAACACGTCCTATTCTTATCTGCAGCCACAGACAAGATAAGGCATTTCTATAATGTCGGCACACGGCCGGTGTCTGTGTTTTGCAGATCTGCGGACATGTGAATGGAGTCTTAAGGGCATCTGTCAGCAGATTTGTAGCTATGAAACTGGCTGACCTGTTACACGTGCACTTGGCAGCTGAAGACATCTGTGTTGGTCCCATGTTCATATGTGTCCACATTGCTGAGAAAAATGATGTTTTACTATATACAAATGAGCTTCTAGGAGCAATGGGGGCGTTACCATTACTCCTAGAGGCTCAGCTTTTTCTGCAACTGCCATGTCCTCTGCACTATGAAAACATCACAATGCCTGGTCCTGTCAATCAAAGTGGACATTGTGCAGCAGTTGCAGAGAGAGCTGAGCCTCTAGGTGTAACGGCAACGCCCCCATTGCTCCTAGAGGCTCATTTGCATGTAGTAAACATCATTTTGTCTCAGCAATGTGGGCACATATGAAGATGGGACCAACACAGATGTCTTCAGCTGCTAAGTGCACATGTAACAGGTCAGCCAGTGTCATAGGTACAAATCTGATGACAGATGCCCTTTAAATGGTGCACATGAGGGCATATGTACTTTACAGAGGGTGGGACAGTGCTCGAGACCCCCTCCTCATGTGAGATAGAAAGAAGAGCTTTTCCCTGGTGGTCGTGACCACATGCATTAGTCAGGTCCTTTATTGTCCCCTCTCAGTGACAAACATGCTGATCTCAGCACTCTGTCACTCATGTGGATTCGTGTGGTGGCTTAATAAGAACTTGCATGTCACAGACTGCAGCGAGTATCCAGCGCAGCAATGAGACGTCCAATGTATTCATGAGATGCGGTCTCCCCTCATCACCCCTCCAGAAATGAGCCTGTCTGTCACTACACCCTGCATACACATACACCATGCACTGACGGCTCCCTATCCAGGTAATGCATCCACAGCAATGGCTGCTCCTCTGCTGCAGACAATAGACCGCTAACAGAATATTAGCTTGCATCCGTTCTTCACATCCCGTTAATATTCATGATGCCAGCTTTTTTAGGTTGATGAATTTGGCTTTCGCTTGAGGATCTCGTCTTTATGTTTTTTTGTCTTTTATGAAATAAGTAGTGAAAGGACATAAGGAGAAGATTGTAGCGTGAACACTGCCAAAGTCTGATTCAAACTGATGCACATGAGACTGAGTGCCATGGAAACGAAAAAGAAAGTGTGAGCCATACACATAAAGATATCTGTCCGTCATTTCCACAGGGAGGGGGGTAAGTGCCGCCTGTGGTGTCTCCAGGGGGACAAATATTCATCTTGAAACCCAATCTGTCTGATTCTTGTCTCCCTAAAAGAGGACCTGTCACCTCTCCTGACATGTCTGTTCTACTTACTACCTGCACTCCCCGTGAGCTTTTATTAGATACAACTCTATGTTGTGCCATTCCTCTATTATTCCTTCTAAAAGCTTCTTAATGAATGGCTGGCAGGACTCTGCAGGAACATACCCCCAAATTGATCTTTATTGCAGACTGCTGCAAATTCATTCATGAACTTCTAGTAAGAATAATAGCTGAATAGCACAACATACAGACATAAGAATAGATGTTCCAGAATTGTTATTACATGGGGAATGCAAGTAGTTACTAAAACAGGCATGTCAGGAGTGGTGAAAGGTCCTCTTTAACACTACTTCAACAATGTACATTAAATTACAAGCAGATCCTACAGCCAATCAGAATCAGTGGGATCTGATGACATTTATCTATGGGCTGTATTACACCAACAGATCATCTGACAGATTTTCTAACCAATTATTGGTCAGACGGCCAATTACACACACAGATCTTTTGTTATACACACCAACTATTGGTCTGAATGGACAGATATTACAATTAAGAACACACCTGTGTTCGAAACGCGTCAACTTTTGCTTGGGTGGAGGACTGTGTCTGTGAGTCCTTTGCTACATGAGCGCAACCAAGTTTTACTGTGACTGCTAGACTCATCTTTTCTTATTTGCCTGGTTCGTTCCATGCACAGGGCTGTGGAATATGAGGTGAACTGGATTTTTCTACTGACTTTGGACAGAAATTGGTCAGATAATTTGTTGGTGTAGTACAGCCCTAACGCAGAGTAAAAAAAAAAGTACCTCAATAACTGGAAGTGAGAACTTAACCTGTTTTCATAATTACAATGGATGAGCTCAAAAAATGGATCATAACGAGTGTTACGTTTTTTCAGTTTTCGATCCATTGTTCCGTTGGTTTTAATTTAATACAATGAACGCACCAACTGGTCAGATTGAGTGCAATTTCTCAATCCACAAGGTTCTGCTGTACATGAGAATAACAATCCTAAAACCATATTCATACCACAGCTCACGTGATCGACCAAAACGATCAGCAGCCTCCCAGCTGTTCAGAAACTCCCAGAATGCTTCATTCACTTCTACAGAAGTTAAAAGAGAGGCCAAGCATGTTTGCATGCTGGGAGTTGTAGTTTCCCAGCAGCTGGAGTTCTGAATGTTGCTGATCACTGTGCTAGAGAATCTGCTGACTGACATGTATGCAATATGAATGAACAGGCCTCCCAGAGCGCTTCCCTTGGGGGACACATGGCGGCAATGACACCTTTTTTAAGAAAAATTTGTAGTATTCTTTTCCCTCTTTCCCCCTTTTTTTCTATGGCTGTTTTCCCTGTCGTTTTTTCCCACCTTTATTTTTCAGAGAATTACCTCAGGTGTAGTTAACTTACAGTTTGGTCCGGTTTAAGCAGGTTCTGAGGAGATGTACAGCGAGGATCCTGATTGGTTGCTGCCCGTTGCTGGGGGAGATTTCCAGTGATGTGATTTGTTGTGGCTCCCGCGGCGGGAAGCTTCTACCCTTTATATTGCAGGTTACTTCGTGGCCAGTTGAAGATTTGGACAGCGCCCACCCTCCCTCCCCCTTTTTTAAATTTTGTCGCTTTGCTTTATTAGAGGGGCTGTATCACTCAGCTAATGCTGAGTGGATCTTGGTTATATGAATGGTTAATATTAGTATTGATTGATTTGGTTTATGGTTTAATTATTTAATTAATTTATAAAAATTATTTAATGTTAATTATTATGTGACCCTTAATAAAGCACTGCGGCCATTTCTATTCCAGCAAGTTGTCAGTGTGGTTTATTTATATATATATATATATATATATATATATATATATATTGTTTATGCCATAAGGTATGGTGTCATTTGCCTCCATGAACTCATACCATGCGTGGCAAATATGGCGTTCAACATTTCCCAAAAGTTTCTTTATGTGGGATTTTTCTACGGTAGTTTTTTAAAGGTAAGTGTCACTTCTCATTCCTATGAACAATGCTTCACCATATGGCTGGGAATGGACTGTGGAAATGGCATCATATTCATATCCATCTCTGGAAGTGTGTGTATTGTGCTGCTTTTTCACATGTAAATTCCCCATAGTACGGTATATGCATACTGTATACACACATAGAAGTGTGGCTTCGTTATTTTGGTGACACGAATGTGATTAGAGTACTGTTCTTGGTAACTATACATCATGAATGGACTCCGCGTCTTCAGCACATTGCAGAATTAACATTGCTTCAGTAAAGCCCTCTTCATTATATAGCGGGGCAGTCTATAAACGCTACCGTGTACGTGCTTGTGGACTACAGCATGCTTCACAGAGAGGGCGACGACTATGTATACTTTGGAAATCCCTATTCTTAAATAAATGCAGTCCCTAGGTCTTTTTTTTAGGGTTTTTGTGAAAGGACTGTATTCCAACAATAGAAAGAGGAACAACGAGAGGGAAAAGAAGGGGAAAAAATGGACCACAGATGAGCAAATTGCTTGGTCCAAATGGTTTTCTGCCTGAACTGAAAGTGCTTCAACTGGCCGGACTGTTTCTATATGACACCCTGAGGTCTCCTAAGGCTTTGGGAGAGATTTATCAAACTGGTGTAAAGTAGAACTGGCTTAGTTGTCCATAGCAACCAATCAGATTCCACCTTTCATTTTGGACAGCTCCTTTGGAAAATGAAAGGTGGAATCTGACTGGTTGCTATGGGCAACTGAGCCAGTTATACTTTACACCAGTTTGATAAATCTCCCCGTTTATTTTTTCTTTCTTGTCTCTCGCTTTTTTTAAAAAAAAAATTTTATCTCCAAAATCCGCTAGAATCGAATCATCAAAAATTCAGGTAGAATCCAATTCATTTAGAATTGATTCGCTCGCTCATCTCCAGAATGGACGCTGACGCAGATGCGGACCAGTACAATGTTTTATGTGTCTTCTACCAGAGTTCTCCAAAATCCCAGTAATCTTTCCAACCATGAGGAAAGCTTGCATGTGTATCACATGATTACCGTAATATAGCTCAGGCAAGGGTCACTGAGTAGCGGTGATCCCATAGAAATGAATGGGATCACCGCGACAGTCGCAAGAAATCCAGATCGCCGTGTAGCCCCTGCTAAAGGTTATGTACGGGATTTATTCCAGGAGCAGCCCTGCACCTGTCCACAGGTTGTGTCTGGTGTCGCACCTCAGGACCACTGAAGTGAACAGGACAGAGATGCAATACCTCACAGATCCTGGGGATAGGTGTGGAGCTGTTTTATGAAGAACTGAACCATATTTTCTAATCCAGGGACACACCCTTCTCAGTCAACAGGACATGAGCAGGAAGCATTGCTTACTTTGCATCAAGGGCAGGCGCACATGATCTGCTGCATATAGCGAATTACTGCAGTTTATATGTGATGAAGGTTACACACAGCAGCAGGAATGCAATGACAACAGGTACTTCTCTACATGCAATGCCTATGTGCATACAACACGTGGGCACGCAGGACATTGCATTCTTCAGCCAAACCAGGAGAAATTATCTGGTCAGAGGGCCTGAAAATGAGGGAGATTACTGCCGCAGACACACAAGACATAAAGCTGACAGTGGTCAAAACCTGGAACGTAGCAGACTCCTCAAAATCAATAATAGAGAACAAGGCTGTAAGCAATGCTTCATACCTGTACAGTATAATATGAACATAGCATATGGCGGTATCAATAACACAGAAATCCACAAATAAATTAGATGCATCAAAATTGTAATTTGTATCATTACAAAACATCATGCTGATTACAAACATCAAGAAACCAGGACAGCCCCGCCACATGGCCAAGTTATTATTAAGAAATAGTGTGACATGTCACAATCAGTGCTGGGCCATAGAGTTCAAATTCTTACATTAGTCTATAAAATCAGAGCTATGTGAGCGCCACCTTGTGGCCAAATTATCATGAAACACAGTGTAACTTATCATACTTAGTGCTGGGGTAGCGCTAGTTCTAACATTTGCTGGTGTGTTAGTCTTTAAAGTATCTTGTATTACTTCAAAAGGCCATACTGAAATATATACTACACAGAACTTGGACAGCGCCACCTTGTGGACAGATTATCATAAAACACAGTTTATCACACTCAGTGCTGGGCTAGAGCTAGTTCTAATACTTGCAGGTGTTGGTTTTTAAAGTATCTTGTATTCTCTCAAAAGGTTGTACTGAAATATATACATCACAGGACTTGGATAGCGCCACCTTGTGGCCAAATTATCATGAAACACAGTGTAACTTATCACACTGAAGCAAGGCTTTTTTTAAATATTAAAAAAAAGGAAATGTAATTATTAATAGCACTGTGAGGCAGTTCCCCTTTACTCCAGGCAGAGCCCCCTCCCATCTATACATACATTTACTGTAGATGTAGAATATGGCTATGAATAAGGAGCATCCCAGCAGGACATATCTGATTGGCTGGTACATCTCTACAGCAAGGAATGTTCCAGCAATGAATCTAGGCATCCCCAATACCTGATGATGGATCTCCACCACAACCATCAGCAGCTAAAGTTCCCAAACTAAGGCTGAGAACCAGAGATGACTGTACCTGGGCTCCTAGGAGTGGTGGCACTGGACATGTGACAAGCCAGTGCAGAGCTGCCAACTCCTCCTGCCATCCACAAGTGCAGGACCTACACAAGGATCCACTCTGACCAAGCAGCAGATCTCCAGGGAACCAGAACCATCTCCACTTATTCTCCAGTGCTGGCAATCAGTGCCCCATCCTTCCAGAACCCTCACCAGCAGTGATCAGAATGGAGTAATCACCTCAGGGTAATCCCAAATATTCCAGAAGAAGCCAGCAAGTGCAGTAATCCAGAGCAGGAGAGCTCTTCTGTCATAGATCCAGGCTGCGGAGTGCTCTCTGCCGTCTCCCCCACTCCTCCCCTCTCACTCCCTCTCTCCCCGATGGGCCCTCCACTTAATTCCGTGCTCGTCAGTGCACACGTCAGAGGAGGAGGTCACACCCCTCCTGTACGGGGGAGGGGGCAGGTGTGCAGGGCACCAGCGCATCCCTGACCTACTTCACGGTGCCTCAGGAATGCCAGCCACTCTGCCATTCACCAGGGCTTTTGTCAGCGACAGAGATGCCATTGCTGGTCATTAGACAGCCCTCAACCTGACTCCACACTGCTGCCAGCTCAGCTATGCCAGGCGCTACACCAACTGCAGATCCCGGGCACAAGGCACACCTGCCAGAATGACTTCCCCAACTACTACTACCCCTATCATCATCACTGCCAGTCCACGGCCATGAACCCACCACATACACAAGCCCATCTCTCCTTCTAGATCTAATCTATTATATATTTATTTATCTATCATCTATATATTCATCTGTCTATTATATCTATTATCTATTATCTATCTATCTATCATCTTTCTTTCTATCTTTCTATCTATCCTATTTTCTATCTATCTATCTATCATCTTTCTTTCTATCTTTCTATCTATCCTATTTTCTATCTATCTATCTATCTATCTATCTATCTATCTATCTATCTATACCTACATCTATCCCTCATATTATTACCGGAAGAAAGATAATCACAGCTTCTGCAGATGGTGTCAATGGTCTTTAAGGCAGGCTGGGATTTGTAGTCCCCGACTAGCTGGACTGGCTAAAGGATAGAGAACTAGACCCCAAACGATCTGGGTGAATGATAACTAATATCTTTTTGTAATGGACTTCACCTAAAAGTAATAAGAACACAATATAAAGAAATGATGCTATTTCAATAACATTACATTCTATTTTCACATTTTATTTTAATACCATAAACTTTCACTAGTGTACTAGATGGCAAATACTCGTACAAGTCACATTTATACCCATATATTATTTATTACATATATTTATACACGTCATCCCTCCATATAAACAGGAATCTATATGTGTGTGTATATATATATAGATATAGATATATCATCTGCCCAATACCCTGCGCATACCGCCATATGAAGCGCCCCCTCAGCATACAATGCCCCCTCTATGCCACCGCCAGCCGGGCACCACGTCTGATTACTGCCTGGGTTACACTGTACAAAACTACAGAAACTGTGCCTGACACATGCGCCCTCTGCCAGCCCCGGCACTACAGGGTTAATGCCAGCATTGTTATGTAGAGCACACAACCCAGGGGCAGCCTGGGGACTCATTATCAGCGCCAACCCTCCCTCGTAGCGACCACAGCAGTGCCAGGTCCTGTGAGACCCCCCTCCTCCGTGGAGAACTACAAGCAGCAGGCAACAGACTGATCAACTGGGGCTGAAGAGTTATACCTTCATTTTTTAACTTGATCAGCATCCTTGAAAATCCCCGCATTATTTCTAACAAGATTAGATTTTAACCCTTCCACGGCCAGACGGTGACCTAGAAACCCCGCACAAACACACCATTATGTACATATATAAACAGAGGCGTAGTAGGGCTGAGGTTGTCACATGTGGCAGGGTTCAGGTTGTCACATGTAGCAGAGCTGGCCCAGTCATCGTGTTTTTGCAGTGTGTTATCTCTGAGTTCACACAGGACTGAACTGTGGTAGGTGCACGCTGAATGTAGCTAAATGACACACTCGGCCCTGCTACATGCGGATCACGTGACCTTCACAGTTCAGTACAGCACTACAGTGATCAGAATAGGGATGATATAGTGAAGTGACGGGCTTCGCCCCCGTGTGGTAGTGCCAATCCTGTAAGCAGTGCCTGTAGCTGCCAGTGTACTACACACAAGTCTTCTGGAGGAAAAAATGCCCCCAGCCTCACACGTCTCATCCTTCCTGCTTCATTCGCTAATGGACCTGGGTGTGTAACAAATGAAAGTGAAAGCGGGCACCTACCTCCTCCGGGTGCGTTTTTTCCCGGCACACAATATTACATGCGGGGAGCGGGAGGTGGCAGGTGAGCAGCGGGGCGCAGCGGGCACTGCTCTGAGGGTGGCACGGGCGCTGTACGGCGGACTCTTCACCTCAGTCACATGACGTGCCAGCCCCGGGCAGCCCGCACTTGTGTCTATGGCCTCCTGGGGGCACCTCACACAAGTTCAGGAGCTAGAAGTGGCGGGCACATGCCAGCAGACACAGCCGCTGTCTTACCCGCTCCAGTCTGGCAGTCCCCGGGCGAGCAGTGTGTAGTGCAGACTCATTCCAACATGGCATCCTCATAACGTGCACACAACTCCTTCACTGACCTTTGCTGCAGTTGCAAAATTTCTTACTAACCAATTAAAAATAGTTTATGAGCCGCCTCTACTCCACCAATGACTGCTCACACTACACCCTGTGCCCATCCCGTGCCCACCTGTACCCGCACTCCTCTGACCAGGACAGTCACCAAGGAATACAGCGTGATGTGTATAGGATATAGGACATGTTACTACATAAATATACCTCATATACCAGAAAGAGATGGAGGATAAAAGATAGATGATTGATAGATAGATAGATAGATAGATAGATAGATAGATAGATAGATAGATAGATAGATAGATAGATAATGGATAGATAGATAAACATAGAGAGAGAGTTAATGGATGCAAAGATATAGAGAGAGATGATAGACACATACAAATATATATAGATTATATCTATTTCTATCATCTCTGTATATATCTTTATATAATATCTGTCTATTATCTATCATCTATCTATCTTGTCTTTTTGTCTATATCTCTATTATTAGAGATGAATGATAGATTAGACATGGATGATAGATAGATAATACAGAGATAGATAGATAGAAAGAAAGATAGATAATAGATAGATAGATAATAGAGAGATAGATAGTAGGTAGCGAGTAGATGATAGATAGATACTAGATAGATAATAGGTAGATAGATAGAAGATAGATAGTAGATGATAGATAATAGGTAGATAGATAATAGGAATATAATAGATAGATAGATAGATAGATAGATAGATAGATAGATAGATAGATAGATAGATATGAGATATGTAGAGGATAGAAAGGTATGAGATAGGTTGAGGATAGATAGATAGATAGACAATAGATAGATGATAGATAGATATTAGATAGATGTGTATTTTTCTCAGGGGGGGTAGTTTACAAGCCGGCACACCTTACTGAGCCTTTAATAGAAGAATGCTCTAGTTCAGTTAACATGACTACTACCCCCATTATACCATGCAGGGAGATTTGTTGCAGGGCAGCCATTGCCTGCCTGTGGGAGGATTTCTCTGTCCCCCTCTCCCTGCACTATGTGGTCAGCGGAGGCGCTCAGGGTAGCAGTGGGCAATGCCTTCTTCTCTACATTCCCATACACAATGGCAGGATCAGGTGCCATGCCACTGATGATCAGTAGAGGACCTGTCATGTTCTTATGTGGGGGACAGCTGTCACTGTATCAGAGGCTTCTAGAATTCCAGAAAACGCTCTGATTCCTAAATCCAGCGTCATGTGAACAGTGATCCAGCCTGTAAACTGCACAGAGAATCCATATAGTCCATATTTACTAATGCAGAGGTCTGGAAATACGTGTACTAGTGTGCTAGATGAGACACGTGTAAGTGTACACAGGTCTAGAGAGTTTGTTAAGTGTGACTAATGCTTGGATTATTTTTATGGAGGGCCATAATTATATGTAATGAGGCACTTAGACCATATACTTACAGGGTGCACCCTCAAGAGGCTGCTGTATTCACCGGCAATTACACAGCGCCATCTAGTGGCTGTACACCTGCCAACCCTGCTGCCTATAGATCTCGGGAAATGTCAGCTGAGGAGCTTCAAGGTTTCCAATGCTGAAAAAATGTGGAGAGCAGGGTATAAATTATAATGAGCTCCTTCATTTACCTCCTCTCTATGTTGTATATTGCAATTATTATTATTATTATTATTATTAGATAGTACTCTAGAACAGTGTGTCATCTTATTGTAAGGTCTCACAATCAATAGGAGGGCATTAAACCATAAAAATGTATAAAAATTAATTGCAGATCCAGTGAATTGGGGAACAATTTTTGTAAATCAGGTCATGTCTGAATGTAGTGTGCCAGATAAAGCAATACATTACATGTTATTTATATATCATAATGTATATTATATATATATATATATATATATATATATATATATATATATATAATGATTTATGTTGGCACCAATGTTCTCATAATAAGGCCACTTTCCCACAGTCAGTATTTGGTCAGTGTTTGATCAGTGTTTTCCATCAGTGACTGTGAGCCACAACCAGGTGCAGCATAAAAACACAGAACAGGAGCAAATCTTTCCATTATACCTTATCTCTGCGGAGCATCCACTCCTGACTTTGACTCACAATCACTGACAAAACACTGACCAAACACTGACTGTGCAAAAGCAGCCTAATATGATAAATATGTTTTGCATTGTGTTTAATTTCTCTTCAACAGTCTTGCGATCCAGTATCTGCTGAGCTGAATTATGATTTGGTTGCACTACATTCTCTGCTCCATCAGGTTTCTGTTGCATGGAATCTGCTGCTGTGCTGTCCTTTCCAGGAGAAACCTGACTGGCCCCTTAGAATTCAACAGGACTTGTCAATGGATCCACCACAATGGAAATAGACATGTGTCAATCGATTTCATGAATAGAATTCATTATGAATTTTCCCAAAACCCTGGTCATCAACATACTCAACTTCTACAAACTTTACAGGTCAGAAGACATTTGCTACCAAAGAGTGATCACTTTTAGACTGGTTTTTAATTTACAAAAAAAAAATTAAAAATCCTACGCTACAGTGTGATATTAAACAGGTTGTTACCAACGGCTGCCATGTATTTACCCATAGCCCTTTCACTCTGACTTTACTAATGCCTCCTTGGTGCTAAAGGGGTTGCGTACAGTCCTAGGAGACCCCAGAATGTCATACACAGCCTTTCAGAACAATTAGGGTGCCAAATTTATTTAGGCCAAATGAAATCTGACAACCACTTTGACCGAATTGGACCCAAAACGAATTTTGAGAAATAGGCACATCTCTAAAGGGCGGCTATAACACCAGTGTGAACAGACCCTTACAAAGCAAAAACTGATCATGATGGACTTGGTGATGATTAATACACTGTGATCTACTTTTGCACCATCAGGTCCCCATACACAGTAGCATATTGTCAGCTAAACCCACCAAGAACAGCAGGTTCAGCCGAGACTCTAATATGTATGGGGTGCTCCCAACTCTCCTCCCACAGATTATATCAATTAATATTTTTCTTCTTGATTCACAATCAAAATGGCTCAATTTGAATATTTATTAGTATTCCCGCCTCTGTCTAACCCGCTTATCCTGTCTGAATAGTGTGTGCACCTCTAATGAATGCCATGTAACAATAGTGCAGCTATCAGCTCTAGCCGCTGATCACTTTAGTAATTACAAAGGGAACTGAACAAGTAAAACACTTACAGATCAATATCCAATAAAGGGGTTCTCCGGGAATTAATAAAATAATTACTGAAAATACTTAAATATTACTTTACTATTAATACATTCCCAAATACCTTTCATTAGTTAGAATGGCTTGTTTTGTCTGGGGAGCAATCATTAGGAGAAATAAAATGGCCGCCGTCCTATTAGTACACACAGTCACACAAGAGGACAAGTTACTTCATAACACTGAGCTAAAGAGCTGCCTCATCCTCATCTCTGCTCTGCTTGTCTGGGATTATGATCCTGAATACAGTTTAATAAGATCTTCAGCTGAATATCTGTGGGAATGGAGTTCATGAGGAGACATGAAGTACAGAGAGGATGTGGGGATAATGATCAGCAGCACTTGTATGCAGTCTCCATTACCACAGCCTCACATTACCACAGTCTGTCCTGTCCATCTTCTCTGTACTTCAAGGTTCAGAAGGGAAAGACTATCTTTTGTTTTTTTCAGCACAGATTTTGATGGATTGGTTTACGCGCCATGTTGCTTTCACACAGCCTCTGTGGTACCAGTACAGCCATTTTCTGTGAACCATACATTTTATTGTAATTTTTGACTCTACAGAGCTTTGTCAGGGTTGAGTTGTCATTATCATTGGTATTATTTAGGGGTACAAACGACTTTTTGATCACTTTTTATTTCACTTTTTAGGAAGCAGGATGAAGAAAAGGCAGCAATTATGTCATTGCTTTTTGGTTTTCTTTTGTTATTGTGGAGTACAACTTGTGGGAAAAATTACATGTTATCTTTATTCTGCTGGTCAGTACTATTACAGGGATACCAATTCTTTTAAAAAGTATTGCTATTTTTACACTAAGCATTTTTAAAAAAAAAATCATGTTTTTGTGTGGTCACTTTCTTACGGACAATTTTTTTTATGCCGATGATCTTGTGTGGGGGCTTGTTTTTTGCAGCATGAGGTGAAGTTTTCATTGGTACTGTTTTGTGGTACCTACAACTTTTTGATCGAATAATTTGATTTTTTGGAGGTGACATGACAAAAAAATCACTGTTATGGCATAGTTTTTTTTTCATTTCTTTTAGGGCGTTCACAGAATAGATCAAGGAATATTTTTATAGAGCGGGTCATTACAAATGCAGAAATACCAAACATGTCTATTTTTTATTTTCAGTTTTTCACAATAAAAGTGTTTTGGAAAAAAAAAACATATTTTTATGTTGCCATTTTCTGAGAGCAATATATATATTTTTTCAGACAATGGTAACATTTTCATTAGTACAATTTTGGGGTACATAGTACTTTTATCAGGCAAGACATAAAAAAACATTCATTTTAGTTACTTTTTTTTTCAGGTTTTCAGTTTTACAGTTTGGGTCACCATTTTCTCAGAGCCATATATTTTTTTTCTGGTGATGGTCTTGTATGGGGGCTCTTTTTGTAGGATAAGGTAACATTTTCATGGGTATCATTTTGGGTACATATGACTTTTTGATCACTTGACAGCAAGGTAAATAGCTGTTATGTCTATTTGTCTATTTTTTATCATTTGTTTTAATAGTAAATGGGTTGATGACGGGAAAGGGTGTTTTGCTTTTTTACTTGGCAATTTATTTTTTTATTTTTATAAAACATTTTTTTATCCCATTATGGGACTTTTGAAGGTCTGATCCCTGTTTCAGTGCAGTATAATGCATGCTGTTTTACACTGACAGTTCGCCTATGAGACCCAGTCGTCGACACCCTGTGATCGCATTGCGGGGTGCCAAAGGGGTGAGGGAAGGAGCAGCATCTAAGAGCTTAATCCACCAGCATCTGAGTTTTCAGCTATGCCAGCAGATATAGTAGGGGCCTGGCTGTTAGTAACACTATTGCAGCTAAAGTTAGGCGCAAATGGCATTTCTACACCGCCCTCACTACTTTCCCAAGAAGGTCGCGTGGGTCAGCAGGCCCAGCATATTTATCTTCCTTTACACCAGTTTTCAGATGTAAAAGAAGATTGAAATCTACACCAGCTCCAAGCTGCCATGAAGTTCACTTTAGTAGCACTGACTGCCGGGGATGAGCCTAGTTTATGACGAGGTGTGCTCCTTGTCATAAATTAGCTGCAACCTCCATCAGCACAAGGGAGATCATAGACCGGTATGGTTTGCGGCCTGTAAAACGGACACGGCCGTCCTACAGTCCTGTGAATGCACCCTAAAGATGTGCCAGATTTATCATCCAGCATCATACACCATGATAAATTTGGCACACTTTAAGACTTTGAAGGGGATTCATCATAGACCAGTGTTTTACTCCGGTATGCAGTTTTGTAGAATAAGTCTGTGCTTATATTAAATGTCAGAGTCTTACCACTTCACTAAGGCTAGGGCTACACGACGACATGTGTCATGTGACACATAGGGCACAACTACACTGCAACATGTGTCGCGCAACATTTTGTCGCACCAGTGTCGCGCAACAATTTTTATAATGATAGTCTATGGTGTTGCGCTGCTGCATGCGACAGTCGCAGAAAAATCCATCTTGCGCAACATTGTTGCGGCAAAATGTCGTGCTACATATGTCGTTGTGTAGCCCTAGCCTAAAGGGGGTTCCTGGGACTGCAAAACATATACTACGATAAACAGCCCACTGGAGGCTGTGGCAATCTGGTGGTCCCCACTGATTTATGTCAGACACCAGCCTAAGGCCCCATTCACACGCCCGTATGTTCATTTCCGTATCTTATCCGCATTTTTGCGGATAAGGTGCGGAACCATACGGACCCATTCATTTTTCCATAGGAGAAAAAAAATGTGCACCATGTGCATTCCGCATCCGTATATTACGGAAGTTCTCCCACAAAAAAAAGGAAACATGTCCTATACTTGGCTGCAAAACACGTCAGTAGCCCCGTTAAAGTCAATGGGTCCTCAAAATTATGGAACACTACGGAAGACTTTCCGTATGTCTTCCATTCCGTTTTTATACGGATCACGGAATACATACGGTCGTGTGAATGGGGCCTTAGGCTAGGGCTACGTGGCTTCTTGTCGCAGAAAAGTCACGCAACATTTTTTATAATAATGGTGTTGAACTGCGACATGCGACAATTGTGACACGATAGTCGCAAAAAACTATTGACTATCATTATAAAAAATGTTGCGCAACGTTTGTGCAATATGAATATCAAACAACACGTGTAGTTGTACCCGTTTTGTTGTGTGACGTGTCATCATGTAGCCCTATCCTTAGCGGTGATGCTGTCAAGCATGGCACAAAATTACTGAGGCCAGTGATTGGCTGCAGCAGGCACAAGGGTGTGCAGCATGGAGCACCTTTTTTTATTTTGTGGCATTTCCTCCCTATTTTATCAATCTTAGAAATCCTCTTTAAGGCTTTGTTTATGCCATGGGTTCACTTTTTATGATCCATGACAGATGCTTTGGAATAGATCCTAATCTCTCAGTGTCTTATGTCTGGTCTATTATGTTTCTGATATGGTTTTCACAGGCCACAATAGTGCAGTAATTGGCTATTTTCCCATCAGGAGCAATGGAAACCTTACAGAGCCAATGAGAGTCCTAGTGCTGGCTTTATTGAAAGGCTACTGTACTGTTTTCTGGGAGTACAATACTGATGACATCCTCAGGATAGGTCATTAATATCAGATTGGTGGGGTTCTGATACCTGGCACCCCCGCCGACCAGCTGTATAATGCTAAAATTGGTGCCATGGCCTCCTCACAGCTCACACAGTACAGTACAGCGCTGTACATTGTATATCAGCTGTGCTTGGTATTGTATCCCAGCCCCATTCACTTGAATATATGTAGATCGTCAATATTTTACTTCTGGGAAAACCTATTTAAAAGGAAAGTCCACTTTTTGACAGTTTACCTAACATCTACACAAAGAGAGAAGCAATTTATTGAATATCTCAGTTGATTTATCTTGTACTGATTCTGAGTTACGTGATGCTTTTGTCACCATTCACATGTAAAGTAGAGGTAAAAATTCTGCTCGCGTCGTCCGTATTTTGCAGAACGGACCAAACAGAACAGTCCTATCCTTGTCCGTAATGTGGACAATAATAGGACATGTTCAATTTTTTGTGGAATGGACACATGCAAATATGGAAACGGAATGCACAAAACAGAACGGACACTGAAAGAAAATACGTTTGTGTGCATGAGCCCTTATGAACTGCAAAGTGGTATACCGTTAAAAACAATAGAGATTGGAATTCACACAGATTTAACAGAATAGAATAAGCACAGAACATGTGCTGAAATACGTGTGAAAAAAATGGTATGTGAACATAGCCTATGACTGTCATTCATCTCCTGTTTTTTTGGCAGCAGCCAGCAGAATTCTAAATTTAGCGTAAAGATGGAGTTTACCTTTTTTTATTTTCAATGGAGTAAAGCTACATAGTTCTAATATTAGTGTGCTATAAACAGATATGGACTTACACAGTTTGCCGGGGGCAAGGGGCTGGATTTGAAAGCTCCTCAGCAACTGCCTTCATCTGCAGTAAAACATCTCCCTCACTGTATCAACCACAGGCATAAACTATAGGATTATTTACATGTCAGCTATTTCTATGTAACACAAGAGAGATGCCAAGTTCCCCACAGAGAACCCATGTGGCTTACAGTATTTTAGGTTACATCTGCTCTTCTTTCTCTTCCCTTAAAATTTAAAAATAAAAAACTGTATAGCTTTAAAAATACACAGTCATTTCATATCTGCTTTGTTTGCAAGCTATGGCCTGAATTTACAGAAGATCATGTAATTTCCTGTTTGATTTCACAGCATAGAAAATTTAATAAAAGATTTATGGGAAAGGCAGAGATTTCCTAATACACGCTGTTGGGATTTGAAGTGTATTTCATTTCCTTCCCCTTGTAACTTGATGCAGAGCAGAAATCTTTCCGATCTTGTATGTGACAACTTGTGTAAATAACCGTCATGTTGGCTTAATAAAGGGTGTCAGAAACCTCAAAGGATCTGTTTTCCTCTTTGGACCGGAGCAGGCTTGTATGGTGCTCACCTCCAGTCAGTGCTGTATGTTTTCACTTACACATGGCGCTGAACGGTTCTCCTGTCCTGCCGTCTATGGGCGCCGCTGTCAGTGCCCTTTTACAAATCCACTCATCTTGACATGTACATGAAAAACCGTCAATGCGATTTATTACAAACAATTTATAGAGATCAGAACTCACTGATTTCTCTTTCATGGACTTATCACCAAATGGGAAATGTCTTCATTTTTCACTAAAAAAATAACAAAGACAAACAATGCCTCCCGCATTTGCTGAATATGCCCCCTTGGTGGCCCTTTTGCATTAGGACAGACCCACATCACCTCTACAAATATTACCGCTAAATGTTCCCGACATGTTTTATTTGAAAAAACAAATTTCAGATGTTTTGTTTCCATACAAACCAATATTCTAACTAAGCGTCTTCTTTTCGGTCATCAATCTCTCCATGGTCATATGTGTCAAATTATCTGTGTGACTATGGACAGATGAAGACATTTTAAAGTGGCAGTGTCATGGTGGCCCAAGTCACATAGTCATTATCCAACCTTAAATAAATAAAAACACAGGCACCTGTTCTATGTTGAAATATATGGTCATGATTAGAGATGAGCGAACATGCTCGTCCGAGCTTGGTGCTCGTTCGAGTATTAGGGTACTCGTAACTGCTCGATGCTCGGACGAGTATCTCGCCATGCTCGAGGAAATGGCAACTTCCGCATCGTGCTTTTTTGGCGCCTAAAAACACAGCCAATCACAAGCCAGGAGACTCTACAGTACACCCAGCATCACGTGGGGCCTTTACATGTCGATAGCAGGGGTTGGCTGGCCTGATCAGGTGACCCTGGAATATACTACCGACTGGCCGCGGCGCTCGGCTCAGATGCCGTCTGGATGTCGTTAGGGATAGAGCTGCTGCCTATCAGGGACAGTGTTAGGGCCTGAATTTAGTTGTCTGTTAGGCAGGGATCACCCACAAAGAACCCAACAGCCCTTCTAAGGGCTAGAAGACATTTTATTTATTTATTTTTTGTCACTTGGATGGCTGGCACTAGTAGTGCAGCTATCGCCATATCTAACCCTGTTTTTTTTTTTGTTCTATCTCAGTGATACAAATCCATTGCACACAGCAGTGTGGAACCATTCTGTGTGTCACAGTTCAGCACTGACTCACTCCAATCCATATATACTGTCCAGGTGACACTTTCTGTACGTCACACAATACAACCAAGTCATTTGCTACCAATATCATCTACCGCTTGATCCAGAAAATTCTCTGTGTGACATTTGTCTGGGTCACAGACTAAATAACCACCGTTAACAGGGTGTCAGTCAGTTCTACCATATTTCATGCACGTCACGTTCCCAAAAAAACAAAATATAAAAAAAAAAAATTATTATTTCAGTTGTTTTAGCTCAGTGATACAAATCCATTTTACTCAGCTGCGTGTAACCTTTCTGTGTGTCACAGTTCAACACATTCGCTCCCATCCGTATATACTGTCCAGGTGACACTTTCTGTACGTCACACAATACAACCAAGTCATTTGCTACCGATATCATCTACCGCTTGATCCAGAAAACTCTCTGTGCGACATTTCTCTGGGTCGCAGACTAAATAGCCACCGTTAACAGGGTGTCAGTCAGTCCTACCATAGTTCCTGCATGTTACGTTCCCAAAAAAACAAAATTGTAAAAAAAATATAAAAAAACAAATATAAAAAAAAATATTTTTTCAGTTGTTTTAGCTCAGTGATACAAATCCATTTTACTCAGCTTTGTGTAACCTTTCTGTGTGTCACAGTTCAGCACATTCGCTCCCATCCGTATATACTGTCCAGGTGACACTTTCTGTACGTCACTTAATTCTACCAGACTGAACAAGTTTGTGGGTTTCAGTACACCAGGCCCGTTTAATTTTTTTTTAATATCATACACTTATATACAAACAATGTTGAACCCCAGGGCTAAGGGTCGAGGACGAGGGCGTGGGCGTGGGCATTCAATTACTGCAGGGGGCAGAGGCCGTGGTCCTGGGCAGGGTGAGACAGTACCTGCTGATGAGGGAGCTATGGAACGCCGCAGAGTTACACTCCCTAGCTTCATGTCTCAACTTACAGGGACACGTGGTAGAGGACTGTTGAAACCACAACAGTGCGAACAGCTGATCTTGTGGATTGCGGACAATGCTTCAAGTAATTTGTCCACCAGTCAGTCTTCCACGCAATCCATCCACGTTACCCAAGGGAGCACTCCTCTGGCTCCTCCACCTCAACCTCCTTCCCCCCAGTCTGCCCCCTCCCAGGAAAATTTGGAATGTGATCCGGCATACTCTCAGGAACTGTTTTCTGGACCCTTCCCAGAGTCACAAACCACTTCTCAGGTTGCTGCTGACCTCGTTCCCGATGCCCAAGTTTTCCAACTGTCACAGTCTGTGGGTGATGATGATGACAATGTTGAGTTAGTGGAAGAAGTTTGTAAAGAGGTGTCAGACGATGAGGAGACACGGTTGTCAGACAGTGGTGAAGTTGTTGTTAGGGGAGGAATTCCGAGGGGGGAGCAGACTGAGGAATCGGAGGATGACGAGGTGACTGACCCAAGCTGGGTTGATATGCCGAGTGAAGACAGTGCTTCTGAGGTGGAGGCGAGTGCTGCACCAGAACAGGTTGTAAGAGGCAGTGGTGTGGCCAGAGGGAGAAGCAGGGCCAGAGCTGGTGCATCAGCAGCAACTGTTTCACGTAGTGAAGCTCCCGTGGCGAGGCCTAGATGTTCGCAAGTCTGGAGGTTCTTTAAAGAAAGTGAGGATGACCGACGGACTGTGGTATGCAACCTGTGCCACACCAGGATCAGCAGGGGTGCCACCACTACTAGCCTAACCACCACCAGCATGCGCAGGCATATGAGTGCTAAACACCCCACTCAATGGAACCAAGGCCGTTCACCACCTCCTGCGGGTCACACCACTGCTCCTTCCCCTGTGTCACTCACTGCCTCTGCTAGTCAACCCCCTGCGTCACTCGCTGCCTCTGCTAGTCAACCCCCTGCCCAGGACCCCGGCACGAGCGCCTCCCGCCGGAAAACCACACCTTCGCCTCAACGATCCTCCACAGTGTCCACCAATGTGTCCCAGCGCAGCGTTCAGCTGTCTTTACAGCAGACGCTGGAGCGCAAGAGGAAATACAGTTCCACCCACCCACATGCCCAAGCCCTCAACGTCCACATCTCCAAATTGCTTAGCCTGGAGATGCTGCCCTATAGGCTGGTAGAGACCGAGGCCTTTCGCAATCTCATGGCGGTGGCTGCCCCTCGGTATTCCGTCCCCAGCCGCCACTATTTTTCCCGATGTGCCGTCCCAGCCCTACACCAGCACGTGTCGGAGAACATCATCCGTGCCCTGACCAACGCTGTTTCTGAGAAGGTCCACCTAACCACGGACACGTGGACAAGTGCTGCCGGGCAGGGACACTATATCTCACTGATGGCACATTGGGTTAACTTGGTGGAGGCTGGGACCGAGAATGACTCTGGGGCCGCTCATGTACTGCCCACACCGAGGATTGCGGGGCCTACCTCGGTCACGGTCTTTCAGACGTACTATGCCTCCTCCTCCTCCTCCGACCCCTCCTCCTCCACCGAATTACCATCCGTGGGCACGGCGCCTTCAGTCGGTAGCTCTAGGCGCAGCAGCAGTGCCGTGGGTAAGCGCCAGCAGGCGGTGCTCAAACTGCTGAGCTTAGGTGACAAAAGGCACACCGCCCAAGAGCTGTTACAGGGCATCACGGCGCAGACCGATGTGTGGCTGGCACCGCTGAACCTCAAGCCAGGCATGGTTGTGTGTGACAACGGGCGTAACCTGGTGGCGGCTCTGCAACTCGGCAGACTGACACATGTGCCATGCCTGGCCCACGTGTTCAATCTAATAGTTCAGCGGTTCCTCAAGACATACCCCAATCTGTCTGATTTGCTCACCAAGGTGCGCCGCATCTGTGCGCATTTCCGCAAGTCGAGCACAGATGCTGCCACTCTCAGGGCAGCACAGCGCCGCCTACAACTGCCGACTGTTGTGCGACGTGCCCACGAGATGGAATTCCACATTAAACATGTTATCCAGAGTTTACCAGCAGCGCAGAGCTATTGTAGACTGCCAGATGTCATCTTCCACCAGAACTGGTAGTCAGGTCTCTCAGATTCCTCAAGTCTACAATGAGGAGTGGACGTGGATGTCTGATATCTGCAAGGTGTTGAGCAACTTTGAGGAGTCAACACAGATGGTCAGCGGCGATGCTGCCATTATCAGCCTCACCATCCCGCTGCTTTGCCTGTTGAAAAACTCACTGCTCAGCATCAAGTCGGATGCTTTGCGCTTGTCACAAGAGACGGTGGAGGAAGATACGTCGCTTGATAGCCAGAGCACCCTCCGGTCTGTTTCTCAGCGCCTATCGGAGGAGGGGGATGAGGATGAGGAGGAAGAGGAGGAGAATGTCGGCGAGACAGAAGAGGGTACCAGTGCTCAGTCCTTAACTCTTGAGCGTGTATGGGCTGAAGAGGAGGACTTGGAGGAGGAGGAGGAGGAAATGGAGAGTCAGGTCAGTGAGGAGAGGGAATTCTGCCGTGTTGGGACTCTGGCGCACATGGCAGACTTCATGTTAGGCTGCCTATCCCGTGACCCTCGCGTTAGAAGAATTTTTTCCAACACCGATTACTGGGTGTTCACTCTCCTGGACCCACGGTACAAGCAGAACCTTTCCACTCTCATCCCTGCAGAGGAAAGGAGTATGAGAGTGAATAGGTATCAACAGGCCCTGGTGCACAAGCTGAAACAATTCTTCCCATCTGACGCCGCTAGCGGCAGAGGGCATGGTTCTGTGGGCCAAGTAGCGGGGGAGAGGAGGCGAGCAGGCAGCTTGTCCAGCACTGGCAGGGGAACGCTCTCCAAGGCCTTTGCCAGTTTTATGTCACCCCAGCAAGACACTGTCACCTGTCCCCAGTCTAGGCAGAGTAGGGGGGAGCTGTACAGAAAGATGGTGAGGGAGTACCTAGCTGACCATACCAACGTCCGTAGCGATCACTCTGCTCCATACAACTACTGGGTTTCAAAGCTGGACACGTGGCCTGAACTGGCGCTGTACGCCTTGGAGGTGCTGGCCTGCCCTGCCGCTAGCGTGCTGTCAGAGCGGGTATTCAGTGCAGCTGGTGGCGTCATCACCGATAAGCGTACACGCCTGTCAACTGACAGCGCTGACAGGCTGACGCTTATTAAAATGAACAAAGCCTGGATTTCACCGGAATTCAAATCTCCTCCGGGGGAAAGCAGCTAAAGATTTAAATAACTTATGTATCCGATTCCTCTTCTCTACTCCTCTTCTCTACTCCTCCTCCTCCTCCATATCGTCTTTGCCTAACGCTGACCCAAAAAACGCCATTTTTCAGAGGTCCAACTGGCACTCTTTTAGCACAATTTTTCAGGAGGGCCCCGTACAGGCCCTCTCTTCAAACAATTTTTCAGGAGGGCCCCGTACAGGCCCTCTCTTCAAACAATTTTTCAGGAGGGCCCCCTACAGGCCCTCTATTCAAACAATTTTTCAAGAGGTCCACCTACAGGCCCTCTATTCAAACAATTTTTCCAGAGGTCCACCTACAGGCCCTCTCTTCAAACAATTTTTCAGGAGGGCCCCCTACAGGCCCTCTCTTCAAACAATTTTTCAGGAGGGCCCCCTACAGGCCCTCTATTCAAACAGTTTTTCCAGAGGTCCACCTACAGGCCCTCTCTTCAAACAATTTTTCAGGAGGGCCCCCTACAGGCCCTCTATTCAAACAATTTTTCCAGAGGTCCACCTACAGGCCCTCTCTTCAAACAATTTTTCAGGAGGGCCCCCTATAGGCCCTCTATTCAAACAATTTTTCCAGAGGTCCACCTACAGGCCCTCTCTTCAAACAATTTTTCAGGAGGGCCCCCTACAGGCCCTCTATTCAAACAATTTTTCAGGAGGGCCCCCTACAGGCCCTCTATTCAAACAATTTTTCCAAAGGTCCACCTATAGGCCCTCTGTCCAAACAATTTTAACGGAGGTCCACCTACAGGCCCTCTCTCTCTCCAAACAATTGTTCCGGAGGTCCACCTACAGGCCCTCTCTCCAAACAATTTTTCCGGAGGTCCACCTATAGGCCCTCTCTCCAAACAATTGACGTCTTTTTCCTATCTTTCTCTCTCTCCAAACTATTTTTCCGGATAGCTGCCATATACGGTATTAAACTGAGAAGAATACGGAGAACGCATGCTACACTTGATCAAGTTCACAATTTACGACTGTACCGGTTAAAGCAACAGTTTTCCCAAATCCAGTCCGGCTGTTGTCACCACCACACACGCTAGCCCAGGGGGCACTCCTCTGGCTCTTCCAGCGAAACCTCCTTCCCCCCAGCCTGCCCCCCACCTACAGGCCCTCTCTCCAAACAATTGACGTCTTTTTCCTATCTTTCTCTCTCTCCAAACTATTTTTCCGGATAGCTGCCATATACGGTATTAAACTGAGAAGAATACAGAGAACACATGCTACACTTGATCAAGTTCATAATTTACGACTGTACCGGTTGATGCAACAGTTTTCAAAAATCCATTCTGGCTGTTGTCACCACCACACACGCTAGCCCAGGGGCACTCCTCTGGCTCTTCCAGCGAAACCTCCTTGCCCCAGCCTGCCCCCCCCACCTACAGGCCCACTCTACAAACAATTTAGCCGGATAGGGGACGTATCAGAAGTTGCACTCATGTTTGTTTTTGTTCTTCTTTTATCTGCCTCCTGACCTGTGATAGGCAGAGCATGGACACGTCCCCTTAGCTGCAGTGGGAAAATCACTCCCCTGGCCAGAGCAAGCTCTTTTTCCGTTTTCCGTGTTCGAAAAATCCATTAAATATAGGGTCCCAAGATAGGGGACGTATACGGTATTAAACTGAGAAGAATCGATACTGCATCGGCTGATGCTAGAGCATTTCCAAATGCATTCCGGCTGTTGTCACCACCACACACGCTAGCCCAGGGGGCACTCCTCTGGCTCTTCCAGCGAAACCTCCTTGCCCCAGCCTGCCCCCCCCACCTACAGGCCCACTCTACAAACAATTTAGCCGGATAGGGGACGTATCAGAAGTTGCACTCATGTTTGTTTTTGTTCTTCTTTTATCTGCCTCCTGACCTGTGATAGGCAGAGCATGGACACGTCCCCTTAGCTGCAGTGGGAAAAACACTCCCCTGGCCAGAGCAAGCTCTTTTTCCGTTTTCCGTGTTCGAAAAATCCATTAAATATAGGTTCCCAATATAGGGGACGTATACGGTATACTGAGAAGAATCGATACCATACGGGTTAAAGCAACAGTTTTCCCAAATCCAGTCCGGCTGTTGTCACCACCACACACGCTAGCCCAGGGGGCACTCCTCTGGCTCTTCCAGCGAAACCTCCTTCCCCCCCACCTACATGCCCTCTCTCCAAACAATTTTCCCAGGTAGGGGGACGTATTAGATATTGTACTGATTTTGAATTGCCTCCTGCGATAGATTGGAATCGAACCCGCAACAACTGCTTGTTTCCTGTCCATTTCCGTGGTGTTGCCATCATTTTCTGATGTTTCCAGGTTTTCACCCAGCCTTCCCTAGGCAGAGCCTTGGTCCCCCGCAAAAATGCTCGAGTCTCCCATTGACTTCAATGGGGTTCGTTATTCGAAACGAGCACCCGAGCATCGGGAAAAGTTCGACTCGAATAACGAGCACCCGAGCATTTTAGTGCTCGCTCATCTCTAGTCATGATGTTTATTAACGATAACTGTATAATACATAAATTAGCATAATAAATAATTAGCATAAATGAATTAAAATTCGTCCAATAATAAAGTCAGCTATTAAACTCCAGACAACCATAACCACCAGTCCACCCAGCATTAGCTGGGCGGCAAAATCCCACTAATAAACATCGCGACAGACAAAATTAAGGCAGGGCGGGTGGGGCACTGATCCAGGTCTCCTTTCTTCTTACAGGCACGGACCCCAGCGGAGCATTCCAATATAAAGGGGAATCTTCCCGCCATTTACCTCCTGGACCAATCAGGATCAGAGAATCTTCCCGCCTCAAAACTGGACAGGACTAGAAATGCAAAGCACAGTTGACCTCAAGTTGACTAGGCCGGTAAGTACCAGTGAAACACAAGAGGTGGGAAAACACAACACCAGCCATGTAGAACACATAGCCATATATATCGGCACCCCGACTGTAAACGCGTTTCCGACAAAGTACATGTCCTTAATCATTACAAACAGTGAACTAGTACTGCAGGTCTATTTAACTTGTGGAGCCAGGTACTTGTGCCAACATGTAAAACACGGATTCCGGACCAGCAGCACAAAGCAATATAATACATAGTGAAAATTAAAAGACTAGCCTGCACACACAGTGCAGTTGCTTTGCCTGTGTCAATATTAATTCTGAACATGATATTACAGAGAACTAAGCCCACAATGCCATTAGGGGCTATAGTAATTTGCATGGTGTATAAAACTATTTGTTTTTTTTGGGGGGAAAAAAGCACATTGTGTGATCAGTGTGCTTAGTCAAACCTAACCCATAAAAACAGAAAGAAACTCATGGATGAGCTGCACTGTCAGAGTAATGCATATGATAAGGAGCATACATAAGTTTCAATGTGAGGACATATACATGATAAGAACTTTATTGAGAAGACATAGTCTCCATGGCCTCACTGACAGCGCCGAAAAACCCAAGTGAGATTCAAAAGGCAAAGGCACATAAGCAAAACAGCATACATTAAGGGCTCATGCACACGAACGTGTGCAGTCAGTGCCCGTGCTGTGAGCCGTAATTTGCGATCCACAATGCACGGGCACTGACAGTGGGGCCGCTGGATTCGGATCGCGAACCCATTCATTTGAATGGGGTCCGTGATCCGCATCCGACGGTTTGCACCGCAAAAAAGTAGTTCATGCGCTACTTTTTTGCGCTGCAGAGGCACGGCCAGAAACACCTCGGAAGCACACCGTATTGCTTCCGTGGTGTTCCAATCCGTGCCTCCGCTCCACATCTCCCAGATTGCGGTCCTATTGTAGTGAATGGGTCAGAGATGCTGGCTGCACACGGCCGGTGCCCGTGTATATGCGGGCCGCAATGCGGGCACGGGCCGGCACCGGCCGTGTGCATGAGCCCTAATAATGATACATGCGTTCTTTGCATAGATTCAATCCATGTGGGTGCCTTTTTATTCAATAGTTTGTGTTTGATGTCTCTTCCTCTATCTTTACATTATCCCCTTCACTGTCCAAGACCACAAGAGACCCTAGAATAAGCGTCTGAATGTCCTTGACCACCAGGTATAGTGATAGTACCTTCATTGTCTGTTACAATGGCGTTTCACTAGTGCACTCAGGCGTTGGCTTCTTGTGGGTTTGAATTTGGGCTATTGTTTCTATAGTGGCTCGTTGCCACTGTTCCATGAATACTGTCCTTGGTTACCTGGGTGTGAATTAGTGGCAGTGTGCTTTGTATCTCTCTTCAGTTCAGTATTGTGTGAATTAATGTTTCCTGGTCTTCTGTCTGCATCTGTTTTACTGATGTGAAGTTTGCTATATATGTCTTGAGTTTGAGTCCTAAAGTCCTATCCCTGGCTATGCAACACACATTCTGTTGGTTTAGTGATGGAGCTTATCTGTCTGTCTGGTAATCACATTTTTTCTGCATTGGACCTGCTATGTCTGAACTGTGTCCTGTTCTGTGTATTATGTTGCAGTCTGGTTCTGTCCGTGTTTTGACTTGGATTCACTTGTCTCCTGCCAGTTCATTGTCTGTTTTTGTCTACAATCTTGGTTGTGCTTCCGATGCCTTGCACTGGTGGTTCTGACCCCAAGGGCGTAGCTATAGGGGGTGCAGAGGTAGCAGTCGCTACCGGGCCCAGGAGCCTGAGGGGGCCCAAAGACCCTTATGCCACATAAGAAGACACAGAGCACACTAAGGGAAGGGGGGCCCAAGCTGAACTCTTTCACCAGGGCCTATGAGCATTTAGCTACGCCCCTGTCTGACCCAGTGTATCAACTGCCTGCTACACTGGAACTGTTCAAAGAGGTAGAAACTTGGTTGCCTCCCCCTTCCTGTAGCAAAATTCAGATCCCTGTACAGGGGTTAAAGTGTCATTACCAGGGGACCACCATGATAATGCCCTCGCGTCTAGCCCAACATGAAACCAGTTAGTTAGCACAGTGGTTCCACAACCATTGTCTATAACACTGTCCTAGATTACCAACAATATTGAATTAAACCCTTCACTGCCATTGACCACCAGGAATGACATTATCTGTACTCTGCCATAGATCACCAGGGATGCAGACATTACCACTACACTAGCTCTCCACACACATTACTGTCAGCTGTCGGCCGCTCTTGTTGGGTTTGGCTAACAATACACTAATACCTTTACTTTTTCAGTAAAATGATACCCTCTGACATTGCTTCTGACCTTCCCCCCAAATAATTTCAGCATGTGCTCCTTTATTCTTGTGTTTATATACCCATGAACCTTATTTAAACCTCTGACAGCAGGAAATGTTATAAAATACAACAAACAGGTAATACTAGTCACCTTTTAAATCCCCTAATATTCTAGCACTGATCCCACTCTGTTCTGAGAGTAATGACGTGCTGTACATTCATATGACTTCTGCAACAAATAACTGGCCTCAAAGGTGATGCTAGCATCTATGGCATGTCTGTTTTAGTAACCCCTTGCATTCTCCATGTAATAACAATACTAAAGCACTTATTCTTATGACACTGTTTTGAGCCATTCTTTTATTATTCCTGCTAGAAGCTATGAATGAATTGCAGTTTGTAATCAAGGTCCACCTGGGTGTTACCTGTTGGGGCTGTGTCTCTGCACAGTTTGACACTGGCGGCACTGATTGAAATGTGCCAAACCGTGCAGGGACAAACCAAACCAGGGTAACACCTTTTGGACCTCTATTGCAAAGTGCTAGAGATTCATTCAGAACTTCTAGCAGGAATAATAAAGGAATGGCACATCATAGAGCCATAAGAAAGGGATGCAAGTGGTTATAAAACAGACAAGGTAGGAGAGGTTACAAGTCCTCTTTAAATTTCTGAACCCCCCTTTAATTCATGTTGCAAACCTAAAATATTCTGTTTTTACTTCTCACCCATTTACTATATGTTGATGTTGTAACTTGGCCATCCTCTAGTGAAGCATAGGCAATATATTTCACACGTAATGCTTTTTAACAGAATCTTGTCCCCTTTGGATTGATACACTGTTATGAAGCAGAAAGTTTCACTCATTATAGCAGTAAAGGTTACAAATGGTGGTTGATGTTTTCTTATTCTGGATTTTACAGTGTGTATAGTGTTTTTATGGATTTCTTTATTGTGTCAGGAGTCAGGACCTGGAACAGTTCATTTGAGAATCAATTAAAAGCAGGCAGTTGGGTTAAAAAAAGCGTCTGGCACATATTGTTCATGTAATGGAACCTCAAGGGAAGAACTGGAGAAACAGTGCTGCTACTCTTTACATGCTGGGTTATTTATTAGCCTATTAGCCATTTATTATAGGCTGAGATACAGCGTAAGATATCTGCTGGCTCAGCTCCTAGAGTATTGTAGTCAGAGTAACCATTTTTTATGGAATATAATAATTAAAATTAAACGAGGGTGGTGATTTTGTTTCAGGTTCGCTACAAGCTTTTAAGGAAGTGAAAGTAAATGGTTGTCAATATTAATAGCTAATTTAAAATAGTGTAATGGCAGATAGTAATTGTGCAGTTATATCACGTGGGAGGTGATTGTCTCATATTAGTTGTAGCTAGAGAATCACTGCAAGTAACCTAAGCCTAATCTGCAACCACACATTTAAATCCTAAATATATGATAGTATGGGTACATGTCAAATAGTAATGGTAAAATGGACACTAACTAGTCTTTCCTGGAACCAAAAGGATGTTATTGGTTTGTGCCAGATTCTTTACAAGTGGGAAATTCATATTTACTTAACATGGCATACAACATTACTGTACTGTACGACTAGTATCACTGGCCTGGGCGGGGCTAAGCTCTATTCAAGTGAACAGAGCTTAGCCCCGCCCAAGCCAGTGAAACTAGTCGTGACATCACTGGGCCTGCGGTAAACACATAGAAGGCCGCGGCGCTCCTGCAGTGCCGCTGCCTTCTCAAACAGCTGATCGGCGGGGGTCCCGGGTGTCGGACCACCACCGATCAGATGCTGATGATCTATCCAGGGGATAGATCAGCAGTTTTACAGAACTGCAGAACCCCTTTAACATTTTGTATAGCCACTGACTTATTCAATAAAATGTATCTGTATAGCGCCACCTGCTGTTTGTACTTTTTCTTATTTCTTTTTCCGGCTCACTGAGATGGCCGCACATGCTCAGTTTCATCCTTCAACTGCCTCCTGAGCTGTGATAGGGAGAGCTGAGACACGCCTCCTGAGTTGTGATAGGCAGAGCTGAGACACGCCTCCTGAGCAGTGATAAGGAGAGCTGAGACACGCCTCCTGAGCTGTGATAGGGACAGCTGAGACACGCCTCCTGAGTTGTGATAGGGAGAGCTCAGACACGCCTCCTGAGCTGCAGCAGAAAATACACTCCCCTTAAGCTGTCAGCTTGATATAAATCTAGCAAAACAATTGATGGGGAAATCTAGCTTTACTATATGATTTCTTTCTTTTTTTTTTTTTACATTATTCATGGGAAGTGCCCCTTTAAATGGTGGCTGTGCTTGGTATCACAGCTCAGCCCCATTCAATTGGCTGAGGAAAAAGCCACAGAAGAGCCACAGAACTTGGAAAAGGCCACAGATGTTCGGCAGGGGCACTGGGAGTCGGACCCACACCAATCACACACAGCTGACCTATCCTGAGGTGGGTCATCAGTATCAAACACTCACAAACCCCCTTTAAGATGGAGAGATTGTACACATTTGTGAGGCAAAACACCTATATAAAACAGTAGTCACATGCACAATGTAAAGTCAGTGTCCTTAGCAAGTAAAGTTTATGTCCACAGCGTGCCCAGCAGCATTCACATTGTCATTGGAATCCGTTTTGCTCACTCATATCTGTGTGTACCTTATACATGATACTTAAGACACATAGGCAGAATTTGGGTTAAACAGACTACGCTTCTTTATTATGGATTACATAACAAATAAATAACAAATAGTTCAATAAACTCAGCTCGAGCCAATAATCACAGTTGAATTCTACATATGAGCACTATGCACCCGGCCCTAGTGACTCAGGACCCTAGAAAACATGCAACAAGGATGACATTTAATTTAAGTTTTTTTTTTGTTAGTTGAAAAACGTTGGTCTGATACCATAGGACCGTCTGGGAATTTATAAATAAAGGACACCTGCCATAAAGGACACAGACTCCATGGGTGTCTCATCTCATATTTTTAGTATATGTATATATGTCCCCAATGTCTGATAGGTGTGGGTCCCAGAGGTGGACAGAACCTGCAGAGTGAGGGCGCAGTCGCCCTCCATTCATACCTTTGGGAGCGCCAAAAACAGCACGCTCAGCTATTTTCGGCAGTCCCATTGAAACTAATGTAAAGTGCACTGCGACAGAGCAGCCAATGCTCCAGTCAATTCTATGGGATTGACAGAAAAAACTAAGCCAGTGTTCGGCTATTTTGAATGCATAGGAATGAATAGAGGGTGGCCGTGCATGTGGGGTGCATTATCCTTCACTTTGCGGTCTCCGTTCTAAAGATTGGTGGAGGTCCCAGAAATGGGACCCGCACCTATCACACAATGGAGGCATATCCTAGAGACAGTTATTTTATTTAGTCCACAATAATCAATGCAAGAACAAAGAGATCCATCTTTCTTTTTTACAAAAAAGAAGCCAGCCCCAGCCGGAGATATGGACTTGTGACTCAACTCCCTTTCCAGATTCTCTTTGATATAGTCAGCCATCGCTTGAGATTCTGCAGGTGAGAGGGAATACACCCTACCATGAGGAGGAGTAGATCCAGGCAACAGATCAATGAGGGAATCGTATGGACGATGGGGAGGAAGTGTCTCTGCTTCTTTTCTTTTTGGTATGCGGTAGTCAGACCTTCTAAATTTGCAGGTGGTTGGGAGAGAACCTTAGGCTGTACAGAGGTCAGGCACTTGCTCTGGCATAACTGTCCCCAGCGGACTATCTCTTCGGATTTCCAATCCAGAACGGGTTCATGGACTCAGAGCCAGGGCAGCCCCAACAGGACAGGGTGAGACAGTTCCGCAAGTACATACAGGGAAATCTCAGTATGTACAACTCCAACTTGAAGATCCAGAGGCTCGGTGATATATAACACAAATAGATCTTTGTCGTTGACCGACGTCACCGCCAGGGGATTCTTGAGTAGTTGAACTGAGATATGATACTGATCCACCATGGCCTGGTGCAGGAAGTTTCTTGCCGAAACAGAGTCAATGGAGGCCATCACGGAGAACCTAGCATCACCAAACGACAGTAGAACAGAGATTTTCAGAAAGGAGTTATCTTCGCATAGGATCACCTCTCCTAATGACCCTAGGCACTGGAGGTACCCAACTTCCTAGTATAGTTGTGGACACAATGGCCGGAACTACCATAGTATAGACAAAGACCAGCAGAGAGACGGTGCCGTCTTTCCTCAACTGACAGCCTAAGATGGTTCACCTGCATAGGTTCAGAATTAGCAGACACTGGACGGGGAGCTACCCAGGACTTGGATGCTCTAGCAGAAGACTTCTCTCTGAGGGATTCACAGAATCTTTCAGACAGATGATTCTAGTATCCAGAGTAACTAAGGCATCTAAGGCAGATGGAATCTCTCTTCCAGCAAGCATATCCTTGATTTTGCCATTAAGGCTTTCCCAGAAGGTAGCAATAAGAGCATCTTCATTCCAGGACAGTTCAGAAGAGAAGGGACAGAATTCAGTTGCCTATTGTCCAACAGAGTGTGCACCTTGACGGATGCGCAGAAGAGCTAAAGAAGCAGGTGAGACTAGACTGGGTTCTTCAAACACTTTGCGAAAAGAGTCCAGAAATAGAGCAATATTTCTAGTGATTGGACCTGCTCTCTCCCAGATAGGATCTGCCCATGCCAAAGCCTCTCCTGCCAGATGGGAAATAATAAATACCACTTTAGCACGTTGAGAAGGAAATTGGTAAGGAAAAAGTTCAAAATGGATAGTGCACAAGTTCAGGAATCCTCTGCATGACTTGGGATCTCCGCTATAGCGGGATGGTGGAGACAAACCTGGACCAGAGCTAGAGGCAGTAGCAGAGGAGATGAGACCATAGGAGTCTGTGGAAGTTGAATAGCTGCAGACAAGGAATCCAGAAAAGCAGTCACATGCTGGAGATAAGAATATATATATATATATATATATATATATATATATATATATATATATATATATAAAGTGGGGGGAAAAAGTATTTAGTCAGCCACCAATTGTGCAAGTTCTCCCACTTAAAAAAATGACAGCGGCCTGTAATTGACATCATAGTTAGACCTCAACTTTGAGAGACAAAATGAGAAAACAAATCCAGAAAATCACATTGTCTGATTTTTAAAGAATTTATTTGCAAATTATGGTGGAAAAAGTATTTGGTCAATAACAAAAGTTCATCTCAATACTTTGTTATATATCCTTTGTTGGCAATGACAGAAGTCAAACTTTTTCTGTAAGTCTTCACAAGGTTGGCACACACTGTTGCTGGCATGTTGGCCCATTCCTCCATACAGATCTCCTCTAGAGCAGTGATTTTTTGGGGCTGTCGCTGGGCAACACGGACTTACAACTCCCTCCAAAGGTTTTCTATGGGGTGAGATCTGGAGACTGGCTAGGCCACTCCAGGACTTTGAAAGGCTTCTTACGAAGCTACTCCTTTGTTGCCCCGGCGGTATGCTTGGGATCATTGTCATGATGAAAGACCCAGCCACGTTTCATCTTCAATGCCCTTGCTGATGGAAGGAGGTTTGCACTCAAAATCTCACGATACATGGCCCCATTCATTCTTTCATGCACATGGACTGAATATATATCCAACAATGTCTGAACACTAGTCGCAGGAATTACAAAACTCAGTGGGGATAATCGTTATGCTGGTCTTTGATTCCCCCCTGCACTGTTGGAGGTTGTGTATAATTTAGAACGAGGTGAGATAAAATATTGTTACACAGGCATTTAAGAATTCGAGAAAAGAAGTCTTGCAACTTTTTTATGCCAAAAAATGGCATAGTGATCTTTATGAATGACCTCCAGTAAGTCCGAAAGTTTGTAGTTCACATGCGCTTAACATGCTGCAATCCTTCTGACTTTCACTCTGTGGAACTATACGATCCAGCAAGGTATACCAGTCTGAAGCATACATACACGCTGAATCCCTTACAGGTCTAGACAAATCTCAGGATGCGGTGACTGCCTCCCAGTGTCTGCTGCTGACTTATTGATTACATCAATGTGGTGTGTGAGCTAATCTGTATCCCATTTTTACAGAAGTTGATACCATTATTGGAAAATTATAAATTGGCTGAACATTGCTATCTGGACTTCACTGGAGGAAATATTTCATTTAGCTATGGCTACTGTGACAGTGGGAAACATTTCATTACTGCATCATCAGCTTCATTTTCATTAGGACTGCACTACGCATCCACCATGTTTTATCATTCTTGTTTTTAACACCTTGTCATACATCAACTTAAGAAACGTGTTGATTATATATATATATATATTTTTTTTTTTTTTTTTTGAGAACCTTTTATAAAAATAAAGAATGCCACTATTCTCAATGGTAAGCGTTGTGGAGTTCTGAAATTTTGGGGCTATTCCAGACTTATTGGGGAAGATTTATCAAAACTGGTGTAAAGTAGAACTGACTTCCATCTTTTATTTTCCAAATGAGCTCTGAAAAATGAAAGGTGGAATCTGATTGGTTGCTAGGGGAAAGTAAAGCCAGATTTCCTTTACACCAGTTTTGACAAATCTTGCCCATTATGTCCCTATTACACATATGTATCATGGCCCAACCATGGGTGTAACTGACCTGAGCTCACCGCATCACAGGGATCTCTTTGAGGTCTGCTCAGGTCCGTTAAACCTGCAGTAAGGCCATTACAAACATGTGTAACACAGACATATAATATTTCTGGAATATGTTTGTGAGAATAGCCCCTTAGAACTAGAATTTATGTGATAGTGTAGATATATATATATGTTGTATGTGGTGTCTTCATATATGTGTGTTGTGATGCTGCACATTTATCATAGAGAACCTGTTGTTAAAAATCGGAATCCTACCCCTGCATGTAGTGGAAAATGCCAGCAGTTGCTCGGCTGAAATGCAGCCACGATACAACCAGGTACTACAGATCTGTGTGGCTAATAAAGAACTGCTTACTTGTTGCTGTTTGTTAATGGGTGCGCAGTTTGCTTAAAATAACACGGCCATTAACAAGCAGGAACTAGTCAGCAGTTCTTTCATTAGCAATGAACGGCTGTGGCTCAGGCATGTGACAGCCACTATGTGTGACATCACCCCAACAGAGGAGAAGCACAACAAAGTGCTAGAAGAAAAGCTGCTCCAGAATTGTTACTTTACGGGGAATGCAAAAAACTGGTGGTGGGATATATTTATACATACAGTATAAGTTTAAAAAAAAGGTTAAAAACCCCTTTCTGTAGCATGAAAGCTATATACAGTATTATAAAGCAATGTGAGATTAAAGAAGCAATCCATAGTACAAGTCATCTAAAGACATGTAATAAAATGCTGGATAGGACTCATTTCTGATGAAAAGCTCATATTGTCTGGAAAAGTACAATAGGTCTCAGCTTTCATGTTCTTGTTTAGCAATGAAGATATTTGTTCCTGCAAGAATATTGCAATTGGATGAAAGCCACTAAATCTTGTAACGCCGAACATTTCTTTGGAAATCAGCTGGATTCAAGAGTCACATTTTATATAATTCTACTCAGAGGCAGTTAATGAATGAGTCGGTTCGTCCTCTTTACAAAACGAAGCTGTGGGATGTTGCCAAGTTTCATGTTAAATTTTAACAGTATTTAATTGAACACAAAACAGAACTGCCAAAGAATATGGACCTAAAGCTAAAGCGTAATTGGATAAAAGACTCAGCATTTTATAGATTTGGAAAGATTATTCTCCAACCATTTTAATTATAGTTAAATTGATAAATCTTCATACTTTTTTGAAAATAACTGTATTTATGAAATTCTGCCCCTTTTTATTGAACGTCACCCTACTGTATTTCTATGCACTGTTATAAGGTTTTATATGTCTATATGGCTGATGATTGTGGCTGCATCTACATGGATGGTCATGATTGCCCAGAGCCACATTCTCTTTGAAATGTCAGAATTTTGACGGGCTTAAGTATTTATGGTTATAGTTAGAGTTGAGCAAACGTGCTTGTAACGAGCACTGTACTGCTCGGATCCCCTGCGCTCGCATGGGCGCAGCCATCCGGATCCGTCCTCCTCACCCGACTGCAAGTCAGTGGGGACGGATCCGTTTGGTATGACACACTCGTGTGTCATACCAAACTGATCCGCCCCCATTGACTTACAGTCAGGTGAGGACGGATGCGGATGCCTGTGGGCATGCGAGCGCAGGGGATCTGAGCTCTATAGTGCTCGTTACGAGCACGTTCGCTCAACTCTAGTTATAGTCCACCATCTGCAAGGTTACCTGCAACATTCATTCATACATTCCATATTTTGCGGAATGGAATAGCTGGCCCCTAATAGAACAGTCCTATCCTTGTCTGTAACGCGGACAATAATAGGACATGTTCTATTTTTTTGCAGAACAGAAGTACGGACATACGGAAATGGAATGCACACAGAGTAACTTCCGTTTTTTTTAAAGACCCATTGAAATGAATGGTTCCGCATACGGTCCGCAAAAAAAAAACGAACGGAAACGGAAAGAAAATATGTTTGTGTGTATGAGCCGTAAACCAGGACCAGCAGGGAGAACCAGGACAGTTGCACTGATGCGGCTGGGATTAATCAGGTGGGAAATGGGTCTTTGATTATTTTTATGGCCTGGAAATACATTTTGATTGAAAAGTTTTGCAATATAAACACTGAAAATATATAAAAAAAGACACACACAAAAACAAAGAATTAATAGCATGCCCTACAGTAACTCACTGCCCCCAGATGCCCAAAGAGCAACTAAGTACATTTTATATATCAATATTTCTTTCAAAGCTGGTCGCTGCTACCATGATATCAGATGTCTGATATGCCCTCTGACCATTTTTCATTACTTTACATGGGCAGAAATTTCACTTGAAAGGGTTAACTTGCACTGTTCAATACTGCATTTTATATGTTGTGATTAGTGTTGAGCGAGCATGCTCGGCTGAATACGATATTCGTTCGAGCATTGCGGTGCTCGGGACCACGCAGTGTTCGGCCGAACACCACATGTGCTCGAGCGCCATGCTCGAATCCCCTCCCCGTGCTAATTAGCCAATTAGCGTGCGGAGAGGTACTGGCATTCACTGTAATGCCGTAGCCATCTTGGCTACTGGCATTACAGTGATTGGCTGGCCAGGAATGCATCATCGGGTGCTATATAGCACCCGGTGACATGTGACCCGGCTCAGACCGAGTCAGGGAGAGCTGCTGCAAGGAGGGACAGATAGTATAGGGATAGAAATTGGCTAGGCAGGGCTAGTATTTCTGTTGAAAAGACCCAAAAGCCCTATTGTAATATCTGGCTATTGTGATATCTGTCTACAATATATTTTTTATTTTTTGGGGGTTAAAAATTGCGCAAGGTGGCCTGACCTTAACACCACCTGTGCAGCTTGTGCATTCTAATCCTTTCTGTATCCTATATACCTGACATCCATTGTCATTTTTTCTGCCGCTAATCAAGGCCACAGTACCTGCGCTGCGTCTGCTGTATAACATTTGCGCAAGGAGGCACAGATAGTGTAGGGATAGGGCTAGTTGTTCTGTTGAAAAGACCCAAAAGTCCTTTTAAGGACTATTGTTACATCTGGCTACAATATATTTTTTTCTTTTGGGGCAAAAATAACACAAGTTTGCCTGACCTTAACACCACCTGCACAACTTGTGCATTATAACGTTACTGTATCCTATATAGCTGACATACGGTGTCATTTTTTTCTGCCATTAATCAAGTCGACATTACCTGCGCGGCTTGTGCATTATAATGTTACTGTATCCTATATAGCTGACATCCGGTGTCATCTTTTCTGCCGTTAATCAAGTCAACATTACCTGTGCGGCTTGTGCATTATAACGTTACTGTATCCTATATAGCTGACATCCCGTGTCATTTTTTCTGCCGTTAATCAAGGCGACATTACCTGTGCTGCATCTGCTGTATAAAGATTGCGCAAGGAGGGACAAATAGTGTAGGGATAGAAATTAGCTAGGCAGGGCTAGTTGTTCTGTTGAAAAGCCCTTTTAAGGGATATTATATCTGGCTGCAATATATTATTTTTGTGGTGGGTTAAAAATTGCTCAAGGTTGCCTGACCTTAACACCACCTTTGCAGCGTCTGCTGTCCAACATTTGTGTATCCCAAATACCTGAAATCTGGTATATTTTTTTCTGCCATTATTCAAGGCGACATTACTAATGTCGCCGTGATTAGCGGCAGTAAAAAAATGCAATAAATGTCAGGTATAAATGAGAAACAAACATTGTACTGCACATGTAATGTCGCTGTGATTAGTGGCAGAAAAAAATGCAATAAATGTCAGGTATATAACAATTCTTTTATCGTCCACATTTGTTGGTGTGGCCTGCTTCTCCCTTTTGCCACCCCACTGCCTCTTCCAGCCTGTTGCGGTGCTGCGGATCCCTCCCCCTCTGTACTGCTGTCCTCGTTCAGCTTGCCACTTTCCCATGTTGGGCCAGTGATTTCATCGTCTACCACCTCCTCTTCCACTTCTTCACTCTGGTCCTCCTCCTGACAAGTTGACCTTCAGTGCTGCTGACACTCAAATACATTAGGGGCGAGTGCCTACTGCTGATCTGACCGTCTAAAACATTAGGGGTGAGTGCCTGATGCTGATCTGACCGTGTAAAACATTAGGGGTGAGGGCCTGCTGCTACTTGCGCTTAAATATATGTTTCCTAACAATATTTCCTCTAAAATCAATGTTATCTTCAGTTTTGGGGGTATTCTTGTCATTCCGTAAAAGTGGCGTAATACTCGGACAACATCGTTCCCATCAGCCACTTTGGTGTCCAAGATGCATCCAGACATCCTCCCCATGCTGTTCAAACCGTTCCAAACCATTTCAGTGGTGTTTCCACCATTTTCTCAAATTCCCTATGAACCAGACAACCTCCTCTCTTCAGAGCAGGAGGTGCCTGGTTTAGTGCTCGGGTTCTCCCATTGACTTCCATTGTACTCGGATGCTTGGCCGAGCACTCAAGCACCACCTAGTGTTCGGCTACAGCACCCGAGCATTACGGTGCTCGATCAACACTAGTTGTGATATATATCCTGTTCATTTTCACTGTATTTGTAAGGCTCTGTGGAAAGGGTTAATAAACACTGAGAGACTGTTAGGACTTTGAATGAGAAGCTGGTAACTTTTCACAGCTGCCATAGAGTTTAAAGAAGAGCATGTTTTTTGCCACCAAAATCAGATAGACTGACCTTTTGAATGTCTGGTTTAGCTATGTTGTTATGTCAGGAAACTTGTTTTTGTCTGGAAAAACTGCTGTGTCATTGCCATTGAGTATCATTAAACTGTAATATAAGTCTATACCAGACGGAAAGTGTTGCAATCTGTTTGTGCTGAGCTTCTCCACTCCATCCCTCCCACTAGAAGGTTCCAGTCTAGCTAGAAGCTGTATATAAGGAGAGCAGTCAGAGTGTTCGGCAGTTATGGAACAGTATTTGTAAGAGGAGACTCTGCCAGACTACTAAGTGACCAGAAGAAGATGCTGAGACGGGGATACACTGCCACAGACCTTGGATCAGCCAGCCCTATGCCTTTCCTGTATGGTTTTGCACCTGAATCCCTCCAGTAAAGAAGCACACTGGTCTACTGCAGACCCTGACTCTCTGGACTTATTTCCCATTGGGGTGCACCACGCCTTACCATCCCTTGTGGAGAGGAGTAACACGTGGTGACATCTCAATGGTGTCTGGGGGAACCCAGCGTAGCGTTGGGGCCACCCCTAATCTGGCCACTGCGTGTGTTATGAGGCCCTTTAGACTTTGCTGGTGCCTTATGTCAGCAGAGTCTTATGAGAGGCACTGAATCGAGTAGGTAGGTTGTGGAGTATGTCCATATGTATTCATTATCTAAGTAAGTGTATTGTTCTCATCATTTGAAATAATGCTTGTGTAAAGCACAGGTTAGTAAAGATTTGTGGAAGGCTGTGAGTTTTTTTCTCTTTAGGTGATAATATTGATGACTATTACAATATTTAAAAAAGCAATTACAATACCAATTGACTTTGAAACAAAATGGTAATATCCTCTTGCTGTAATTCTACAACTTGGGTGCATGAAATCTGTGATAGAAATATGAGTTATCTAGTGAGTGTCCAAGTTAATACTGTAACAACCATAAGTAGTCATATGTACCAGAATCTAATGTACCAGACTCCATTATTCTGTAGAATAATTATTCTCTTATGCTTATACAGTACTTTATTCAGATTTTTTTTACTAAGGTTCTGTTCACATCACATGTTGACTTTTATGCCAGGAAAATCTTCTGACTTATGAACCAGACAAATAGCCCTGACCTCTTGACATGTGTGCCATACAGTTTTCACTGTTTATTGATGTCTATTCAATTAACTATTTTTTACTCTTTTTACTATGTAGGTATACTCTAATTATATACTTTATAGTTTATGCAAATGGTTTAAATGAGAATTTTTCTACGAGGGGTCTTTACCTTTCATAGATCTTTGTGTAGCTTTGGTTTCTCAAGAAGTATTACCTGTAAATGAATTGTAGCCCTAGTTTTTAATCAATACAATAAAATGTACATTTTGCTGTACTGCTTTGTCTTATTACATATATTCATTTGTCTTCGGTTCCACAGGTCACTTTTACTTTCTAACAGTTCTGTGAACGAATGTGACTAAATAAGCAAAATCCAGGGATTGGTAGCTAACAAACCATACTCTGAGGCTCTGCCATTCATCAAATCCAGGATTCTTTCCTCCAGCTCTAACCAGGAAATAGTTCCTCTGTATTCTGTGCTAATCCTTCAATGAGGAGAACAAGAGATTGAAAACATGCTGTCCATTGTCTTCATTTATCAGGGTCCGGAAGGATAGACAATCATAGTATGGCAGATTATATTTTCCAATCCTGTCTAAAGGATTTACACAGTGTAAACTAAGGCTGGCCATACCTGAGATACGTACAGTAACTGATGTCCACATGCTCGTTTGACAGTTAGGTAGACACGTTTAATAAGACCGGCTTTTTAATAGAAGTCTATGGCCAGCATAGACTTCTATAATGACGGAATGCAAAACCGGAATGCCTCTTATAGAATTCCATGGTGTCATCATAGAATTCCGTTATGCTCCGTGGGAGTGGCATCCACAACGGGATTATTCGATAACCTGAAACTGGTACGCTGAACTTAAAACACGAGTTCACTTATCACTACTCAGGAGTAAATGGCACAGACCCGGTATGCCCCTGTTCTTCCAAACTGCCGAACAGGGCATGAAACAGCCATGCAACTAAATATACACAAAATGCACAGCCGGTTAATAAAGGGACTGGCAACTATTTTTTAGACTAACATACAACCCCTGGCAAAAATTATGGAATCACCAGTCTCTGAGGATGTTCCTTCAGTTGTTTAATTTTGTTGAAAAAAAAAAACAGATCACAGACATGACAAAAAACTAAAGGCATTTCAAATGGCAACTTTCTGGCTTTAAGAAATACTAAAAGAAATCAAGAAAAATAATTGTGGTAGCCAGTAACAGTTACATTTTTAGAACAAGCACAGGGAATAAATTATGGAATCACCCTGCAAATTTTCATTACAAACAATAACACCTGCATCAGATTAAATCTGCTCGTTAGTATCCAGGTAAAAAGGAGTGATCACACCTTGGAGAGGTGTTACAACAAGTGGACTGACATGAATCATGGCTCCAACACCAGAGATGTCAATTGAAAAAAAGGAGAGGATTATCAAACTCCTTAAAGAGGGTAAATCATCACGCAGTGTTGCACAAGATGTTGGTTGTTCACAGTCAGCTGTGTCTAAAACCTGGACCAAGTACAAACAACATGGGAAGGTGGTTAAAGGCAAGCATACTGGTAGACCAAGGAAGACATCAAAGCGTCAAGACGGAAAACTTAAAGCAATATGCCTTGAAAACAGAAAATGTACAACAAAACAAATGAGGAACAAATGGGAGGAAACTGAAGTCAACGTCTGTGACCGAACTGTAAGAAACCGCCTAAAGGAAATGGGATTTACATACAGAAAAGCTAAAATAAAGCCATCACTAACACCTAAACAGAAAAAAACAAGGCTACAATGGGCTAAGGAAAGGCAATCGTGGACTGTGGATGACTGGATGAAAGTCAGAATTTGGGTCCATTTAGTTTGGTAAATCTCCACCTCTATGTATATTAATGGAACATATATGCAACAACAGCCATGCGTCTGAAGGAGGCTCTTATTGGCTTATTAGGGTGTTTTTACACATGGCAGATTTTGTGGCAGAAAATTTTGTGACTGTGTACAATGTGTACAGGGAATCTAAGGCTATCTGCACAAGTTGCGAATTACGTGCGTTTTTTCCACCTGGATTCTCAAGTAATACAATACCAGTGTATGATTAGACAAATCTCATGTACACTTTGCTTCTTTCTTCCATGCCGAAATAGCCATGCTATGTGGATTTAGAAATCCTCAGCATGTCAATTATGTTTGCACATTTTGGTGCGGATTTCACTCTTTTCAATTGAAGAGTGAGACCTGCGGCAAAACCACATCAAATCTGCACCAACAACCACAAGTAAAAAATATGGGCGCACATTTACTAAGACCAGCTTTTAACACCAGTCTTATTATTCCTTTCTGCACCGCCCCTCATCATAAATTAGGCAAATCTGTGTCATTTCATGCAAATATAAGTAAGTTTGTCAGGGCTGGAGTCCCAGCCCCAGCACGGCACTCCTCCGCCTCGCCCCTGTCATGCCCAGCTGGCATACAAGGTGAAAAACCAGCCATGCGCCAAAATGTGTCCCACAGCCACACAGAAAAGGGGACAAGTCTAAAAGTGTTGCAAGTCCATTAGTAAATTAGCCCCGTGGTTCTTAATACAGCTTTGGTGTAGAAGTGCACTGCAAACTCCAAAGAAATCTGTACTGATTTTCAGTTAATTGCAGGTACCCTTAGGGCTCCATGTGTGAGCGTGATCCTCCGTTCTACACTCATGGCCAAAAGTTTTGAGAATGACACAAATATTATATTTTCACATGATCTGCTGCCCTCTGGTTTTTATGTGTGTTTGTCAGATGTTTTTATCACATACAGAAATATAATTGCAATCATATTATGAGTAACAAAAGCGTATATTGACAGAATGAGTTAATGCAGCAAGTCAATATTTGCAGTGTTGACCCTTCTTCTTCAGGACCTCTGCAATTCTCCCTGGCATGCTCTCAATCAACTTCTGGACCAAATCCTGACTGATAGCAGTCCATTCTTGCACAATCAATGCTTGCATTTTGTCAGAATTTGTAGGTTTTTGTTTGTCCACCCGTCTCTTGATGATTGACCACAAGTTCTCAATGGGATTAAGATCTGGGGAGTTTCCAGGCCATGGACCCAAAATCTCTATGTTTTGTTCCCTGAGCCATTTAGTTATCACCTTTGCTTTATGGCAAGGTGCTCCATTATGCTGGAAAAGGCATTGTTGATCGCCAAACTGCTCTTGGACGGTTGGGAGAAGTTGCTCTCGTAGGACATTCTGGTACCATTCTTTATTCATGGCTGTGTTTTTAGGCAAGACTGTGAGAGAGCCAATTCCCTTGGCTGAGAAGCAACCCCACACATGAATGGTTTCAGGATGCTTTACAGTTGGCATGAGACAAGACTGGTGGTAGCGCTCACCTCGTCTTCTCCGAATAAGCTGTTTTCCAGATGTCCCAAACAATCGAAAAGGGGATTCATCAGAGAAAATGACTTTACCCCAGTCCTCAGCAGTCCACTCCCTGTACCTTTTGCAGAATATCAGTCTGTCCCTGATGTTTTTTCTGGAGAGAAGTGGCTTCTTTGCTGTCCTCCTTGAGACCAGGCCTTGCTCCAAGAGTCTCCGCCTCACAGTGCGTGCAGATGCACTCACACCTGCCTACTGCCATTCCTGAGCAAGCTCTGCACTGCTGGTAGCCCGATCCCGCAGCTGAAACACTTTTAAGAGACGGTCCTGGCGCTTGCTGGTCTTTCTTGGGTGCCCTGGAGCCTTTTTGGCAACAATGGAACCTCTCTCCTTGAAGTTCTTGATGATGCGATAGATTGTTGACTGAGGTGCAATCTTTCTAGCTGCGATACTCTTCCCTGTTAGGCCATTTTTGTGCAGTGCAATGATGACTGCACGTGTTTCTTTAGAGATAACCATGGTTAACAGAAGAGAAACAATGATGCCAAGCACCAGCCTCCTTTTAAAGTGTCCAGTGGTGTCATTCTTACTTAATCATGACAGATTGATCTCCTGCCCTGTCCTCATCAACACCCACACCTGTGTTAATGGAGCAATCACTGAAACGATGTTAGCTGGTCCTTTTAAGGCAGGGCTGCAATGATGTTGAAATGTGTTTTGGGGGATAAAGTTCATTTTCTAGGCAAATATTGACTTTGCAAGTAATTGCTGTTAAGCTGATCACTGTTTATAAAATTCTGGAGTATATGCAAATTGCCATTATAAAAACTGAAGCAGTAGACTTTGTAAAAATTAATATTTGTATCATTCTCAAAACTTTTGGCCATGACTGTAGACTTGCAGGGCACATGGCATTATACTGATTTATAATGCTATTTACCTCTGCTTGACCTTATTCCTACAAAATCATACTGACATAAAGCTGACAGTATGATTCTGTATCTGCATTATAAATCAGTATAATGCCGTGCGCTCCTGCAAGTCCAGAGTGGAGGATCATGCTCACACACGGAGCGTAATTCCCGCAATGGACTCACTGGTGTGAAACAGTAGGGTACATTGACGTGCACAAGATATGCTGTTGGTTGCTCACTGATAACTGTTTGATCGCTTTATATGCAGCTAATTAGAAAGCTTTTTACTTACAGCTGCTTTTCATTCATATGCTGTTAACCTTTAATAACTCAATTACAGAACCATAAATTTTGTGGTTATATTTCATCAAGAGGCTGACATATATTGATTTGCTGAATGCATAACCTAATGCGTATAGACGTCTGACAGAAAATGCTTTGCAAATCTGGAACAGTTGTTAAACACAAAGTACTATTTGAGCGAGTACTCAGAATTTCTGTATAAACCTAGTTTACAAATATGCTTATTTAGATTATTTCTAAATACCATAAATGTTGTGGTCATCATGATGCTGACATATATTGCTTTGTAGAATGCAGAACCTAATGTGCATCGCCTGCATAATCTGCAGGTGTAATATAAGCTTTACTCCAGAACATGAGTAAATCTCCCCCAATACATTTTGTTGTGTTGTGGCAGTGGAGCTGCCAGAGGGCCATATGAGGGCCATTAAAATGGTGTATCTCACCCAGAGGAAGCTGTATGAGGTGAAGAAAGGCTGGTAATCAGTGGTAATTAGCAGCCAGCTGAGGAGCTCAGGTAAAGGTCGGCTGGGCTCCTCAATCAGGCCCCCAGTCTGGGGAGGAATCAGGCCACATCAAGGCCTGTGGGAACCAGTACCCTTTAACCCTGTGTAGGGTAAGCACCGTATTGTGTTTTGGGGAGCTAGGTGGTAGACCCAGATCCCAATACAGAGGGAGAAATACTGTGTAGTTAGTGGCCAGACGGCCAAGGATTTATGTTTATGATTTGTTTGGATTGCTGTAAAAGTGAAAATAAAGCTGGTCGTGGCCAGTTTGCACCCAAATCTGCAGTGTTGGAGTGGCTTTTTGAGGTGTGCCAACCGTCTAAAGTGAGAAGACGGCGATCCTGGAGAGCTGAGTGACCCCAAGTTGTCACAGTGTTATATTCTGCACTTTTGAAGCATTTTTTGGGTCCATGCGGTGTTTTTATTTTAAATGCAGCATACTTTAGGTATGTATTTTTTCTCCATTTTCTCTCTGTTGATAAAAAAGCCTGAAAAATGCATGGCATACATTTCTGTTTAAAAAATATCACCCAAAAACCACTCCTAAAAACGTGAATTTGTGCAGCCACCTTCAACTCACTGCTATGAAAGTTCTGAAAGTTGCTGAGTTCTGGTGGTCCTATAGTGGTGATTAGCGAGGTGGTCGTACTTGCGTGGTTTGCTCTACACTCACTGCTATGGGAGATAGGAGTTTTGAAAATATCAGGGCGTGCTCACTAGGCTATTTTTGAAAGTCCTATAGCAGTGACTGGAGAATATACATGTGCAGTGTGCTCTCCCTCACTTTGATGCACCTGTTCTGCAGGCAGGAGCACGTCCAACACCTATCTGAAATTTGTGGCATATTCTACTAATATGCCATAAACGTTAAAAGGGTTTTCCTCTGGATAGGTCATCAGTATCTGACACGTGGGACTCACACGATCAACTGTTTCAGAAGGCACTGGTGTTCCTGTGAGTGCCAGGGCCTTCTCTCTCGCTTACCAAGCACAACGCTGTACATTGTTAAGCGGACTGAGCGGCGACTAGGCCACGTGACCGATGAATGTGATGTCACATGGCTTAGGGCAGTGGTGGTGAATCTAGGGCACGGGTGCCAGAGGTGGCACTCAGAACCCTCTCAGCGGGCACCCGCACCCTGGAAAAAGTCTATGGTGTACCAATATGCCTTAGACTTTTCCTGCCATTGATCAGCACAGGGGGCACTATGAACAGCACAGGCAGCGCACTGAATATTATAGGATATTATAGCTAAATAATAAAGTGCATGGAAGATATACTATAGTGGACTGTAGTATTCAGGTTAAATTGTCGTGTTGGCACTTTCGATAAATAAGTGGGTTTTGGGTCACAGTTTGGGCACTCAGTCTGTAAAAGGTTCGCCATCACTGCCCTAGGAAAAGCTGTGAGAAGGCTGCAGCACTACTGCAAGCTCTGGTTCCTTCTCAAACAGCTGATCAGCGGGAGTCCCGGGTGTCAGAAACCCACCAGATACTAATGAACTATCTTGAGGATAGGTCATCAGCATTAAAATCTCTGCAAACCCCTTTAACATAGGAATACCCCTTTAAGTGGTTTTTCCTTCATTGAAAGGGGTGATATATTGTTGGGAGATGTTGATAGATTTGTGATCACTTTCAGTCTGACCGCTAGGCCCTCGCTGATCATGAGAATAAAGGGGTTGCAGCATTGTTTATGCACTGCTACCCCATTCGTCCTAGTGATGTGCCATTGCTTTAATGATGGGGTTCCCCTTTAATGTAAAGGGGCAGTCTGGATTGGCCATACCCATTTTAGATTCAGTGGACCTTCTAAAGTAAAGCCAATCAAGAGGAGCGTTGAATCAGCTTTTTTCTTGTCACAATCCAATCCCTTTTTTTTTTTTTTTGCACAAAGGATATGGCTCTCTCATGTACTATTATTAACTAATACAATAATGCTGATTTATTTAGCGCCAATATATTCTGCAGCACCTTACATGTACAAGCATAACCAGACATTAATTACATAGTAAAAGGTGAAAGTGCTTGTTTTGTACTGTACAATTGTCCAACCATCTTTTATAAAACAGGATACTACACATAAAGCTTCATGACTCAGCGAGTCAGTATCTGTATGGAGCCGGGGGACTTCTTCTGTTACTGGGTCAAAGGCTGAAAGTGAAAAACAGGAAGTACTTGAGGGATTCATATGTTATTTAGAATAAAGCCTAAGATGGGAAGTCCAGATATAGTGAGCTGCTTCATTACCTCCATATGACATAATAAGGCCAGTTACAATGAGTTGTCTAACGCAAACTGTGTAAAACTATTCTTCAGCTGTAACTATATGCTTCTAAAGGTGGATTTAGACCCCCGGATTTTCGGGCAGATTATCGGGAACAACCGTTCCTGCTATTACTCGTTCCCAACAATCTGCCCATCTAACTGCAGCCGATCACCCGACCTGCCTTTCGTGCAGGCACATCAATCATTGTTTCTGGGCAGCAGATCATGCTGTCTAAACAGAGATCTGCTGCTCAGAAACAGATTCTATATGAGGATGAGCAATCGCAATAGCAATCCCTTGTCCTTTTATTGTGAAGCAGATCTCTGCATGTAAATACAGCAGTCTCCTTTGCTGAACAAGCAGCCGACTGTCAGGAAGAAACGCTTCCTTCCTGACAACCAGCTGTATCATCATGTGGTATAAACCCACCTTTATTCCAGAGTTAAGACTTTGTAGTGGGAGGTTATGTATGTTTCCATGAATTACAAATAGCCCCTCTATTGATATTGTAAAATCACTGGTGATAACAATTGTTCACAGATTATGCCAATCTAGCAAGCTAATAATAAGTACCTAATGATAAGCTTCACCTGAATACTACTGAAATAATACACCCAGATGTTGGATTGCTTCAAAACTTGGCAGGCAGTTATGGCAGATATATCAGTGATTACAGGTGTGATTAGACAGCTGACTAGACACTGGGTCTTACCACAATAGGGCATAAAAGTTCCCCCCCCACTGTCTCTCAGAGGCTACTTTTGGGTAGTGTGCCTCCTGGAGAGACATAGTTGACTGCTAGATATGCCTGCACTTCAATCACTGTCCAATTTGAGGACAGTGATTGGCTGCAGTGATCACATGCAAATGTCACTGCCGCTGTTTGTTAACAAGATGTAGGAAGCCCGGACCAGCGACTCACAGAATGGCACTGGAGAAATATCATTTATTTCAGGAAATTAGAGGGCTTGTCTAAGATCTTTAATTTAGTCCTTTCAAGTACCACAGTGAATGTTTTCTCTGACTCTGATGTGTATCTCTAAATCAATTAGTTGTGATCACCCTTGCTAAGGGTGCCTTCACGAGGGAGAAAATTTTCCTCAAATAAAAATATGTTCTATTCATTTGAATGAGGCTTACAGTAATTCTTGTGGTTCCCGCCAAAACAACCCCATTCAAAAGAATGGAACTGATATTCAGCTGCAGAAAACTGTCAGCAACAAAATATGTCACATGTGAAGGAGCCGCATATGAACACCACCATTCCTTACTGTGATAAAGGGAAAAACTTAGCTCATGTATGCAAATGTGATAAATGGAGTTGTATGGACAACAAAGAAGCCTTGCAAAATCCGGCACTCCAGCTGTTCTGAAACTACAACTCCCAGAATGCTCCTTTCACTTCTATGGGAGTTACAAGAACAGTGGAGTAAGTGTTCATGCTGGGAGTTGTAGTTCCACAGCAGCTGGAGTGTCAAAGGTTGCTGATCCCTGCTGCAAGCACACCTACTCCTTGCTGATTGACATCTGATATTGGCGCTAGTGGCTCTGAAATCCAAGGCAAGGGGAATATCAGTCACTTAGGTGACAAAAAGATGATGACAGGTCCCCTCAGTTAAACCAGTTCGTAATTTTTTTTCCATTGGCTTAAGGGGGGGAAAAATGATACAAACCAGTATGTAGAAACCATAGTCATGCAGTACCATAATCAAAAACCACATACAGATTTTTGCATGTGCAAGTTTTGGTTCAGTTTTTTTTAATTAGAAGAAAAAACAGCTTATACTAAAAAAAAAATTAAAATAAAAATTCCAATCAAACAAACACAGCACAATAAAAAATCTCAGCAACACATATACTTTTATATATACGCTGAGTAAATCAGTAAGTGTAAACATTTCACCACTTGTAAAAGAAACCAGTGTTTGCAATGAAATTCGGAGAAGGTCTTGAAGCAGGTTCTGTATCCTCTGCGTGTATAATTCCTTGTGGACCATGCTATATTTATCAGCTTCTATGGAACTTAAATTGCCTTCCATCCCTGTGACTGTTGACTATAGTTTCAATTCTGGCATGAAGCATATGATATACAGTACACATACCTATTACATGAATGGCGCTTACAAACACGTGAAAAGAAAATTAATTAGCCACTTTTTAAAAAATATAAACTCATGGTTAAAAGGAATCCATTTTGTCATCTACTGAATAATGTATCATTCAGAATGGAAGGCAGCGATTCAGCGTCCTTTTTATTACTTGACAGTGCTTGTGGCATTTCAATGGGCATGTTTCCAAGCTTCTATTAAAATAAGTTTTCTTTGCAAGAGCAGAAAACTGCATTTCCTTTCAAATCATTTCCGCTGGCTGTATGTTACAAGACAAAAATTAAATTTGCTACAAGACACCACAATAATAAAATACCCACTTTTTTCAGACATAATATAAATGCTGCTGTCACCTGACGTACTTGAATTATTTTGGACTCTAATAACACGTATTTTGTCTCAGCTGACCAACAAAAATAAACAAAGAACTAAACAATTTTTACTCCCTTTGAGCAGAGAAAGCTTTAAAGAGTCACTGTACTTTCTCACAATTTCAACTTTCAATTTCAATTTAGAATGGTTTAACTGACAAATTTCGAAATCATTAGATTGTGATCAGTTCAAGGTAGGCACACTCTTATCCAGGATTGTATCGGGAAAAGCGTTTTTATTTAAAACTTCTATATAAACTTGCATGTACTCCTTTACTAGGTCAAAATAAAAATACATAAAATCATGAGTAGTGGAATTGTTAAATCGATAAATAATGGAAATAAATCATATAACAATATAAAATATGTAGGATTAGACGATAAAAAGATGATAAAAAATATATGATAAAGAATAGTCCCAGAATATTAATTAGTGTGCGCAAATATAGAATATGTTCCCAAAGTTTCTTGATGGCAAGTGTTATATGAATCTTATGAATAGCCACTAACAATATTCTTTTGGCTGTGTACAGCAGAGCCCAAGTCTCACTAAGTAGTTATTGGGTAACAGTCAATGTAATAGATGGAATATAATTATGGCATTCATATGCTTAGTATTTTCAGCAATCGCTAATATGGCTCTTCAATGGGAGTGAGCTTTAATGTTTGTTTTGTTAGTTGTAAGAAATGTTCTCCAGTTATACTGGGTACTTTACCCTTCCTCGATTCTTGCTGTCCCCTTCTTCAGTTGTTCCGTTCGTTCCTCCTTAGTTGTGCGCTCCTGCAGTGCGTGCTCTTTTGTTGGCGTCTCACGTGGCACGCTACTTTGAAATTGGAGCGGGAGTTGTGTATTTTTTGCGTACTCTTTTGCGTACTTTTTCTGTACGCTATCCAGCTGTACCGCAATTAGCGTACTCTTTTCTGTATGCTATGCGGTTGTACCGTGATTTGCTGCTCCTTTTGGATTCAAGTCCCGTCTCTCTTTTGGGGATAGATATAAGAAATATTTGGCATTCTTGTCTCGCAGACCAGACCCAATTTCTTGCATTAGTCACTCCTATGCACCTCACATTCATCAACTAAGGTGGTGAGCACTATATTATTTATACTAAATTTCGAAATTGCAAAAAATATATGCCTGCATCTGACTCAAAAAAGCTGTAGAGTAATGGCCACTAGGGGTCTCATTTCCACCTAAGTTGCAGTCCACTGGCTGTTGTCAGACAAAATCTGTCCCAGGTAACACAGTTAAAAAGGTGGATGAGGGGAGTGTGAAGGGGGGGGGGGGCGCTGTGGAGTGGAGATTCTGAGCCTGCTTTTATGCTACTTCTGAACATTGCAGAAACCGCCCTCCTTTCTGTTATTTTGATCTCCTCCTATCTGTTCTGTGATCTCCAGAGCTAAAAACAAACATAGTGAGAAGTATGTAAAGTGAGGTCACTGCATACAGTGCTGGCAGAAGGGTGATACTCCCTGCTTCTGAATGAAATGCATCTAACTGTGCAGCTGAAACAGGGAATATCATATGGCTGAAGAAACATTAGGGAAACCCAAAAGACACCCATTTCTTCACAATTATGATTGTACAAAGAGGCACAGCCATTATGAAAACTTTTTGTGAAAACTCAGGTATGGTTTAAAGGGAACCTGTCATCAACTTTATGCTCCCCATACTAACAGCAGAATAGAGTACAGACAGGCGAGTTGATTTCAGCGGTCTGTCATTTCTAAGTTAAAAGTAAGTGGTTGCCGAGAACCAACATCACAATTATTTCAAACTAGGCCACCTGAGAAGAGTCATGGTTATTCATGAATTCCTGCTCTCCCCGCCCACCATCTGATAAGTGACAGTCTTCTACCTAGTTTTCTCCCTTTCTCTCTAGGAGAGAACTGCCAGTCATCAGCAGATGGGTGAGGAGAGCAGGACATTAGGAATAACCATGACTCTTCTCAGGTAGATTTGACTCTTTTCAAGGCCTGTGCTGCAATGATTATGATGCTGGTTCTCAGCAACCACTTACTTTTAGCTCATGAGTGACACATTGATGCAATCAGCATTTCTGTCACTAATTTATTCTGCCCTCAGTGAGGTCACCATAAAGTTGATGACAGGTTCCCTTTAAGATGGTATTCATTGTTCTTCTTCTTAACTATTTTGTCTGTTCATGCAACATTGAGAATATCTGAGTCCTTTCCGTCGTGTGATTAAACCCAAGTCTTACCTTTTTGGGAAGGCATAGTTAATGTTTTATTAAGGATACTGAAATTCACATTGAAAGGTAGATCATTGTAAAGTTGCCTAACAAGGCAAAGTTCAGTGTATGTGTGTGCATTTCCTTGCCACAGAAAAACTGACGTCTGTTAAATGTACTAAGGCTGGCTTCACATATATCAGTTGTAGCTGGCCAGTTGTTTATGCCTGAGCAAGGGGATGTATGCTTTCATAGCTAGGGTGATGAGGTGAGCAATGTGCAATATAAACTATTTGCACTAGAATTTAGACCCCTTTGCATGTGTATATAGACATATTTAGGAAAAAAAGTTGCAAATGAGTAAAAAGTTGCACTTCTACTTTGCACATAACCAGATATGTGACATAATTTTAGCTTGTGTTAATGTAAATGGCAGTGATGTACAGTACGCTTTATCAAATACTGTAGAATACATACATTCATAAATGTGTCAAAATATCAATGCATAATCCTAGTGTTGCTAAAATTACACCAAAATTACAAAATGGCTCTTTTTACACTTGTCACTTTCCTGTCCCCCTGAACTAACGTTCACTCTAAATTCTCCGCTAAATCTGTCTTCATAAACCTGAAGATGGACTGAAAGCTCACTTAAAGATCAGATTACAGTTGTTCACATATATCCATATGTCCTATATATCAAAATTGCTGCAACAGCTAATAGTAAGTGTTATATCTACCCCAAGTCAGCGCTGGACTAGGGTATATGCAAATATTACATACCTTCAATGGAGGCAAATTACATGACTGCCACATGACCCTGTGGGAGGGAGCCCAACCCTGAACTCAATCTTCTCTTTCTGATGTGAAAGCACTTCAATTTTCATGCAGCCACCACTAGGGGGAGTTTAGATGATTACAGCTTCCAATTCAGTCAATTGTAACTCAATACATTTCTATACAGTGAACTCTCCCTAGTGGTGGTTGCATGCAGCCAGCTTGGCAATAGATAGGAAGCAGGAGTATTTATGCCAGTTGTCTGGTGTGAATGCATTGAGAAATATGATTGCTAGAATGACTGCCATATTTATGAAGCACTTGTTCTACTTTACATACATAGAAGTTGGATAAGGGTGACCTTTCTTTATTACAATTTTTTAACTAAATTATTTTCCACTTAATAGAAAAAAGTACAATGTACATTTATTTGATACTTGAAATGTTCTAATATGGATTCTGCGTTTCCTAGGTGTGACTGACACATATGTATTGGTAAACTGGTGTTAAAGGTGTGCCCATACTATGTTTTGCTGTGGGGCTGTAGGAGATCTGTGTATGCCCCTGACACTACCTATTCATTTTAAGGCTTCGAAGACGCAGCAATGTTTTAGGGTACAGTTACACATAATTTACAAAACAATTGTGTGTCATATGCTGGGGAAATCCATAGCCTAATTTAACATGCTGTGGATTTAAAATCCTCACTGCAGGTCAAAACAATTGCTTCTCAATAAATTAGAATGGCATTGAAAAGTTAATTATTTCAGTAAGTCAATTCAAAAAGAGAAACTCCTATATAGATTAATTACATACAGAATGATCTATTTCAAGTGTTTATTTCTTTTAATGTTGATGATTATGGCTTACAGCTAATGAAAATCCAAAAGTCAGTATCTTAGAAAATTAGAATATTGTGAAAGAGTTCAATATTGCACACTCAGCAAGGTTTCCTAAGCCTTTAAATGGTCCCTCAGTCTGGGTCAGTAGGTTACACAATCATGGAGAAGACTGATGGCTTGACCGTTGTCCAGAAGACAGTCATTGACACCCTTCACAAGGAGGGGAAGCCACAAAAGGTCATTGCTAAAGAAGCTGGATCCAAGCATATTAATGGAAAGTTGAGTGGAAGGAGAAAGTGGGGTAGAAAAAGTTGTACAAGCAACAGGGATAACCACAGCCTTGAAATGATTGTCAAGAAAAGACCATTCAAGAATTTAGGGGAGAATCACGAGGAATGGACTGTGGCTGGCAGTCCATTCCATGCGCTACAATAAATTCCTTGTGTCAAGCCACTCATGACCCAGACACAACGTCAGAAGCGTCTTACCTGGGCTAAGAAGAAAAGGGCCTGGACTGTTGCTCAGTGGTCCAAAGGCCTGTTTTCAGATGAAAGTAAATTTTGTATTTCATTTAAAAATCAAGGTCCCAGAGTCTGTAGAGTGGAGGGGCACTCAATCCAAGTTGCTTGAGGTCCAGTGTGAAGTTTTCACAGTCAGTGATGGATTGGGAAGCCCTGTCATCTGCTGGTATTGGTCCACCATCTTGCTTGCCTTCTGCTGACAAGCTTTATGTAGATGCCGATTTCATTTTCCAGCAGGACTTGGCACGTGTCCACACTGCCAAAAGTATCAATGTCCGGTTTAATTTCCACTGTATAACTGTGTTCGATCGGCCAGCAAACTTGTCTGACCTAAATCCCATAGAGAATCTATGGGGTATTGTCAAGAGGAAGATGAGAGACACCATACCCAACAATGCAGATTAGCTGGAGGCCGCTATCAAAGTAACTGGGGCTTCCATAACACCTCAGCAGTGCCACAGGCACATACTTTTTAGTAGGACAATATTTTTGTATTAAAAATCATTTCTTTAATAGTCTTATACAGTATTCTAATTTTCTGAGATACTGACTATTGGGTTTGCAATAGCTGTAAGTCATAATCATCAACATTAACAGAAATAAACACTTGAAATAGATACCGCATTTTTCACTTCATAAGACGCACTTTTTCCCCCGAAAAGTAGGGGGAAAATTGCGGTGCGTCTTATAAAGCGAATACAAGTGAGCGCTTCCATTATGGAAGCGCTCACTTGTATGTTTTAACTGCGGCACCCCCATCAGACCTCAGATCAGCCCACCCAGCCCCATAACAATAAAATAAAAACCTCTCTTACCTGTCCTGCGCTCCTCTGGCTTCCCGGGCTGGCGCTGTCCTGACTGCGTACATATTTTTATGGGGCTGGGTGGGCTGATCTGAGGTCTGATGGGGGCACAATGGGCTGTTCTGAGGTCTGATGGGGGCACACTGGGCTGATCTGAGGTCTGATGGGGGCACAATGGGCTGATCTAAGGTCTGATGGGGGAACACTGGGCTGATCTGAGGTCTGATGGGGGCACACTGGGCTGATCTGAGGTCTGATGGGGGTCTGATGTGAAATTTATGGGGGGTCTGATGAAAAATATTTTTTTCTCATTTTCCTACTCTAAAATCTGGGGTGCGTCTTATCTTCGGTTGTGTCTTATAAAGCAAAAAATATGGTAACTCTGTGTGTCATGAATCTATATATGAGTTTCACTTTTTGAATTGAATTACTGAACTAAATGAACTGATGATATTGATATGATATTGATAATATAGAATTATATTCTAATTTAATGAGATGCACCTGTATATGATGTTTTATTTTGTTTGTTTTTTTTTTTAGGGAAAAAATGATTAGTTACCACAAAGCGTGACAAAATTCGGATTTGTTGGGAATCAAATTTTTCCTAAACTTAGAATTGAATTCCACTTGGGATGCTTCAATTCACTCAACACTAGTAACTAGTAACATAGTTTATAAGGCCGAAAAAGATATCTGTCCATCCAGTTCGGCCTGTTTTCCTACAAGTTGATCCAGAGGAAGGCAAAAAAACCCTGTGAGGTAGAAGCCAATTTTCCCCACTTTAGGGTAAAAAATTCCTTCCCGACTCCAATCAGAATTACTCCCTGGATCAACGACCTATCTCTTGTAACTATAACCTGTAATATTGTTACCCTCCAGAAATACATCCAGGCCTCTCTTGAACTCTTTTAGTGAACTTACCATCACCACCTCCTCAGGCAGAGAGTTCTATAGTCTGACTGCTCTTACCATAAAGAATCCTCTTCTATGTTTGTGTACAAACCTTCTTTCCTCCAGACGCAGAGGATGTCCCCTCGTCACAGTCCTGGGGATAAATAGATCATTGGAGAGATCTCTGTACTGGCCTCTGATATATTTATACATAGTTATTAGATCTCCCCTCAGTTGTCTTTTTTCTAAAGTGAATAAGCCTAATTTTAATAATCTTTCTGGGTAGTGTAGTCCACCCATTCCGGTTATTACTTTAGTTGCCATCCTCTGAACCCTCTCCAGCTCTGCTATGTCTGCCTTGTTCACAGGAGCCCAGAACTGTACACACTACTCCATGTATGGTCTGACTAGTGATTTGTAAAGTGGCAGGACTATGTTCTCATCATGGGCATCTATGCCTCTTTTGATGCAACCCATTATCTTATTGGCCTTGGCAGCAGCTGTCTGACACTGATTTCTACAGCTTAGTTTGCTGTTCACTAAAATTCCTAGGTCCTTTTCCATGTCAGAGTTACCAAATATTTTACCATTTAGTATGTACTGGTGTTTGCATTATTCTTTCCCATATGCATAACCTTACATTTGTCAGTGTTAAACCTCATCTGCCACTTCTCTGCCCAAGCCTCCAGTCTATTCAGATACATCTGTAGCAGTGTACTGTCCTCTTCTGTGTTAATTACTTTACACAGTTTAGTGTGATCTGCAAAAATTGATATTTTACTGTGCAAGCCTTCTACAAGATCATTAATAAATATATTGAAGAGAATAGGGCCTAATACTGACCCCTGTGGTACCCTACTAGTTACAGTGACCCAATCTGAATATGTGCCGTTAATAACCACCCTCTGTTTTCTATCACTGAGCCAGTTACTTACCCACATACAGACATTTTCTCCCAGGCCAAGCATTCTCATTTTGTATACTAACCTTTTATGTGGTACCGTGTCAAATGCTTTGGAGAAGTCCAGATATACGACATCCATTGATTCGCCGCGGTCCAGTCTAGAACTTACCTCCTCATAGAAACTGATTAAATTGGTTTGACATGACCGATCCCTCATGAAGCCATGCTGATATGGAGTTATTTGCTTATTTTCATTGAGGTACTCCAAGATAGCATCTTTTAGAAAACCCTCAAACAGTTTACCCACGACAGAGGTTAAACTTACCGACCTATAGTTCCCGGGCTCTGTTTTTGGACCCTTTTTGAATATTGGCACCACATTTGCTATGCGCCAATCCTGTGGAACACCCCCTGTCAGTATAGAGTCCTTAAATATCAGAAATAAGGGTCTGGCCATGACATCACTTAATTCTCTTAGGATACGGGGGTGTATGCCATGCGGTCCTGGCGATTTGTCTATTTTAATCTTTTTAAGACTCCGCTGTACTTCTTCCTGGGTCAGACAGGGCACTTTTAAAGGGGAATTTACTTTTATATTCTGCATTTCATCTGACAGATTATTTTCCTCAGTGAATACAGTGGAGAAAAAGGTATTTAGTAGCTTTGCTTTCTCCTCATCGCTCTCTGCAACTCCCCCCTCATTACTCTGTAAGAGGCCGACACCTTCAGGTTTATACTTTTTACCATTTATATAATTAAAGAACATTTTAGGGCTAGTTTTACTCTCTTTGGCGATTAATCTCTCGGTCTCTAGTTTGGCTGTTTTTATTTGTCTTTTACATATTCTATTTTTTTCCTGATAGTTTTTCAATGCTTCCTCGCTCCCCTCCTGTTTTAGTGATTTAAATGCTTTATTGTTTGTCATTTATTGCTTTCTTTACAGTTCTGTTTATCCACATTGTTTTTTTCTTGTTCCTTAACCTTTTATTCCCATAAGGTATGTACAGTGCCTTGCGAATGTATTCGGCCCCCTGGAACTTTTCAACCTTTTGCCACATTTCAGGCGTCAAACAAAAAGATATAACATTTTAAATTTTTGGTGAAGAATCAACAACAAGTGGGTCACAATTGTGAAGTAGAACAAAATTTATTGGATCATTTAAACTTTTTTTGTAATAACAAAACTGAAAAGTGGGGCGTGCAAAATTATTCGGCCCATTTACTTTCAGTTCAGAAAACTCACTCCAGAAGTTCATTGAGGATCTTTGAATGATCCAATGTTGTCCTAAATGACTGATGAAGATGAATAGAATCCACCTGTGTGTAATCAAGTCTCCGTATAAATGCACCTGCTCTGTGATAGTCTCAGGGTTCTGCATCATGAAGACCAAGGAACACACCAGGCAGGTCCGTGATACTGTTGTGGAGAAGTTTAAAGCCGGATTTGGATACCAAAAGATTTCCCAAGCTTTAAACATCCCAAGGAGCACTGTACAAGCGATCATATTGAAATGGAAGGAGTATCAGACCACTGCAAATCTACCAAGACCCGGCCATCCCTCTAAACTTTCATCTCAAACAAGGAGAAGACTGATCAGAGATGCAGCCAAGAGGCCCATGATCACTCTGGATGAACTGCAGAGATCTACAGCTGAGGTGGGAGAGTCTGTCCATAGGACAACAATCAGTCGAACACTTCACAAATCTGGCCTTTATGGAAGAGTGGCAAGAAGAAAGCCATTTCTCAAAGATATCTATCAAAAGTCTCGTTTACAGTTTGCCACAAGCCACCTGGGAGACACACCAAACATGTGGAAGAAGGTGCTCTGGTCAGATGAAACCAAAATCCAACTTTTTGGAAACAATGCAAAACGATATGTTTGGCGTAAAAGCAACACAGCTCATCACCCTGAACACACCATCCCCACTGTCAAACATGGTGGTGGCAGCATCATGGTTTGGGCCTGCTTTTCATCAGCAGGGACAGGGAAGATGGTTAAAATTGATGGGAAGATGGATGGAGCCAAATACAGGACCATTCTGGATGAAAACCTGTTGGAGTCTGCAAAAGAATTGAGACTAGGACGGAGATTTATCTTCCAACAAGACAATGATCCCAAACATAAAGCAAAATCTACAATGGAATGGTTCAAAAATAAACGTATCCAGGTCTTAGAATGGCCAAGTCAAAGTCCAGACCTGAATCCAATTGAGAATATGTGGAAAGAGCTGAAAACTGCTGTTCACAAACACTCTCCATCCAACCTCAAAGAGCTCGAGCTGTTTTGCAAGGAAGAATGGGCAAGAATTTCAGTCTCTAGATGTGCAAAACTGATAGAGACATACCCCAAGCGACTTGCAGCTGTAATCGCAGCAACACAGTATTAATGCAAGGGGGCCGAATAATTTTGCACGCCCCACTTTTCAGTTTTATTATTAAAAAAAAAGTTTAAATGATCCAATAAATTTCGTTCCACTTGACATTTGTGACCCACTTGTTGTTGATTCTTCACAAAAAATTTAAAATTTATATCTTTTTGTTTGAAGCCTGAAATGTGGCAAAAGGTTGAAAAGTTCCAGGGGGCCGAATACTTTCGCAAGGCACTATACCTCTCACAATTAGATATTAGGATGCTTTTAAAAATATCCCATTTTGTGGCTGTATTTTTATTTTTGAGGACTTTGTCCCAGTTAGTTAGGCCTATGGCCTCTCTTAGTTGGCTAAATTTAGCTTTTTTGAAGTTTGGTATTTTTGTTCCTCCCTGAAGAAACGCTCTTTTGAATGACAGTTGGAAGGTTATTATATTATGGTCACTATTTCCCAGGTGTCCCCCAACCTACACATCTGTTGTTCTGTTAGGTCTATTGGTTAATACAAAGTCCAGTATGGCCATCCCTCTAGTCGGGTACTGAACCAGTTGGGAAAGGTAATTGTCTTTGGTTATTTCCAAGAATCTGTCTCCTTTATGAGATATACAGGTTTCAGTTTCCCAGTCTATATCTGGGTAGTTGAAATCCCCCATAATAACGACCTCATTATGTTTTGCCGCCTCGTCTATTTCATTTAGAAGTAGATTTTCTGTGGACTCTGGTATATTAGGTAGTTTATAATAAAGTACTTTTAGTATTTTATTATTGTTTTTGGCTCCATTTATTTCTACCCACAGTGACTCCACATCTTCATGTCCTTCACTTATATCTTCTCGGAGTGTGGGCTTTACACAGGACTTTACATAAAGGCAGACCCCTCCCCCTTTCCGGTTTTGGCGATCCTTTCTAAACAGACTGTAACCCTGTACGTTAACTGCCCAGTCATAGCTATCATCCAGCCATGTCTCAGTTACTCCCACTATGTCATAGTCCTCCTCACACATCACTAATTCCAGTTCACCAGTTTTATTAGTTAGGCTTCTGGCATTAGTGTACATACAGTTAAAAGGTTTATATATATTTTTTCCCCTACACCTTTCCTTCTGCACTGTTCTAGTTCCTCCTTTCATTCCTCCCCCAGTTCCATTACCTTGCCCCAGGTCTCTATCTGCACTATCTTCCCCATCTATAATGTAGTTAACCTCCCCCCAGTCCCAAGTTTAAACACTCCTCCAGCCTTCTAGCCATCTTCTTCCCCAAAACAGCTGCCCCTTCCCGATTGAGGTGCAGCCCATTGAGAAATATGATGTTCAGAATGAGCGTATACAGGGCCGGCCTTTGGGGTGTGCGACCTGTGCGGTTGCACAGGGCGCTTCACTCCCAGCAAGTTAAGGGTGCGCCCTGCCAGAGCGCCCCCTTAATGGCCCGGCCTGCTCCTGTACAGCGTCTTGTGCCCCCCTCAGACCTCAGATCAGCCCACCCAGCCACTTTAAAAAAAACATACTTACCTGTCCTGCGCTGCCGATGCCATCAGGTTCCGTGCTCCACTGTCTTCCCTGCCGGCGCTCACTATGACCTGACGCAGCGTCAATGGGGGCACATTGTGTTGATCTGAGGTCTGATGAGGGCACAAGACGCTGATCTGAGGTCTGATGGGGGCACAAGACGCTGATCTGAGGTCTGAGGGGGGCACAAGACGCTGATCTGAGATCTGATGGGGGCACAAGACGCTGATCTGAGGTCTGATGGGGGCACAAGACGCTGATCTGAGGTCTGAAGGGGGACACAAGATGTTGATCTGAGGTCTGATGGGGCACAAGACGCTGACCTGAGGTCAGATGGGGGCACACTGTGTTGATCTGAGGTCTGATGGGGCACAAGAAGCTGATCTGAGGTCTGATGGGGGCACATTGTGTTGATCTGAGGTCTGATGGGGGCACAAGACGCTGATCTGAGGTCTGATGGGGGCACAAGACGCTGATCTGAGGTCTGATGGGAGCACAAGATGTTGATCTGAGGTCTGAGGGGGGGCACAAGACGCTGGTCTGAGGGGGGCACAAGACCCTGATCTGAGGGGGGCACAAGACGTTGATCTGAGGTCTGATGGGGGCACATTGTGTTGATCTGAGGTCTGAGGGGGGGCACAAGACGCTGGTCTGAGGGGGGCACAAGACCCTGATCTGAGGGGGGCACAAGACGCTGATCTGAGGTCTGATGGGGGCACAAGACGCTGATCTGAGGTCTGATGGGGCACAAGACGCTGATCTGAGGTCTGATGGGGGCACAAGACGCTGATCTGAGGTCTGATGGGGGCACAAGACGCTGATCTGAGGTCTGATGGGGCACAAGACACTGATCTGAGGTCTGATGGGGGCACAAGACGCTGATCTGAGGTCTGAAGGGGGACACAAGATGTTGATCTGAGGTCTGATGGGGGCACAACACGCTGATCTGTGGTAGTACCACATTATCAGTACTAGTGTTATCTGTGATTTTACACAGGACTGCAGGTAACACTACTACATTTTCTATACTCAGATAGCCATCACCGTGTTACCTCTACAGTTACAAAGGACTGCAGGGGACATCTACTATATTATCTATACACAGATCGTTATCACTCTGTAAGGGGGCCCTCTGAGACTTTATCGCCCAAGGGCCCACCTGAACCTGGAGCCGGCCCTGGGCTGGGACTCAGAGGGTGATAGGGGAAAGTTAGCGGCTGCACTGCTGTAAGTAAGTGCCCCCAAACAACGTGATGACCGGGGGGGGGGGTTTAATTGGGAGCGGGACTATATACTTAAGGCCCCATCCATATACTTAAGGCCCCATCCTTATTTTATATACTTAAGGCCCCATCCTGTATAGGATAATAGAGATGGCAGTCATGGCACACATAACTCACACATGATTAAACACCAGTGAGGGGTTTAGTGATGTGAGCTATGTGTGTGCCATCTCCATTATCCCATACAGGAAAATATAGTGACAGTATTAAAAGTCAGACTGTATGGAGCTATAAATACAGTGCAGAGATATATAGAGAATAGAGTTATATAGGACAGTATAGAGAGCTATAAATACAGTGTAGATATATATATATATATATATATATATATATATATATATATATATATATATATATATATACACACACATATATATATATACACACACATATATACACTGTCCTACTCTATATATCTCTGCACTGTATTTATAGCTCTATACTGTATGACGTTAGCACTGTCACTATATTTTTCTGTATGGGATAATGGAGATGGGATGGCACACATACTTCTTTAAGTAAATATATATATAAATATGGGGGGGGGGCTCCGAGATAAAGTTTCGCACAGGGCGCTATCTACCCTAAGGCCGGCCCTGAGCGTATATATATATTTAGCTCCTGTTATGCTTTTTCCGACATAAAAGTCAGATAAAAGTGGGTATGGCAGAGGTGACTTATCAGAAATCTTGGGTATTGCACTTTGTGCCTGGGAGTGGTTGACACAAGGTACTGGGAAACTGATTGGGGTCAGTTTAAGATCCATGTACATCCTCTGCCTACTTGAATTAGTAAACTGATGTGATAACATCCACATGGCAGCTATAAGCATGCCACCTTCTATTCATTTCATAATTAAATTATAATATGGCATTTTTTAAAAATTACCGTATGAATGGAAATGCAGTTTTGGTTCAGAATTCTTAAGAACATCAGATAATTTTCTTAAGCAATCATTTACTTTCTACCAGCAAATAATACCTGATGCTAAGCATACAACTCAAACAGAATACGAGAAAAACAGGTTAGAAATGTATTTGTCAATCGCATTTCATAACCCAAAACATATTTTAAAGCTGGTTATTCATCTCTCCATTATGTTACATGGTTTTTTACACTTTGTATCCATGAGGCCTGGATCTCTGGAGCAGAAAGGACACCACGAATAATTACACATGAAAGTTAATAGACTTGAAATGATTGTAGCTGGCTTTTTGAGGAAAACATACACATTTATGACTCTTTACTGAGTACTTACATTGAAACACTTGCTTCATGCTTTAAAAAATATTCATAGATTTTTTTCTCTATGTTTTCATTTATTCTGCCTAATCTTCAAAAGCATAAGGTATTTTAAAAAGCTGAAACCTAGGGAATATAGCACATTGCTGAAATATGCATGAAGTGGGAATCCCAAATAGTCGCAATTAATATCACCCCATACATTAGACTTGATATCCAACCCACTTTTTAATACAGTAGCAGTTTTTGAAATATTTTGTGTTATATTTTAGACAGTCAGGTCCTATTCTGGCCTTGGAATAGAGCTATTTCTGAGACATAGTAAATATTTAAAGATATCTGGAATGTTTTTGCATGGCGTGTGAAGGAGAATATTTCAAACTTCTTGCATAGTTATACTATCATCAAAAATATTCAGTCTTTCCTTTTCCTGTGTGAACATGAATTATGTACAGACTGCATTTATAAGCATAGCCTCCTGTAGGAACCTCCTGGTGAGGATGCAAATTAAATTAAGTAACATATCATAGGACGATGAAAGAAAATCTTTTTTCATATATCATCTTTTATATTAACATAATAATAATAATATGATATGCTGCATTGTTGCTATAATAATGTCTAAGTGCAAACTAAACAGTCTAAAAATTCATCACAGAGGCTGACGCTGGATGGTAAATCTTTAGACTATCTAAACTGCTAAAGGCAGATTTACGCTGCCCAACTGAACAGGCAATTATCAGGAAGGGAGCGTTCCTTCCCAATAACTGCCTTCTCGTCAGTGGACGAACACGCTGTATTTGCATACTGCAATGATGGCTACTGCAATTGCTCTTCCTCCTACCGAGTCATTGTTTCTGGGGAGCAGATGACACACAGTAAAATCTGCAGGCCAGAAACAATGATTTATTGTACTGCATGAAAGATCATTTCACCAAGCTCTTTGCTCGTACATTCGGTGATCAGCAGCACATTTACATGGGATTATTATCGGGAAAGAGTGAACTCTGTTCACTTGAATGGAGCTTAGCCCCGCCCAGGCCAGTGATACTAGTCGTGACATCACTGGGCCTGAGGAAAACACAGAGAAGGCCGCAGCACTCCTGTAGCACCGCTGTCTTCTCAAGCAGCTGATCACCAGGGGTCCCAGGTGTCGGACCCCCGCCGATCTGATGCTGATGATCTATCATCAGGTTAAAGAACCCCTTTAAGCCACCTCTTCCACCACTAAATCACACTCTTTAACTCCCATCATGCTGAGGAAAAAATATTATCTGTTACACTTATAGGGCATATGTCAACAGGATCAACCTTTCTACACCAGACATAATGCCTGGTAGGGATGACCCTGCTGATTAAGAAATGCCTTTCTTCATTAAGGAGAAATAAATGTTTTTACATAAAGGCAAATATAGGGCTTAACTGCACAAAGGATTTCCCCTAGCCACTCAATGCTCCTCCGCTTGGCTTCCCTGGACACTCACCCCTTTAGCTTTATCCCTGGCCCTGTCAGTCAAGTGGAGGGGGAGTGTCCATCGAAATCGAGTGGAGGAGCTAAGGTGCACAGAGTGGCTAGGGTCCAAGTGCATTTAAGCCCTAATTTGCATATCTCTAAAAATGCTAGGGAAGATTTATTAAAGCTGGTATAAAGGAAAACTGGATTAGTTGCTCTTAGCAACCAATCAGATTCCACCTTACATTTTTCAGTGCTCCTCTGAACTCTCCCCTACTTATTTCTCCTAAAGACAGCAAGGGAAAGGAGGAAGGATGGAATATTTTTAATCAGCAGGGTTGGTGCACCAGGCATTATGGCTGGTTTAATAGGGTTGATCATGATGATCGATGCCCTATAGTAAGTGTGGAGCACATTCATACTCTGCTCTGAAATTCTGCCTCAATTTGAACCATAATTATGTGCATTTGCAATAGTAAATCTACTCCATTGTTTCTAAAAAAAAAAAAAAAAAAGAAATAGCAAGTTCAATACATAGTTAAATTTGGTCAGAATTATCAGAAATGCAGATATATCAGAAATTATCAGAAACATATTTACCCATTGCTGGACATTATGGTCCTTGGCTCATTTTGAAGACCTGATGCTTTTTTACTTACCATGTTGCTGAAATTCCATCAAAGATAGACATGCTCCATCACATTAGTCCTGTATTAACATACAGAATCAATGAATGGGCATGCTTGAAAAGTTTAAGCAAATACGTATTGGAATGGTGCCATGCTTACAGAGAACAATAGGTTTTGGGAATGAAATACTGCTTAGGTTTGTCTATGATTGTGCAGTAGAAAACTGTCTTACTGCTGACTGCAGCTACCAGTAGTATAATTAGGGTATCCTAGAGCAATGCGAGCACATATGAATATGAAACCAACACAGATGTCTTCAGCTGCCAAGCGCATATGCAACCGGTCAGCCAGTTTCATAGGTACAAATCCTTTCAAAGACTCTAACGTCTATTTTAGATTCCTTCAAGACTAAGGCTAGTTTCACACTAGCGGCACACTGATCCGGCAGGTGAACAGCCCCTCCGGATCCGTGCTGCCGCAGGTGCACATGTGGGGCCGGAACTGCACTCCGGCCCCACACGTGTCAGACACTGTCTTGAGGCGGAGGGGGGGTTACTACAAAGGGGCATGTGCAGGGTAAAGCCAAGATTACCTGTCCCAGCAGCTCCAGATGAGACGGACACTACAGGAGGAGGAGGACGGCGCGCACAATGGGAATATTCCCCACAGCGCCCCCTGCTGGAGGGAGGAGGGAGATGAGGCGGCTGAGAGGGAAAAGTGCAAGGTGACGGATCCGTCATGAACAGTGTTCCCTGTAAGCCCGCGCAGCTTACTTTGTGCCTCTGGTCATGTCCTGTCCTGGCCCGCTCACCGCCACAGCCTGGACTTTATTGTGCATGCCTGTTCCGATAGAGAAGCCCTGCTGTGGTGGGCTCGAAACAGGCATACACCATACTTCCCTTAACGTCCTGACGTTAGCTCGTCAGGACGTTCCTGTGCGGCGCTCCCAGCAGGCCCCGCCTCCTCCCTAATGCCGCGATTCTGGACATGGAGAACCAATGCAGCGCGGCAACAGGAAAAAGAAGAAGAGAGAACAAGGCCATAGCCCCCTCCAAAGTGTGGACGTGGCGTCTGAGATCCCCCAAGGGCCAAGTAACTGTAAGTATTCATGTGTGTTTGTGTGTGAGTATACTCTATGCAACACAATACATATACAGTATACCTCTACACTGTGTATATACTGTACATTGTACAGCATGGCACAGAGGATATATTGTCATGGTGTAATCGCCATGCATTTGCTGTAGAGTATACATTATAATCCCTGTACCATGCTATACAATGTACAGTATAATCCCTACATCATGCTGTATAATATACAGTATAATCCATACACTATGCTGTATAATATACAGTATAATCCATACACTATGCTGTATAATATACAGTATAATCCATAAACTATGCTGTATAATATACAGTATAATCCATACACCATGCTGTATAATATACAATATAATCCGTACACCATGCTGTATTATATACAGTATAATCCATACACCATGCCGTATAGTATACAGTATAATCCGTACACCATGCTGTATAATATACAGTATAATCTGTACATCATGCTGTATAATATACAGTATAATCCATACACCATGCTGTATAGTATACAGTATAATCTGTACACCATGCTGTATAATATACAGTATAATCCATACACCATGCTGTATAATATACAGTATAATCCATACACCATGCTGTATAATATACAGTATAATCTGTACACTATGCTGTATAATAAACAGTATAATCTGTACACCATGCTGTATAATATACAGTATAATCCATACACATGCTGTACAATATACAGTATAATACCTACACCATGCTGTACAATGTACATTGCATACCGTATAATATACAGTATAATCCATACACCATACCGTACAATATACAGTACACCTACACGCTGGGGTTATGCTATATATTGTATGGCATGGTTTATGAACTATACTGTATATTATACAGCATGGTGTATGGATTATAATGTATATGTTAGGACATGGTGTACGGATTATACTATATATTATACAGCATGGTGTACGGATTATACTGTATATTATATAGCATGGTGTAGGGATTATACTGTGTATTATACAGCATGGTGTATGGATTATACTGTATATTATACAGCATGGTGTATGGATTATACTGTATACTATACAGCATGGAGTATGGATTATACTGTATACTATACAGCATGGTGTATGGATTATACTGTATATTATACAGCATGGTGCACGGATTATACTTTATACTATACAGCATGGTGTACAGAATATACTGTATATTATACAGCATGGAGTACGGATTATACTGTATATTATACAGCATGGTGTAGGGATTATACTGTATATTATACAGTATGGTATACGGATTATACTGTATACTATACAGCATGGTGTACGGATTATACTGTATACTATACAGCATGGTGTAGGGATTATACTGTATATTATACAGCATGGTGTAGGGATTATACTGTATATTATACAGCATGGTGTAGGGATTATACTGTATATTATACTGCATGGTGTACAGATTATACTGTATACTATACAGCATGGTGTACGGATTATACTGTATATTATACAGCATGGTGTACAGATTATACGGTATATTATACGGCATGGTGTACGGATTATACTGTATATTATACAGCATGGTGTACGGATTATACTGTATATTATACAGCATGGTGTAGGGATTATACTGTATATTATACGGCATGGTGTAGGGATTATACTTAGAGATGAGCGAGCATACTCGTCCGAGCTTGGTGCTCGTTCGAGTATTAGGGTACTCGTAAGTGCTCGCTGCTCGGACGAGTATCTCTCCATGCTCGAGGAAATGGCAACCTCCGCATCGTGCTTTTTTGGCGCCTATAAACTCAGCCAATCACAAGCCAGGAGACTCTGCGGTACACCCAGCATCACGTGGGGCCCTTACATGTCGATAGCAGGGGTTGGCTGGCCTGATCAGGTGACCCTGGAATATACTAGTGACTGGCCGCGGTGCTCGGCTCAGATGCTGCCTGGATGTCGTTAGGGATAGAGCTGCTGCGTTTCAGGGAGAGTGTTAGGGCCTGCATTTAGTTCTTTGTTAGGCAGGAATCACCCACAAAGAACCCAACAGCCCTTCTAAGGGCTACAAGAAATTTTTTTTTTGTCTCCTGGCTTGGCTGGCTGGCTGGCACTAGTAGTGCAGCTATCACCATATATAACCCTTTTTTCTTTTATTGTTATATCTCAGTGATACAAATCCATTTCATACAGCAATGTGGAACCATTCTGTGTGTCACAGTTCAGCTGTCTACTCACTACAATCCGTATTTTCTGTCCAGGTGACACATTCTGTACGTCACTTAATCCAACAAGGTCTTTTGCTGTCACGTATATAGCTTGATCAAAAAAATCTCTGTGCGACATTTGTCTGGGTCGCAGTCAAAATAGCCACCATTAACAGGGTGTGAGTTAGGTCTACGATAGTTTCTGCACGTCACGTTCCAAAAAAAAAACAAAACAACAAAAAAAATATATAAAAAAAATATATAAAAAAATTAGTTTTTTTGCTGTTTTAGCTCAGTGATACAAATCCATTTCACACAGCAGTGTGGAACCATTCTGTGTGTCACAGTTCAGTACACTCACTACAATCCGTATTTTCTGTCCAGGTGACACTTTCTTTACGTCACTTAATTAAACCAGACTGAACAGGTTTGTGGGTTTCAGTACACCAGGCCCATTTATTTTTTATTTTTTATATAATACACTTATATACAGAAAATGTTGAACCCCAGGGCTAAGGGTCGAGGACGAGGGCGTGGGCGTGGGCATTCAATTACTGCAGGGGGCAGAGGCCGTGGTCCTGGGCAGGGTGAGACAGTACCTGCTGATGAGGGAGCAGGGGAACGCCGCAGAGCTACACTCCCTAGCTTCATGTCTCAACTTACAGGGACACGTGGTAGAGGACTGTTGAAACCACAACAGTGCGAACAGCTGATGTCGTGGATTGCGGACAATGCTTCAAGTAATTTGTCCACCAGTCAGTCTTCCACACAGTCCACCCACGTTACCCAAGGGAGCACTCCTCTGGCTCCTCCACCTCAACCTCCTTCCCCCCAGTCTGCCCCCTCCCACGAAAATTTGGAATGCGATCCGGCATACTCTCAGGAACTGTTTTCTGGACCCTTCCCAGAGTCACAAACCACTTCTCAGGTTGCTGCTGCCCTCGTTCCCGATACCCAAGTTTTCCAACTGTCGCAGTCTGTGGGTGATGATGGTGATGATGATGATGACAATGTTGAGTTAGTGGAAAAAGTCGGTAAAGAGGTGTCGGACGATGAGGAGACACGGTTTTCAGACAGTGGTGAAGTTGTTGTCAGGGCAGGAAGTCCGAGGGGGGAGCAGACTGAGGAATCGGAGGATGACGAGGTGACTGACCCAAGCTGGGTTGATATGTCGAGTGAAGACAGTGCTTCTGAGGCGGAGGCGAGTGCTGCACCAGAACAGGTTGTAAGAGGCAGTGGTGTGGCCAGAGGGAGAAGCAGGGCCAGAGTTGGTGCATCAGCAGCAACTGTATCACGTAGTGAAGCTCCCGTGGCGAGGCCTAGAGGTTCGCAAGTCTGGAGGTTCTTTAAAGAAAGTGAGGATGACCGACGGACTGTGGTGTGCAACCTGTGCCACACCAGGATCAGCAGGGGTGCCACCACTACTAGCCTAACCACCACTAGCATGCGCAGGCATATGAGTGCTAAACACCCCACTCAATGGAACCAAGGCCATTCACCACCTCCTGTGGGTCACACCACTGCTCCTTCCCCTGTGTCACTCGCTGCCTCTGCTAGTCAACCCCCTGCATCACTCGCTGCCTCTGCTAGTCAACCCCCTGCCCAGGACCCCGGCACGAGCGCCTCCCGCCGGAAAATCACACCTTCGCCTCCACGATCCTCCACAGTGTCCACCAATGTGTCCCAGCACAGCGTTCAGCTGTCTTTACAGCAGACGCTGGAGCGCAAGAGGAAATACAGTTCCACCCACCCACATGCCCAAGCCCTCAACGTCCACATCTCCAAATTGCTTAACCTGGAGATGTTGCCCTATAGGCTGGTAGAGACCGAGGCCTTTCGCAATCTCATGGCGGTGGCTGTCCCTCGGTATTCGGTCCCCAGCCGCCACTATTTTTCCCAATGTGCCGTCCCAGCCCTACACCAGCACGTGTCAGAGAACATCCTCCGTGCCCTGACCAACGCTGTTTCTGAGAAGGTCCACCTAACCACGGACACGTGGACAAGTGCTGCTGGGCAGGGACACTATATCTCACTGACGGCACATTGGGTTAACTTGGTGGAGGCTGGGACCGAGAATGACCCTGGGGCCGCTCATGTACTGCCCACACCGAGGATTGCGGGGCCTACCTCGGTCACGGTCTCTCAGACGTACTATCCCTCCTCCTCCTCCACCGAATTACCATCTGTGGGCACGGCGCCTTCAGTCGGTAGCTCTAGGCGCAGCAGCAGTGCCGTGGGTAAGCGCCAGCAGGCGGTGCTCAAACTGCTGAGCTTAGGTGACAAAAGGCACACCGCCCAAGAGCTGTTACAGGGCATCACGGCGCAGACCGATCTGTGGCTGGCACCGCTGAACCTCAAGCGAGGCATGGTTGTGTGTGACAACGGGCGTAACCTGGTGGCGGCTCTGCAACTCGGCAGACTGACACATGTGCCATGCCTGGCCCACGTGTTCAATCTAATAGTTCAGCGGTTCCTCAAGACATACCCCAATCTGTCTGATTTGCTCACCAAGGTGCGCCGCATCTGTGCGCATTTCCGCAAGTCGAGCACAGATGCTGCCACTCTCAGGGCAGCGCAGCGCCGCCTACAACTGCCCGCTCACCGACTGTTGTGCGACGTGCCCACGGGATGGAATTCCACATTAAACATGTTATCCAGAGTTTACCAGCAGCGCAGAGCGATTGTAGACTGCCAGATGTCAACTTCCACCAGAACTGGTAGTCATGTCAGTCAGATTCCTCAAGTCTACAATGAGGAGTGGACGTGGATGTCTGATATCTGCCAGGTGTTGAGCAACTTTGAGGAGTCAACACAGATGGTCAGCGGCGATGCCGCCATTATCAGCCTCACCATCCTGCTGCTTTGCCTGTTGAAAAACTCACTGCTCAGCATCAAGTCGGATGCTTTGCGCTTGTCACAAGAGACGGTGGAGGAAAATACGTCGCTTGATAGCCAGAGCACCCTCCGGTCTGTTTCTCAGCGCGTATCGGAGGAGGGGGATGAGGAGGAAGAGGAGGAGAATGTCGGCGAGACAGAAGAGGGTACCAGTGCTCAGTCCTTAACTCTTGAGCGTGTATGGGCTGAAGAGGAGGACTTGGAGGAGGAGGAGGAGAAAATGGAGAGTCAGGCCAGTGAGGAGAGGGAATTCTTGCGTGTTGGGACTCTGGCACACATGGCAGACTTCATTTTAGGCTGCCTATCCCGTGACCCTCGCGTTAGAAGAATTTTTTCAAACACCGATTACTGGGTGTTCACTCTCCTGGACCCACGGTACAAGCAGAACCTTTCCACTCTCATCCCTGCAGAGGAAAGGAGTATGAGAGTGAATAGATATCAACAGGCCCTGGTGCACAAGCTGAAACAATTCTTCCCATCTGACGCCGCTAGCGGCAGAGGGCATGGTTCTGTGGGCCAAGTAGTGGGGGAGAGGAGCCAAGCAGGCAGCTTGTCCAGCACTGGCAGGGGAACGCTCTCCAAGGCCTTTGCCAGTTTTATGTCACCCCAGCAAGACACTGTCACCTGTCCCCAGTCTAGGAAGAGTAGGGGGGAGCTGTACAGAAAGATGGTGAGGGAGTACCTAGCTGACCATACCAACGTCCATAGCGATCACTCTGTTCCATACAACTACTGGGTTTCAAAGCTGGACACGTGGCCTGAACTGGCGCTGTACGCCTTGGAGGTGCTGGCCTGCCCTGCCGCTAGCGTGCTGTCAGAGCGGGTATTCAGTGCAGCTGGTGGCGTCATCACCGATAAGTGTATATGCCTGTCAACTGACAGCGCCGACAGGCTGACGCTTATTAAAATGAACAAAGCCTGAATTTCACCGGAATTCAAATCTCCTCCGGGGGAAAGCAGCTAAAGATTAACATTACTTATGTATCCAATTCCTCTTCTCTACTCCTCCTACTCCTCCTCCTCCATGTCGTCTTTGCCTAACGCTGACTAAAAAAACGCCATTTTTTAGAGGTCCAACTGGCACTCTTTTACCACAATTTTTCAGGAGGGCCCCCTACAGGCCCTCTGTCCAAACAATTTTTCCGGAGGTCCACCTACAGGCCCTCTGTCCAAACAATTTTTCCGGAGGTTCACCTACAGGCCCTCTCTTCAAACAATTTTTCCGGAGGTCCACCTACAGGAACTCTGTCCAAACAATTTTTCCAGAGGTCCACCTACAGGCCCTCTCTCCAAACAATTTTTCCGGAGGTCCACCTACAGGCCCTCTCTCCAAACAATTTTTCCGGAGGTCCACCTACAGGCCCTCTCTCCAGTTCCAGTTTCCAGTTTTATTTGCGCAAACTGTGTAAATTTTTTTTTGGGATAGGTGTGAAAAATAATATTACCTGCGTATCTATATTGCCCAACATTGGGTACGGTAGTAACAAGAAGACCAAACACATGCTGCCCACAGGGTTCCGCAAATTCCTGGTCCACAATGTCAAGGAGCTCGAGGTTCTGTTGATGAGCAACAAGTCCTTCTGTGCAGAAATCGCCCACAACGTCTCCTCAAAGAACCTAAAGACCATTGTGGAGAGAGCGGAACAGCTCGCCATCAAAGTGACGAACCCCAACACCAGACTGCGCAGCGAAGAGAACGAATAAATATCTCTGTGGTTATTTGTGCTAAATAAAAGTTAAATAAACACAAAAAAAAATTGATCTGTTCCTCTGCTTGATCCACCCAAGTTGAATCTGTCCCATCATGAGAAAGTCCCCCCAAAGAGTCCACAATGTAACTTGCTTCACTTTCAACTACCTCACCCCCCGAAACCTGTGTCTCGCCATTGTCCACCACCTCCTCAGACAACACTGGTAAATCCCCACTGTCAGCACACTGAGACTGCAAAAGGTCTTGCGAATTGGGGCAGAGAATGTTCTGGGGTAGCACATCAGAGAAGGGGTGGCTATGGGGTTCCAGGGAGTACGTGACCACATGCAATCTCCATCTAAAAAGTCATGCCACACTTGATCGAGCTCATAATTGACAATTGTACCGGTTGATGCTAAATTTTTAAGTTGGGGTCCTGCGTCGTCATTCTAACTACATCCGGCTGTTGTCACCACCACACACGCTAGCCCAGGGAGCACTCCTCTTGCTCTTCCAGCTCAACCTCCTTCCCCACAGCCTGCCCCCCCCCCACCTACAGGCCCTCTCTCCAAACAATTTACATCTTTTTCCTATCTTTCTCTCTCTCCAAACTATTTTTCCGGATAGCTGCCATATACGGTATTAAACTGAGTAGTATACATAGAACACATACCACACTTGATCTATACTGAACGTCACTTTTAAAAATACGTCATTTTCCTCTCTTTCTCTCATTTGTCTGGGTTGCAATTAATCAGACCAAGTCTGCCTAATCTAATAGTTTCCGTGTAATTGCTCCATACTGCACGTCTTTTTCCTCTCTTTCTCTCTCTCCAAACTATTTTTCCGGATAGGTGCCGTATACGGTATTAAACTCAGAAGAATACATACCGTACCGGTTGATGCTACAGTTTTTCCAAATCCATCCGGGTGTTGTCACCACCACACACGCTAGCCCAGGGGGCACTCCTCTGGCTCTTCCAGCTCAACCTCCTTCCCCCCAGCCTGCCCCCCACCTACAGGCCCTTTCTCCAAACAATTTACCCGGATAGGGGACGTATTAGATATTATACTGATTTTTGTTTGTTCCTCTTTTAATTGGCTCCTGACCTGTGATAGGCAGAGCATGGACACGTCCCCTTAGCTGCAGTAGAAAAGACACTCCCCTGGCCAGAGCAAGCTCTTTTTCCTTTTCCGTGTTCGAAAAATCCATGAAATATATGGTCCCAAGATAGGGGACGTATACGATTTTAAACTGAGAAGAATCGATACCACACATGCCCCACTAGGAGAATTTGGGGTAATGGTGGGATTAGGCAGCCTCAGAGGCATCCATGCATGCTGCCCCTGCTGTTTCCTGTCCATTTCCGTGGCGTTTCCATCATTTTCTGAGGTTTCCAGGTTTTCACCCAGCCTTCCCTAGGCAGAGCCTTGGTCCCCTGCAAAAATGTTCGAGTCTCCCATTGACTTCAATGGGGTTCGTTATTCGTAACGAGCACCCGAGCATCGGGAAAAGTTTGACTCGAATAACGAGCACCCGAGCACTTTAGTGCTCGCTCATCTCTAATTATACTGTATATTATACGGCATGGTACAGGGATTATACTGTATATTACACAGCATGGTGTATGGATTATACTGTATATTATACGGCATGGTACAGGGATTATACTGTATATTACACAGCATGGTGTATGGATTATACTGTATTATACGAGATGATGCAGGGGTTACACTGTATGTATTTGATGTGACAATTATCTTAGGTTTTCCTATCGCCCACCTTTGATGGTGCTGTGCCCAGCTCTGAGCCGACCCCGCTCAGCAGCTGCCCAGGCTTAGAGGGAACACTGGTCATGAACTCCATTGAAATTCAATGGAGGACGGATACGTTTACTATTGTGTCACAGCGAACGGATCCGTCCCCCTTGACTTTCATTGGGGGTCATGCCGCATCCGTCTTGTTCCGGATCCCCAGACCAGAGAGCAAACCGCAGCATGTTGCGGTTTGCTCTCTGGTCTGGAGACGCAGGTGAACTGAACGGAATGCTTTTAGGAGCATTCCGTTCACTTCAGTTACGTTTTGTCCCCATTCACAATGAATGGGGACAAAACTGAAGCGTTTTATTGTGGTATTGAGGCCCTATGATGGAACTCAATACCGGAATTAAAAAAAACGCTAATGTGAAAGTACCCTAAGTTTTAAGGAGCTACAGAGTCCCCAGTAGACTGATAAGGGAATGTCACGTGTGTTTAGTCTTCTCCTTATTATTTTCTAGTTTTCAGGTTTATATAACCTTGTTTTCTTTCATATAGCATTATATCACCTAGAAATGGGTGTTAGCGTAGACTAGACCAGATATTAGAGTCTAAGGGATTATGTATTCTTCATACTTAGCCCTGTGATGGAAGTATGTACAGTATGTACAGTACTTTTCTGGTGGGAATTCTTAGGTTGCAAACCTGAAATAACTATGAAAGAAATGGTTCAGACAGGATTCTCACTAGTGATGCTTGTTTTGGCTCATTAGGAGTCAGGACCTAATGGAATGGGTGATCTCTCCAAATTGAAGATAATACACTTTACATAAACTTTGTTAGTCCATGTTGGACCTTTTGGGCAAGAGCCTTTCATCAGGCTTAGCAGGATGAATATACGTGCCTGATGAATATACGTAAGAGCACGGTAGTGATTTCAATTTTTCATGGTGAATCAGGTGAAGTGACAGCTGGCTGTCCCATTACATTAGAGCAGGTAAAACTAACTTGTGAATTACATACAATCAGAATGCAGAAATACTAGGCTTTCTTCAAGACAGGCTTCTTTCTCAGCAGCGGATGGATAGAGACAAGTTGTAAAACAGCAACCTGCCCAAGAGGCATCATGGCACACAAAAAGTATTATGTTTTCATTCCCTTCTGACAGTTACATTTTACTGTAAAGGTGTTATACAGTATTTATTATTTACTCGTTTATTTCGCGCCAACAAATTCCGCAGCGCTTTACAATGTTATCATCACTCACAATCTAAATTCCCTATGAGTATGACTTTTAGAGTAAAGAAACATTTTATTTTTCCTTTTGGATTGGACAAATGCTATTTATAGGAGAATTGGGCATCACCTGAAAACTGATCCCATAGCATAGTTGCCAACAGTTTGGAATTTGCAGGAACTGTTGTCAGGGCTTGTATGAGCCCCATCCATAAGTGTAAATGCAGCTGTCTCCTTCACTGATGAGCAGACGCTTGTTGGGAAAGAACGATTCCTCCCGACAATTGACTACAAAATTGGCCCGTGTAAAAGGGTCTTTAGTGTGTATATTGATACAGCCATTAGTCACTGATAACACCTTCCCCGTGAACGACTTTAGAAATAGCAAAGATAAACTGTAAGTGTATAAATTAAACATTTTACGGAATCTTTTCTCACAAAACTATTTATCAATCTGCTCAACTTCTCCTCCTCTATAACATGCTGCCTGTAGATTTCACCGCATTTCGTGGTGACAGGTTCTCTCAGTGATTGACAGCCTTCCCTCTATGATTAGCTGTCACCGCCCAAATGACTCCAATGCACAAAAAGAGCAGAGGTTTAAATGAATAAATTTTTAAATAAGTTTTACTGATTTTTTCGCCAAAAAACTATATATCAATCAGCTCAGCTCCTCCTGCTCTATAACATGCTGCCTGCAGATTACATTGCATTTTGTGGTGACAGGTTCCCTTTAAATCTGAGGGCTGCTCAATAACTACACTTTTGAAATAAAGATCACACATCTTACTGGTAATGCCACCACCTCAACACATTCTAATCATATGATTTGGATGATTTGGATGAGTGTATGAAAACAAGTGACTCATATTTACAGACATTACAATTCAGGCATTGAGTTCTTTAGTAGGAAAAATACTTCCTCCAGTAGTTCTCATATAAATTAGCTGCTTATAGTGAACTTCCATCTAAGTCATTTTCAAAAATATATTACTGAGCTGCGTATGTTGTATTTATCAGAATTTTTCACAGCGACTTTTCACATAATGACCCGAAGAGTAGTCATGGAATTTATTTACCCTTTACCACACATACAATTGCAGTTACAATACACATTGATTTCCAGAGAACAGAATTAATGCTCAAAAAGTCAGGCACCAGAGATGGCAGGGTGTGACAGCTACCCCACCCCCACTGTACCTCATACCTGCTGTTTAAACCTTTTAATGAAGCAACAGACAAAAAAAATTAACATACTGGTTAGCTTCAGCTGCCACAAGAGGGAGCTTAGGAGTTTATTTCTTTGTCTTATGACTGAGTTCAATATAAAACAATATGCAGTAAACTCTTAAGCTCCCTCTAGTGGTCGATGCAGGCAGGTAGCATGTTATTTTTTAAATCAATGTCTATACTATGGATTTGCAGCACTTTGTCAAAATAATTTAGCATGGACCACTATAAGAATATATTAAGACATTAAGGGGTTGGCTGCTTTCTACTGAAATTTCTAAAACACCATAAACAGTAGTCTTCTGGCATAGGCAATGGTATATCAACCCAATTTTTTACTGCAGCTCTAATTTTTAAGTCTCGCTCATGCCTATGAATACAATGTGTAAACTCTTTATGGCGACTGTCTCATGTCCACAGCTCTCAAGATTTTTTTGGGGCTCAGATGCGGACCCATTCACTTCAATGGGGCTGCAAAAGCTGTGGACAGCATTCCATGCGCTGTCTGCATCCGCACCTCCGCTCCGCGACTCTTAAAAAAAATAAAAAATAGAACATGACCTATTCTTGTCCATATCACGGACAAGGATAGGACTGGTCTATTGAGGGCCATACCTTCCATTCTGCAAAGTGGGGAAGGCACATGGATGGTATCCATGAGGCCTTACTCACATGACTACCTTTCCAGATGTGTTCTCTTCTGGAATCAGAATTATCAGAATTTAGTATTGCTTGGTTTCCCATTCAGTGGTATTTAGATTTTGGTTCCCTGTGTTTCAGATCTGTTCAAGGCCAGTAGATCTGATCTAATATGAAAAACTTGCAGAAAAAGGTCAAGGAGAGTTTGGCATTGCTTATAATATCTGGTACTCTTTGTACTGAAGAATTTGTTTTTTTCCACAGTTGTTCCATAAATGAAAGAGTTTGGAATCATTCCCAGTCTGTCCTACTGTGAAAGGAGGTCTGATTTCAATGCAGTTACTAGTTGTCGTTATTAAAGTAGACTTTAAGAGACCTATTTTTAGGTGACATTTCAAACAAGACGTCTTTACAGGTATTATTCCCATCATCCCATTGAATGTTTGTAGGGGCACGTATTCGTACAGTCACATAGTTCATTCTAACCATTGTACTCTTAATAACTACTGCCTGGTACTTTGTGCATTGTGAAGATATTTACAGTGTACGCTGCATTATAATGTGATTAATCTTAATAAGGTTAACCTGTTATAATATACTAGTTGCCAAGTCAAACAATAAAATAAACTTTAGAAAAACACAGGGCAGGTTTATTAATTCTCTAGATGGCGTAAACTTAGTGTGGCTGTCTAGACCAGATTTATCACAGTGGCTCAGGCTGCAATTTTCACCAACATCAATCTAACTCTATTGGTTGGCTTAGATTGAGATAGAATTTTATGACAGAAATTAGGCACATATGAAGCCATGGCCCTTTCCCCCAAAGCCACATCTCTTTTCCATTGAGTCATGTCCCCTTGAATGGTTAGGTGCAGATCATTTCGTTAAACCAAATGCGCCAAATTGTGCCACATTTTGGTGCAATTTACACCAACATCTAGCCCCCCCCCAGATTAGTAAATGTGGGCCAATCTTCCCAAAGAAGTGTGCCTCAGCTTCTATCTTAGGCGCTCTGTATTATGTCATAAAGCTTTAAAAGGGTTTTCCTACTTTAAAAAAAAAAATGGCCACAGAGCAGGAACCTGAATAAAATAAATAAAAAAAAAATAAAAAAATATTAAATCACCCTTTAAATGTCCCCTCACCACATCACTGTAGCTCCGGACCCGTTGCTCTGGTCCTCACTGGTCTTGCAGCGATGACATCACAATCTTCATTTACATGACCACTACAGCCATTTACTGGTCTTAGTTGTTAAGTGTGCATGAATAGCATTCCAAGACGGATGTCAGTAATTGACTGCAGCAGTCTTCACTGCTGTAGCAGGGAATAATGGAAGTAACATCACTGCTGCAAGACCAGTAAGGACTGGTGCAAGAGGGATCACAGAGCTGCAGTGGTGGGACATTAAACTACTTCTGAATGTCTGCTGCACATGTAGAAGTCTGGTATTTAAACATGGTGCCTGCTAAGAATCCGAGCAGGAGCAATTTCCACCAGGTGCCTGATTTTTAACACAGCAGACACCTGGAGCTAATGGCTATGATTGGCAATAACACTGCATTTAACAGGCATTTAACCCTTCATATACGGGGGCAGATTGGCCATAGACCTTACAGGGAAATTTCCCGGTGGGCCGATGCCTAGGGGGCCGCCTCATCCTCCTCACTACTGGCTAGTGGAAGTTTTTGGAGATGTATTTTGTTCTGCTGGCAGTATTTTGTGATGGACTGTGGTATTTGGCTCTGTTGGGGTGGTATGATGTGCCACAGGTAGGGCTTCATAGTAACATTGCTGTGGCAGGTATGGGAACCTCTAGCAGGCTTGAAGTTACCACAGCAAATGAACAGCTCCCCAATTTCAGCAAGGGCGTGCTGTTCAGGCCCCTAGAGCGCAGTGTTCCCAGAGGAAAAGCCTCTCAGATGCCAGGGTCACAATTGACCATGGTATATGAACAGGGTCAGACTGGGAACTGAAAGTTGCCCTGGAAAAAATGTGAAAAGTGGCCCCGTTTTGTAGTTGGGTCCAAACTGATGGAAGGCAGGAGTAAAAAGAAAATGCAAAAATAGAAAATCCTATGGTGTTGAAAGGTTAAAGGGTGCATAATGTGTGTTTTTGTTTATTTTATTCAGGTTACTGATCTGTGCACATTTTTATAAAATCTCAGAACACTCCATGAGAGAGGACTGTCATCACATTAAAAAATATGAACAGTTTATATGAGTTAAATGGTGCTGGTATTGTTTATATTATCTGAGTGTAATGTAAAGACTTTTTTGGCTCATCATTTTTCCAGCCCCTTAAAGTAGATATGCCCCCCTTAGTGTCCCTTGCTACAGTAATGTCCCCCTTAGTGCTCCTTCCACCAGTAATGCCCCTTAATAATCCTTGCTTCAGTAATGTCCCCTTTAGTACAGTAAAGTGCCACTTAGCACAGAAATGTCCTCCTTAGTACAGCAATGTTGCCCCTTAGTGGCCCTTAGTACCGTAATGTCCCACGTAGTGCCTCTTAATACAGTAATATCCCCCTTAGTACATAAATGTCACCCTTGGGGACCTTTATTAAAGTAATTACTCCCTTTCATGCCCCTAAAGTAGTTAAAAGTATGTGCACCAATACAAAATGAAAAAAAAAAAACATAAACCCTTACCTAACCCCATTCCCATGATGAGCGGTTCTCTTCTGATTGTCCTCTGTGAAATGTCTGGTGCCAACTCCCAGCACCCCTGTCGATCAGCTGTTTGAACAGAAAGCAGCGCTTGTATGAGCGCTGCCTTCTCTTCAACGTTTACCTGCTTGCTGTCCCAACTGCAGTTGTGAGAATTGTAATTACATCTCAGATGTCCTATTCACTTCAGTGGGATGGCTCCTTCCTATTCACTTGAAATTACAACTGCTTACTGCTGCAGTTGGTAGGTAAACAATGAAGAGAGGGTAGCGCTCATACACTTCAAACAGCTGATTGCCAGGTGTGCCGGGAGTTGGACCCCTGCCGATGTGATATTGATGACAGCTACACTATATGTACAGGGCGGCCCATTTATATGGATACACCTAAATAAAATGTGAATGGTTGGTGATATTAACTTCCTGTTTGTGGCACATTAGTATATGGGATGGGGGAAACTTTTCAAGATGGGTGGAGACCATGGCAGTCATTTTGAAGTCGGCCATTTTGGATCCAACTTTTAGTTTTTTCAATGGGAAGAGGGTCATGTGACACATCAAAATTATTGAGAATTTTGGTGCTGCACATCTCATATCTTCACAGCATAGACAAGATGGTGCACCACCACATTATGGGTGTCAGGTCCGAGCATTCCTAGATGAACAGTTTCCTGGAAAGTGGATTGGTTGTCGTGGGCCAGTTGAATGGCCCCCAAGGCCCCCCGATCTGACCCCCTTAAACTTTTTTCTTTGGGGTCATCTCAAGGCAATTGTCTATGCTGTGAAGATACGAGATGTGCAGCACCTGAACCTACGGATACTGGAAGCCTGTGCTAGCATTTCTTCTGCGTTGTTGCTATCAGTGTGTGATGAGTGGGAGAAGAGGGTTGCATTGACAATCTAACACAATGGGCAGCACTTTGAACACATTTTATAAGCGGTCAGAAAATTGTAAATAACTCATGAAAAAATAAAGTTATGTTAAAACCAAACACACCATTGTTTTTCTTGTGAAATTCTCAATAAGTTTGATTTGTCACATGACCCTCTTCCCATTGAAAAAACTAAAGTTGGATCCAAAATGGCCGACTTCAAAATGGCTGCCATGTTCACCATCCATCTTGAAAAGTTTCCCCCCTTCCATATACTAATGTGCCACAAACGGGAAGTTAATATCACCAACCATTCCTATATTATTTAGGTGTATCCATATAAATGGCCAACCCTGTAGATCTTTCCAACTTTTTTTGGCTTATTTACACAAATATTTTGCAACATTTTACATTTTTTTACACCACTCATTGCAGTTTGGAAAAGTGGCCATGGTTAATCTGTCAAACTCACTTATGACAGATCTACCAACAGCAACTTTTTTAAAAGCAGCAAAATTGTCTCATCAAATATCATGCAATGTTTCATAACATTATTGCAAATAACCACAATGCAGACTCGACAGAATGCAGAATTGACTTTAAAAGCTTGCCTCATGAGAACTCTTCCCATTTAGGTCCTTTTACATGCACCGATCATTGGGTAAATCATTGGAGATGAAGGTTTATAGAAACGGTCACTCTAAGACTGAGCAAATATTAACAATTATCAGGAAAGTTTGGTTTACTCCCTATAATTGACTGGTACATCGTCATGTGTAAAAGTATCATTAGGGTACCTGCACACGGGTGCAAGTTTCAAAACAGAAATACCTTGCGGATATTTGTAAAAATTTCTGTGATTTTCCGCACCAAAACCTGCATGTAGTTTAATGCAAATTTTCAGCATGTCAATACTTTGAATGACAGGATAGGATGGTGAAGACTAAGGACATGTGCACACACCCTACAGCAGGAAGATCTGGCCTGCAACAGAGACCATATGGTATGCCAGAGGTCAGATGGGTGGGCCACAGGTGGGCGGAGGAGGGCAAATGGGTCCAGACCACCAGCACAGTAGAATTGAGAGGTGGGTAAGAGAAATAGCACCTGTGCCCGCTTGGAGGAGTGGGGCAGCAGCAGGCATGAGTCGCCATCATAACAGTAGCCCTTCCTCTTTACACAGACAGAGCTTGTAACAGACAGGTTTAATAGGGGTGATGACTTCAAAGAGACCCTAGAATCGAGGAGTGAATTCAAAAGTTAGCACCTTCAGGGGGATAATTCTTGAGGATTACCAAACCCTGTCTGCTCTCTTGGCAAATCTGTTTATGGATGCAGAAGCCCGAGTCAAGGAAGCCTTGGTTTCTTGTCAGATCTGTTTGGGGCCAGTGATGTGGATAAATCATTAGGTACAGGAAGATGAGGGTGCTGTCCATAAACAATAAAGAAAGACGACTTGTTGGCAGACTCATTGGCGTGGCTATTTTGGCAGAACTTGGCCCAAAGGGAGCAGGGACACCAATTATCTTGCTTAGCAGAGAAAAAGAAGGGCAGATAATTCTCTAAAATCTGGTTAGTTTTAGGCCTCTAGAGTAAATGTATGTATCGACCCACCAGTTTATCCTTGATTCGCGCTAACAAACCTTCCCAAAAAGTAGTGCTTTGTTTTTCCAGGCCAGGGTTCGGAACTGGATGGTATATTGGTCAACTCTGAAATTGCCCTGACATAGTTGTAGAAGAGAGAAAGCAGCCAAAGAAGTTCACCCAGGTTCTTCAAATATAGAATTCTACCAGAAAGTCTTACAGATTCTTAGTAACTGGATCACCCCTATCCCATAATGTGTTAGCCCAAACTAAGGCTTCCCCAGACAGATGTGAGATCAGAACTGCCACCTCAGTCTGGTTGGTGGGAATCTGGTGGTACAGCAACTTAAAATGAATTGTTCATTGGTTAATGAATCCAGGACATAGATTGGGGTCAACATCATGGCATGGATGTGATTGACAACGACCGGAAACTTCTGTAGGTGTAACTTGAGGTGGTATGGGTGCTGTGGCTGCTGTTGGTTGTGGTACAGTTGTGGTAGTTGTCAGAATGTTAAAGTAGGTGGACACATTGTACAAATATGACAGTATTTGCTACTGAATTTACGCTGCTGAGCCAGTTCTTAAAATACTTCAGGTAGACCTATTTAGAGTGGGTGTGGACCTACTGTACTGACCAACCATTTTGGCTTTTCCTAAGGGTGTTAGCCAAACAGTACCCTTGTTTTTGCCCTTTAACCTGGTCTTTGGATCTGGTCTTTGCTGCGGGGGAAGCCACCACCCCTTAGAATAGACTGTAACAGATGAGACCACATGGGATGCCAGTGATCATACCCGTTGCAGGTGGGCAGAGGAGGGCAAGCAGGTCTGGACAGTTGGTATAGTAGAATGGAGTGGGGTAAGAGATCCCAATTTGTGAAATTTCTGATCATGCCCCAGTCAACTGTAAGTGCTATTATTGTAAAATGAAAGTGTTATAGCAACTGCTTCATCACCAAGTGGAAGACCATGCAGGCTCAGAAAGGGCCTTAAGCATATGGTGTATAAAAATCTCTCATCTTCTGTTAGAAGCAGAGCCTCTGCCCTTGCTCAGCTAATTGGAGAAGAACCACAGGCAGGAAATTGTCAAGGCTGGGCTAAATGTCCAGCCCTATCAATCTAGTGGCAGGTGGGTGCTACTTCACCTGTGAGGAGATCCCTCCACAGGTTAAGTCCTGGTGATGAGATAAATTGATTCATTAGAATCAAATTGCTAATCTATACTGTATATACTACAGGGTGGCCTACAAAAAAGGAGCCCGTCTCCAGCTATAGCATTACAAGATGAACGAGCAAGTGGATTGTTTTTTACCCACAAGTCAGAAAAGATGCTGAAAGTGTTCCTTGTTTATGGTGCTTTCCTTGAGTTCCTCCAGGGTCTATGGATTGTTAGCAGACACTTTCTGTTTTAAATTTCCCAGCAGATAAAAATCACATGTGGACAAGTCTGGAGAAAATGGTGGCCATAACCCCTTGCTGACCGTTCGCTGCGCCGTAATCAGTTCATGTGTCAGTGTGTTCCGTGAGGTGCATTGTAAAACTGTTCAAAGATGTCCAGGTAAATCGCGGTATTCACAGTTGATGTGAAGAAAATTGGGCCCACTATTTGTGTTCCTGACACTGCACACCAAACGCTAATTTTCTTGACATACAGTCGTGTTTCGTGAGTCCAATGGGGACTTTCAATGGACCACTACCTCGTATTCTGGGAATTTACATGACCTGATAAATAAAACCAAGCTTCATCCATCAAGAAGTGCAGCAATGGGTCCATATATCTGTTAGCAATCATAGATGTTTAGCTTTGTCAGACTCTCACTTCCTACACACACGTTATGCTGTACAATTTCAGAGATTTCTGCACTCTGTGCTATGTTCATGATGCACTAACTTTCTGACAAAGTCTTCAAGTTGATTTTTGGGGGCTACTTGCAATCCACTGCTTAATTTCATGCACAACTTCATGTTTGCAACAGAGCCAGTTTGATGCAATTTCCAAACCAGACTCTGTATACAACAGTTAGCTGTTGGTTTTGTTCCTGGGTACTTGTCAGCAAAGGTCTCTCGCGTTTCCTTAATTGATCTGCTTTGCACGTAGCCTTCCACAATCACTATTCGCTGTTCCAGGGAGAACACCATCTTTCTGACACAATAAGCCACTTTTATCAAACTGAATAATAAATCATTCTTAGTTGTCAATAGTAACCAATCAGAGCTCAGCTTTCAGTTTCTACAGGCTCTGAAAAAAATTAGCTTTTTAATTGGTTGTTATGGCCAACTAAGATTTACTATTAGGCAGTTTGATTTGGACATATTGGAGGCGGCAGGAGCGTAGCTAGAAGTGACTGGGCCCCACAGCAAATTTTTGTATCCCCCCCCCCCCCCAACACCCCCCATCCCCACTTTGCAACTCCCTCGTCCCGTGCAAATCCCACTCCTATGGCTAGTCACGATCATTCTCTCAGACCAGGCCAGGCTGCCACGCCATCCTTTTCCTATATAATATATCCTCATGCTCATATTCAGAACAGAGCCTCCCTCCATTCATTTTTTATGGAGCCGCCACAAAATGCCGTGCGCTGGCTTGGCTATTTCTGTGAGGCAAGTTGACCAAAAAATGGCTGTTTTGGCACTATTATTTTATTTTATTTTTTTTTTATGGCATTTACCTGAGGGGATAGATCATGTCATATTTTTATAGAGCAGGTTCTTACAGATGCAGCTATACCTAATATATGTCTGTTTTTATTTTTTTTTTCTGTTTTTTATAATTTTATATGACTTTATTATGGGAAAGCTACTTTTTTTTTTACTTAGGTATCCTACAGGTTAATACTAAAAGAAAAAAAAAAAAGAAACAGCTAAAGCACAAAATGAAACCAAAAATACTGTATTTTTTTTACATTTACGTCTACGGAGTTGTGTGAGGACTATCTGTACTTTATATTGATATAGTATGTTGGAGTGTGTATGACTTTTTAAGCAATATTATTTAAAATTTTTGTAATGCAATCATAATTGTGATATAAAATTACAGCATGTTGCAGGAAAACTACAACTCCCAGCAGGTCCTGAAGGTTTGCATCTCACAGGGCATGTTAGGAGTTGTAATTTCCAGAGGGGAATGCAGTAAAATGTGAAAGTATATTTTTATTAAACTATAGGTTTACCTTTCTCATACTGTCTTGGGGAACTAGAGGCAACCTGTGGCAGCTTCTGTTTCATGGGGGACACAGCAGCGGGACACAGCAGCAGCACCACCAGCAGCACGTCCGCACACTCAGGAGACAGTAAAAGCCCGCCGCCGCGCTCTGCAGATTCCACAATATGGGCAGGAGACAGGGCTCTATGAGTACACAGCGTGTGTGCGTGCGTGCAGCGCAGGGAAAAGGAAGCGCAGGTACCGCACCACACAGATCAAGAGGCGGAGCCTGCGGCACACTGAAAAATGGCAGCGCAAGTATCACTGCAGGGCAAGTTAAGTGGCGAGGTGATCGTTACAGTCAAGATCATCTCGCCACCTTCTGTATTTCTGTGAAGCTCTGCTCTTCCTATTGAAGCGGCAGAAAGCAGCGCTTGCCAGCAGAAAGCTGTGGCTGCCTGCCGCTGCTGATTAATATGTAGACTGTAACTAGGCACGGGCTCCCCAGTGGGCCAGTCCGAGCCTGATGGGGGGCGGGGGGAAGGATGATGATGGACAAAAGGCCGGCGGGAGGCCCCCAATGTGACCGCACTATATGTGAAGGGCCCGGGCTGCCCTGAAAAACAATTATAATCATGATGTTAACTTATCTAAGACTCTGCTCCCGGGCGGCCGAGCCCCTTGTCAGCCCGGGCCCCGAAGCAGTCGCTTCCCTGCTTCCCCGGTAGTTACGCCACTGGGAGGCGGGCTAGTTTTTCGGGGGCCACCCTGTATATCGGTCAGCAATAATTTTGGAATTGATGGAGGTCCATCCTATCTTGTCTTTTAAAACGTGCCATCAGTTCAATGAAATGGGTAGGAATAGCTTCAGTATTTTATAACATCCTGCAGATGGCACTGTTGCTCTCTAGTTCAGTAAATCCAGACATACTGGAATCCAAGCACGTACAATGTTTCCAGTTTAAGGTTATAACAATAAAATGACATAATTATGTATTTTTAATTAACACTTAATGACAGATATGTGGTAAAGGCATGCTGTGCTATTCACCTTTGGTAAAATGGCAGAACTGAGCAGACACTAGCAGCTCACATTCATTTCAGCAGTGTCCTTTGTGGAGTACAGGAGGTATATTGGATGTACTTTTGTGCATGCGTTGCAACTTTTAATGGCATGAACAGATTCTCTGACTTCATATTCCTCTATATTGACAGCACTCACATTTTGTTCTTCTCATGACACTTTGCTCTTTCTTGTCTTTCTGATTATGACTGGATTGCTCAGCTAATAAAGTGTATTCTTCATTTACATATGGCTAGGATTACATGCACTAATGACCTTGAGCACAACTTGACAATGTGTCTCATGAATTTGTTCCACGTATCCTGTGACTTCCAGCCATCAAGAGCATATTTGCATGACCGTGTCCGACCAGATATATGAAAAACTCCCGTATACGTGATTGTGGGTGGAGATCGGATGAGTAGCTCAGTCAGAGCCAGAGCCTGGGTTTCAGAGAAGCAGAGTGGAAAACTGGAGTAATACTAGAAATTATAAGCTTGTGGTCCCACTGTAGCAGAGTCAGAACAAGCTGGGTACTAGAGCAGCTAATGGCCATAACAGGACAAGCCACAGCACTGAAGCTGAATATAGGAAAGTGGCATAACAGACATATATCCCTAGAAAAACATGTCTGATATATACAGAGAATAAGCACAGTGCTGTTTGTTATATTCAGTTTCAACTCAAATGAGTGTTGCTCAGTGGCAAAAACTGTGCAAGTATTACACAGTCGATTCCCTTTATTATGACCACTTCCTACTTTTGACATTGGCAGCGCGTAGCTCATAAAGGAAGCTTGGTGGGTATATAAGGTGTGATAGCTATTGATGATCGAGCACCGTAGTGCTCTGGTGCTCTGGTCGAACACTAGCCGGTGCTCGAACGCTCGACCGAGCACCCAAGCACAATGGAAGTCAATGGGAGAACCCGAGCACTAAACCAGGCACTCCCTGCTCTGAAGAGGGGAGGGTGTCTGGTTCATAGGGAAAGGTGAAAAAATGGTGGAAACACCACTGAAATGGTTTGGGAACATGGGGAAGATGTCTGAATGCATCTTGGACTCCAAAGTCGGTGCTGTTAACTATGTTGTCCAAGTATTATGCCACTTTTACGGAATGACAAGAATACCCTCCAAAACCGAAGATAACACCGATTTTAGAGGAAATATTGTTAGGAAACATATATTTACTTGTACATAAAGCGCAAGTGCTGCCAAAAATTACAAGGAAGAGGCACTCCGATACAACCGGTATATCACATAAAGGAGGGCCTCATTCACATAAAGCCTATGCACAAAGTGAAAGGGCTGCCAAAAATTACAAGGAACAGGCACTCCAATACACAGATAATGTTGCCTTGATTAGCGCAGAAAAAAATACACAGGATTTCAGGTATTTAGGATACAGAAACGTTATAATGCCCACACAACACTGGTAATGTCGCCTTGATTAACCGCAGAAAAAATAGCAACGGATGTCAGGTATGCAGGATACAGTAACATTATAATGCACACGCAACACAGGTAATGTTGCCTTGATTAACGGCAGTAAAAATGACACCGGATGTTAGGTATATAGAATACACAAACGTTAAGATGCACACGCTGTGCAGGTGGTATTAGGATCAGGCAAACTTGCGTTATTTTTGCCCCAAAAGAAAAAAAAAATATTGCAGCCAGATATAACAGTCCTTAAAAGGACTTTTGGGTCTTTTCAACAGAACAACTAGCCCTGCCTAGCCAAATCCTATTCCTACACTATCTGTGCCTCCTTGCGCAAACGTTATACAGAAGACGCAGCACAGGTACTATCGCCTTGATTAGCAGCAGAAAAAATTACAACGGATGTCAGGTATATAGGATACAGAAAGGTTATAATGCACAAGCTGGGCAGGTGGTATTAAGGTCAGGCCACCTTGTGCAATTTTAACCAATTTTGAAAAATCTATTGCTGCCAGAGATAATAGCCCTTAAAAGGGCTTTTGGATCTTTTCAACAGAAAAACTACCCCTGCCTAGCGATTTTCTATCCCTACACTATCTGTCCCTCCTTGCAGCAGCTCTCCCTGACTAAGACTAAGCCGGGTCACATGTCACCGGGTGCTATATAGCACCCGATGACGCGTTCCCGGCCAACCAATCATTGTAATGCCAGTAGCCAACATGGCTACGGAATTACAGTGAATGCCAGTACATCCCCGCACGCTGATTGGCTGCATAGCAGCCAAGAAACGTGCGGGGAGGGGACTCGAGCATGGCGCTCGAGCACACGCGGTGTTCGGCCAAACACCGCGTGGTGCCGAGCGCCCCCCATGCTCGACCGAATACAGTATTCGGCCGAGCATGCTCGCTCAACACTAGTGATAGCCTGTCTGTGCACACATATGCCTATTTGCTGTCATGGGTAAAAGGGATGATTTATTAAAGAGTTGCAAAAAGAGACTACTATTGGCTTTTGGGCCAAGGGTGGCAGTATTTCTGAAACTGCACAGTTTGTGAACTGTTCTCGTGCTGCTGTGGTGAAAGTGTCATGAGTGGACTAATGGCACCATCGCGAATAAGCGACGTGGAAACTGCAGAGCACCATGAGCCATTGACGTTAGTGGTGAATGCTGGCTACGAAGGTGCAAAAGGGTGAACTGACACACTACTAGCTATTGGTCATCATGATGTGTACAATTATTCTGATTTGCATTGCGAACCACAGAAAAACTGAATTGACATAGAAGAAAATGAATTGACGGTACACTAAGCGATCTAGGGATGTAAGTTCGGATGCTCCCAGTGGTTCTGCATTAGAGATGAGCAAATCATGCAAAATTTTATTCGCCGAACATTTGCCGAACTTTTCCTAAGATTCGTATATTCGACTAATAGATTTGTTGAATTTGCGTACAAAATATACATAATCATATGGCTTTTAGCGAACATTCGTGCACTAATAGCGAACGTTCAGGTAAAAAAGGTACGCAACCTCTTTGAACACATATGCATGAGCATACAAATTGCGTACGAAAATGACGGGCTTTGCTGGAGAGGAATGGTGTAGCAGGAGGAACACTCTGAGTCTGACCCCTGGCTACATATGGATACTGTATCAGTAGATGACAGCAGATCATCCGGCTGAGACTGAGATGAGCGTGCCATCCACTCCACTACCTTATCCACTTTCTTCTCCACTACAATTTTGCGCCTTGGTGGGTTAGCCTGGTGGAACAACGGCCAAGTATTGCGAATACTATCTGCTCCAGCTACAGGTCCTTTGGCACTGTGCCACCTTCTCCTTTTTTTTCCAGAGCTCGAGGTCTGGCTGGAACTGGACCACTTTCACTTATCCATTCCAGACATTTTTCACTTCACTCTGTGGCCCTGCAGCTGGTCTTTGTCCCTGTATCTCCCTATCTCTCCCTCCCTGCCTGATTAATTTCTAGCCCTGCACTTGCCCTGCAGTATCCCTGATATCTGTAATATGGATTCCCAGAGCAATTACTCCCCAAATTTCACAAAACAGGTCTCAGAACTTCACACACAGTGCTTCTGCTCGTCTCAGCAGTCGCAGCAGAAGTGATGCGTCACTGGCTTACCGAGCCGGAGCCAATGAGAGCAAGCCCTGCCCACTAGGTCAGGTGACCGCTTTCTTCCCGGGCTTTTGCGCACAATAAACGAACTAACAGTAAAAGCTCGCTAATGAATTGAATTTGTACGCAACAGCGTATAGAGTAACTTATACGTATCAATAGCGTATAATTTATAGGACAACTACGTAGCGAATGCGTACAAAGCCGAAGCGAATCACCTAATATTCGGATTCGCTCCACAGCTGAAAATTTCCAAGATTCGATACAAATCAACGAATCGCTTCACTCATCACTTCATGTAGAGCTGGTGTAAGAAACAAACAAAAGCATGGAATCCCAGATACAGGGAAATATAAAAGAACTAAAGCAAGTGTTGGCACTTAAAAGAGATGAACTGGTGTTTCAAGTCTCTGGATAGCAAGCTAGAGAAATAGGCCAGCTAGGCAGAAAAAGGTGCTGGGAGTGTGGTCAAAAACAACATTTTTCTCTGGGCATACCAGCCTGCTACAGAGAGGCAAACTGCAAGGGAAAGTGCTGAAATGCTACCTGCTAGAAGGACTAGGTGGCAGAGTGTTCGGCAGTGGTGTTGGTCAGGTTTAACAAAGTTGAGCTGTTCTGTCTAGTGCATATTGGATCCTAAGTGACAACCATGATCAAGTCAGTCTTTGAAACACACGTTCCATCCTTTTATGTGAGGAAATTGCCATTCAGGTATCCCAGGTATGTCTCAAGGTGGCTGTCCGTACAATGCGTGTGAATATTTTGGTCTGGGGCTGAGAAGCAAATGAGAAAGGAATAGTGGCGGTGAACAGATTTTGAATGTATTACAAGAGTTAGCATTCCATCAAAGATCTTCATGTACACTCAGCCATGGTCAGCCTTGATCAGGAGCAGGCCTTTGACAAAGTCACTCATGAATTCATGGGCAAAGCATTGCACAAACTACCTTTGGCCAATATGTTTTGTTCATATGTTAATCTTATATACCTTGATATTCACAGCATGGTGCTGATAAATGGATGGGAGACTGGCCCCTTTCCAGTCCTCTTTAGGCAGTCTTTTTCTTTTTTCTTTTTTTTTTTGTGTTTATAGAGATGTTCGCTGAGTCAATCCAGCAGAATAGAAGTCAAATGCTTGCTCTACATGGACCACATGACCTTCTACTGCACTGGCCAGTGTTTAGTGACTGCACTCATCCAGACCTGCAAATTTGGAAAAGCCTCAAGGGAATTCAGAAGCTATGTACCCATCTTCCTCTGCCTCTTCCCATTCACCATCACACCAGACAACTTTAAAATTATGTGAACTTGGTTTGGGAAGGAAGGCCATGCCCTCAAGTCTTGGGAAGAATGCTAGGCCAAAGTTAAAGGGGTTCTCCAGGAATTAAGAAAATGAAGATAGTTAAATATTACTTCATTATAAATATATTCCCAAATAGCTTACATTAGTTATAATGGCTTGTTTTATCTAGGGAGCAATCATCAGGGGAAACAAAATGGCCGCTGTCCTATTAGTATACACAAAACCTGTCCTAATCACACAGCAGGACAAGTTACTTCACTGCAGTAAAGAGCTACCTCATCCTCCTCTCCTACTTGTCAGGGATTATGATCCTGAATACAGCTGATAAGATCTTCAGTTGAATCTCTGTAGAAATTGAGTTCATGAGCAGATGTGGTTAATGAGCAGCAGCTCTTGTATGCAGTCTCCATTACCACAGTCTGTCCTATCTGTCCTCTCTGTACTTCATGTCTCCTCATGAACTCCTTTCCTACAGAGATTCAACTGAAGATCATATTAAAGTGTATTCATGATCATAATCCCTGACAAGTAGGAGAGGAGAATGAGGCAGCTCTTTAGCTCAATATTGTGAAGTAACCTGTCCTGCTGTGTGATCAGGACAGGTTCTGTGTGTACTAATAGGACAGTGGCCATTTTGTTTCTCCTAATCATTGCTCCCTAGACAAAATGAGCCATTGTAACTAATGAAAGGTATATGGGAATATATTTATAATAAAGTAATATTTGCATATTTTCTTTTTCTTAATTAGCGGAGAACCCCTTTAACCAATGGATTGGAGTATGGAGCCTCATAGAAGTCACCAGGCAAATCACTCGTCAGCTTCATAATAAAGTTGCCTGGAATGGTTGAAGGAGTTCCCAGAGGTGCTGAGCACTTGAATGCTTTTCTTGCACTATGCAGTCCAACCCATCCCAAACCATCTCAATTGTATTAAGGTCAAGTGATTGTGGATTAAGTTGTACTTCATCAATCTCCTTCTTGGGCAAATAGCAATTACATAGCTAAGAGGTGTGTATGGGGTCATTGTCTTGTTGAATAAATCATGAACTAAGTCACCTGCAAAGCCCCTTAAACCATCACACCTCCTACTCCCTGCTTCATGGTGGGAACCATACATGTAGAAACAATTCACCCCCCTCTTGTGCATCTCACAAAGATATGGCAATTGGAACAAAAAATCTCAAACGTTGACTCATCAGACCAAAGTACAAATTTCCACTGGTCAGACGTAAATTTCTTGCGTTTCTTGGCCCAATGAATTCTTCATGTTGTTGTTCCGCAGTAGTGGCTTTTTGCAGCAATTCAACCAGAAAGACCTGATTCTTGCAGTTTCCTCTGAACAGCTGGTGTAGAGAGGTGTCTGGTACTTGATGTCTGTAAAGCATTTACAGTACATAGGTTCTAATTTGAGATCATGTTAATTTGCAGTTTTTGAGGGCTTGTAACTCTAATGAACCTATCCAGTGCAGTAGAGGTAACTTTTGGTCTTTCTTTTCTGGGGTGGTCCTTATGATAGCCAGTTTCAGCATAGTAAAAAAATAAATGTAAAATCAAGTAATTTAAAAATGGTAATAAATATAAAAAAAAAATAAATAAAAAGGACATATTTGGTATCGTAGCATCCATAATAATTGGCTCTATAAAAATATCCCATGATCTACCCCATCAGGTGAATGCCATAAAAAATATATCTAAATTATGCCAAAACAGTCACCTCACCTCCTAAAAATCATATCAAACATCAAAAAGTTGTCTGTACCCAAATTGTTTTTCAAAAATGCTCTTATTATGTAAAATTGAAAATAAAAAATTGACATATTTGGTATCCCCACATCCTTAAAGACCGGCTCTATAAAATATCACATGATCTACCCCATCAGTTGAACTCCATAAAAAAATAAAAAATAAATACATTTTGCTAAAATGTTTTTTTGTCACCTTGCCTCCCCAAAAACATAATATCAAGACATCAAAAAGTCTTATGTAAGTAAAAAGTCTTGTGCACAGTCTGTCCTGCAAATAAAAAACGCCCTCAGACATCTACGTTGGGAGAAAAATAAAAATGTCAACAGCTTGCCGGTCCAGGCTCTAGCGACATGCGCTGAGGCTGCAACGAGTGAGACACACTGCCGGGCCATGTCCCCCATGACACACAGTTTAGGCCATGCCCCCTGGTGACGTGCTGTCTAAGACACACCCCTGGTGACGTGGCGCCTAAGTCACTCCCCCTTGCGATGTGCCACTTAAGCCATGCCTCCTGGTGAGAGCACATGCTTTCTGGGGGAGATTAGTAGTTATATGTGTCACCCGTGTATATTTATGATGCAGGCTGAGCGACAGGTCCAATGGGGTTGTTGACTCTATTTAAACACTGAGGATAGGTCATCAATAAATATAACTCAGACAACCCCTTTAAAAACAATTTCAGCAAATTCCATGTTAGAAAATCCAGATGCCACTCCTTCCCTTCTGAGCCCTGGCGTATCCCCAAACAAATGGGGTACTTCTGTACTCAAGAAAAAATAGGTAGCAAATTATGGGGTCATATTCTCCTGTTATCCATTGTGAAAAAGAAAGTTTGGGGCTAAAGCACCATTTTGTTATTCAAAAAAGGGTCATAAATTCTATGAAATGCCTGTTGGGTCAAAGTGCTCACTACACCTCTTAAAAACTCCTTGGGTGATGTAGTTTGGGGTGTTTTGGGGTTTTCACTGTAGGGGTACTTCAGGGTCTCTTCAAATGCAACATGCACCCAAAGACCATTCCAGCAAAATCTGCCCTCCAAAAACCATGAAGCACTCCTTGTCTTCTGAGCACTGCTGTGTACTCATACAGCAGTTTATGACCACATACGCGGTGTAAACTGGAGAATCAGGGTAATAAATATGGAGGTTTGTTTTGCTTAAATAGTGAGGTGGAGGTTTGTTTTAAATAGTTTAAGGGGTGTAGTTTCTAAAATGGGATAATTTATGGATGCTTTCTATTATGTAAGCTCATGAACGTGACTCCAAAATTGATTTGGAAATTTTCTTGAAAATTTTAAAAATAGCTTCTAAAATGCTAAACCTTCCTAATGTCCTAAAAAAATAAAATAACATTACCAAAAAATAAAATAAAGTAGACATATGGTGAATGTTAACTACAGTATTTTAAGAGGTATCACTATCTGTCCTGAAAGCAGAGAGATTCAAATTTAGAAAATAGTGTATTTTTCCAAATTTTTGGTAAATTTAAGATGTTTAAATATATTGTTGCAAATTTACCACTAACATTCCATACAATGTGTCACAAAAAACGATCTCAGGATGGCTTGGATAAGTAAAAGCGTTCCAGAGTTATTACCACATAAAGTGACATGTCTTTGGTTAGCAAGGGGGGGTAAATGGCCTGGGGGGGGGGGAGGGTCAAAAAGTGGTGGCCTGTTGTTTCTCTTTACTTAGTTGAGTGGTTCTGTGAATTAGTAGACTAGGGCTAAACACAGTATGGAACTGTGTGCCAATCCTACCTCTGCACAACCTCACTGATGGTCCCAAACATATATATAAGGCAAGGAATTCCACAAATTAACTCTTAACAAGGAATACCGGCAGGGGTGCACCACCAATGAGGCGAGGTGAGGCAATTGCCACACAGCAGCACCAGGTAAGGAGAAGTAGGGGGCAGTAGAAAAGCTTTGGGCAATGAGAGCATTCATTGCAGAAAGACTAGGTGCACCCCTGCATACCTGTTAATTGAAAACCATTCCAAATGACTATATCATGAAGCCGATTGAGAGCAACAGTGTGCAAAGTTATCAAAGCAAAAGGGGGCTGCTTTGAAAAAACTAATACATATTTTGGTTTAACACTTTGTTTACTACTTAAATTGATGTAAAAAATAAAAACAAAGATCATATAGTACATGACAATCTCGTTCTAACAAAGCTAGACCCAGCCCTGTGGATCCAGAGATCATCACATTCACTGCTCCAATTGCTGTGCTAGATTATCTTCAGCCTGGCAGCTCAGGGGGGCATGCTGCAGCTCTCAGACAGAACTTATGGCTGGTGAGAGTTGAAGATTTAGGGCTCATTCAGACGGCCGTAGGGCTTTGTGGATCCACAAAACACGGATACCGGCCGCGTGCGTTCCGCAATTTGCGGATAAGAATAGGACATGTTCTATCTTTCCACTGAACTGCTAACGAAACCAAGGATGTGGACAGCACATGGTGTGCTGTCCGCATTTTTTTGCAGTCCCACTGAAATGAATGGATAATTTTGTGGAACGGGTGCAGACTCATTCATACGGCCATCTGTATGAGCCCTTAAAATGAGCACGTTCAACCAGCTCAGTGAGACAAAAAATAGTGAAAAGAACAAACAGCAGGTGGCGCTATACAGATACATTTTATTGAATAGCTCACTGGCTATATGAAATTTTTAATTACATGCAATTACATACGTATTCAGATCCAGGTGCTATATTTCATGACACAACCCCTTTAACTCCACGTGTGTTCCTTCATTGTTTCAGGTCTTCAATATGAACCTACAATGTAGAAAAAAAAAAACCTTGAAAAGAAAAAAAAAAAAGATACAGCCAAACTTTTGACTGGTACTGAATATTGTGCTGTCATGCCATGTATGGTGAATGTTAATTTTTATTGTGTGCTGCCTTTTGGTCTGCACTGCGTTGCTGTACTATATATGTTTGATGCCAACTCATTTATAATAAAGTATTTTAAATGAAACATAGGTCAACAACAACGTGAGGGAAACCTGAAGTAAGAACAGCTGGAAAATGTGAGGTTGCCTGCCAGTGAACTGATTAACACCTTAACGACCTAGGACGAGAATGCTCGTCCTAATATGGCGTTACCTAACGCCCTAGGACGAGCATTCTCGTCCTAGGGTTAAGGTGCTGCTGCTGCCCGCTGCCGCAATCTGCAACAGGGGCCCGGCTGATACTAACAGCCGGGCCTCTGCTGTATCCGCCAGCACCGGTGATTACACCGATGCCGGCGGATTAACCCCTTGTATGTATAGTAATACATGTTGCCCATGTATTGTGGACCCGGCTTATGCCACAGGCCAGCAACAGCCGTGTGCATAGACCCTTAGTTAGTGGAAACAGGTTTACTGTCTCTGTAGGTGCACCTTGATTTCCTGGGTGCTAACACTGTCTCTGAGTCTCCTTCTACTTGACAATGATTATTATAGCTTTTGCTAGCTGACAGCCCAAAGGAACTCCTTTACCTGGCTTCTCTACAGTCCCACTGATGCTCCACATCTGTACACATCCTCCAAGCTACCCTTCTGCTGCTGTAGTTATCGCTGAGTTATTCTAGGCCCTGAAGGGGTGTGCCAATAAGTGAGCGCTACTGTCCCCCTAAATGCTAGCTAACTATCACACAGGATTTGGCAGGCTCATTGAGTGAGGTCAATGGCAATTTAAAACAAGGAATGAAATACTTTTGCCTCGATGTCAGAAGGGTCTCAGAATCAATTATTCTGCTCCCCCTATGCACCCCAGTCCCAGGGGCTACATATACAATTGGTGCAGCCTGTGCAGGGGCCCTAAAGGCAAAAGGTTCTCCACAGAGGCAATAAGATCCTCTTGGCTCAAAATGAATAATAGATTTGGAGTGCCCTAGTAAGAAACTCTTATACAGCAAGCGGTCCACATACTATTTTCTCACAGGGACATCTGTGTCCACCTATAAACCTACCAGAATATTTGCAGGTGATTAAAAAATATGTTACGTGTAAACAGGCTTTTAGTTTTTAGGGAGGGATTTAGCAGATAGAAATCTGAATCACACTCTTCTTTCTGTTGTACTCCTTACGCAATCCTGGAAAGAGTCCCAAAACCCTGTGTAGAGCTGACATGGAAGGCTGCCTGGAAAAGAGCAAAGTTCAGGAAGACAGGGTTTTGGCAGTATTACAGCAAAAATGCAAACAGAAACCAGGAACTATAAAATATAGTAAAACCGACCATTACGCCTCCACTATGAAGTAAACAAGTCTGTTATCTTGTGTATAGCTAACACCAGCGGCAAGAAAGGTCTGGGGCTCAAATCTCCTATGCACAGCAACATCATAAAGTGGTGCCCCCTAACATTATCTAAAAGAACTAAATAAATGTGTATATTCCTTTATAAGGCATAGAATGATAGTAGAAAAACATGGAGGAAGATTTATTATTATTGGCGCACTACGAGTCCGACATGTGGCGGATTCATCAACAAGCGAAGTAAATCTTTACAACTGAGTAGTTCTCCGTATCCAAAAAGTGGAACTGGGACTTCAGAATCATGGCATTTACGCCAAGTAAATATTTTTTTCAATGCGTTTACGGCCCCTCAATTTAAGGTCCGGACCTGGGCTAATGTTATATGACCTACCCATGTAATATAAATAAAAATTAAATGTAGGCAGGATTTCCACTGTAAGGTTACATTCACACGACCGTTGTGTATTGCGGGCTCCGAGCCGCTTATTTTGCGGCTCAGATCCGGACCCATTAATTTCTATGGGGCCACAAAAGATGTGGACAGTACAGGGTCCGTTGCTCCGTACCCCGGCCCAGCAAAAAAAAATAAAAAAAATCATGTCCTATTCTTGTCCGTAATTGGGGACAAGTGCGCAGTTTGGGGCCCGCAGCACGGGCACGGCCGGCACACGTTCGTGTGCATGAGGCCTAATAGTGTACCACACAGAGAGTCTGTAATAGCTAACCCCAGCAAAGCACACCAGTTACTTGATCAGGAAAGACGATTCAGCTCAAACAAGAAGACGCGGAATACTGCTCGACTGTTTGCATGTGTGTGCAGAGACTGGGTGTGTAAGGCCAGGGGCGCACCCACAGGGGGGGTCCAGCGGGTCTGGACCCCCCCCTAGAACGATAAAGAAATTTTTTTTTTTAATGCTTCAGGGCCGCACCTCAATCGCCACCTTACTGCGGGCGGCGGCAGGCGGCAGCGCTATGGAGGAGAGGGGAGAGAGGTTTTTCTCCTACCTCTCCTCTGCGCTGCTACAATCTTCTATCTCATTGGTGGAGAAGCAGAGGGCGGAAGCTGCTTCTCCACCAATGATTTCAAGCAGAGAGCCCGGCTGCAGAGCCCATGTGACTCTGCCAGTCCTTCCCCGAGTTCCCCCGGCCGGTCCCGCCATCACACCTCGCTCCAGCCGGCCCAGCACAGCCATCCAGCCGGCCAACCGACCTCCTGCTGGAGCAAGAAAAAATGGTAAGTCTCACTCAGTCTGTGCCCCCCCCCTGCCTTGTATTGTGCCCTCCCTGCCCTGTATTGTGCCCTCCCTGCCCTGTATTGTGCCCCCCCTGGCCTGTACCGTGCCCCCCTGGCCTGTACCGTGCCCCCCCTGGCCTGTACCGTGCCCCCCTGGCCTGTACCGTGCCCCCTGGCCTGTACCGTGCTCCCCTGCCCTGTACCTTGCCCCCTGCCCTGTACCGTGCCCCCCTGCCCTGTACCGTGCCCCCCTGCCCTGTACCGTGCCCCCTGCCCTGTACCGTGCCCCCTGCCCTGTACCGTGCCCCCTGCCCTGTACCGTGCCTCCTTCCCTGTACCGTGCCTCCTTCCCTGTACCGTGCCTCCTTCCCTATACCGTGCCCCCTGCCCTGTACCGTGCCCCCTGCCCTGTAACGTGCCTCCTGCCCTGTAACGTGCCTCCTTCGCTGTAACGTGCTTCCTGCCCTGTACCTTGCCCCCTGCCCTGTAACGTGCCTCCTTCCCTGTACCATGCTTTCTGCCCTGTACCTTGCCCCCTGCCCTGTAACGTGCCTCCTGCCCTGTACCTTGCCCCCTGCCCTGTACCATGCTTTCTGCCCTGTACCTTGCCCCCTGCCCTGTAACGTGCCTCCTTCCCTGTAACGTGCCTCCTGCCCTGTAACGTGCTTCCTGCCCTTTACCTTGCCCCCTGCCCTGTACCATGCTTTCTGCCCTGTACCTTGCCCCCTGGCCTGTACCGTGCCCCCCTGGCCTGTACCGTGCCCCCCTGGCCTGTACCGTGCCCCCTTCCCTGTAACGTGCCTCTTTCCCTGTAACGTGCCTCCTTCCCTGTAACGTGCCTCCTGCCCTGTAACGTGCCTCCTGCCCTGTAACGTGCCTCCTGCCCTGTAACGTGCCCCCTGCCCTGTACCTTGCCCCCTGCCCTGTACCATGCTTTCTGCCCTGTACCTTGCCCCCTGCCCTGTAACGTGCCTCCTTCCCAGTACCATGCTTTCTGCCCTGTACCTTGCCCCCTGCCCTGTAACGTGCCTCCTGCCCTGTACCTTGCCCCCTGCCCTGTACCTTGCCCCCTGCCCTGTACCTTGCCCCCTGCCCTGTAACGTGCCTCCTTCCCTGTACCGTGCCTCCTGCCCTGTACCGTGCCCCCTGCCCTTTACCTTGCCCCCTGCCCTGTACCATGCTTTCTGCCCTGTACCTTGCCCCCTGCCCTGTACCGTGCCCCCCTGGCCTGTACCGTGCCCCCCTGGCCTGTAACGTGCCTCCTTCCCTGTAACGTGCCTCCTGCCCTGTACCGTGCTTCCTGCCCTGTACCGTGCTTCCTGCCCTGTACCGTGCCCTCCTGCCCTGTACCGTGCCCCCTGCCCTGTACCGTGCCCTCCTGCCCTGTACCGTGCCCCCTGCCCTGTACTGTGCCCTCCTGCCTTGTACCGTGCCCTCCTGCCCTGCACCGTGCCCTCCTGGCCTGCACCGTGCCCCCCTGGCCTGCACCGTGCCCCCCTGGCCTGCACCGTGCCCCCCTGGCCTGTACCGTGCCCCCCTGGCCTGTACCGTGCCCCCCTGGCCTGTACCGTGCCTCCCTGTCCTCTACCGTGCCCCCTGCCCTGTACTGTGCCTCCTGCCCTGTACCATGCTTTCTGCCCTGTACTTTGCCTCCCTGTCCTGTACCGTGCCCCCTGCCCTGTACTGTGCCATTTCTTTACTGGCATTTGGCACTATATTGGCATAATTTGGGGGCACTATGGGGGCATCTGGTGGCTCTAAAGGGGCATTTTGTTTACTGGCACATTATAGGGGGCACGATAGAGGAGATTGGCACTATGGGGCATGTGGTGGCACTATAGGGGCCTCATTTGGGGGCATCTGGTGGCTCTAAAGAGTCACTTTTTTACTGCCACATTATGGGGGGGCACTATGGCATCTGGCACTAAGGGGTAATTTTTTTCTGTCACATTATGGGAGGTACTATAGGGCAGAGCAGCACTATAGGGGCATCATTTGCAGGCACTATGGGGCATCTGGTGGCTCTAAAGGGGCATTATTTACTGGTAAATTATAGGGGGCACTATGGCATCTGGCACTAAGTGGGCAATTTTTACTGGCACGTTATGGGGGAGAGGAGCACTATAAGGGATGTGAAGGGCAGTAAGAAGGGGCATATTATGGGGAACACTATGGGGAGAGGAGCACTATGAGGGCATTTACTGGGGCACTATATAGGGGTATTTTATACTGGTATACATTATGGGGACATTAGCTCAACTGTGGGCACTGTGAGCTTTACTACTACTGGGGGGCTATGGGGAACATGATGTCTAGTATGGGCACTATGGGGACATTATTACTACTAAGTGTGGTCTGGCAGATAATTATTTCTATTGGTGGGATTTTGGGGAGCACTGTTACTTTTGGGGGGCACCCTGGCATAATATCATTAGTGTAGGTGCAGTTATTTTTTAGAGCACTGTGTGCCAATATCTGTTGTAGGGGGCACTATCTGTGTGGTAGTAGTATTTTTCAGGGGACAGTTTCTGCAGTATAGTATTGGGGGAGCACAGCGGGCACAGTATTGGGGGTGGCAGGATGAGGTGTTCAGAAGATGTAAAGATGATAGAAATGTGGGAAACTAATGTCTGTTTGTATCTCTGCAGAGACGAGAGATGGCTGAAAAATCTTCATGGCGGTCTGGTCCGAATGGAGAAGATGAGGAAAGAGAACGTCTACAACAAAGGTGACATCACTGGATGTAAGAGGTATGGGGCGCTGTGTAGGAGAGGAGATGCTCCGGCTCCTCCCTCTGCCATTTACAGAAGGAGGATTCAGAGCTGGGTGAGGATGACCAAAGGGGGTCAGAAGGGCACAGGCAGGTGGCAGATGGTGGGGGGGGACGCTCAGGCCTGGAGCAGGATCTGGGGAGGGAGGAGAGTGGAGGATCTTCCTGGCTGTAGCCTGCTGTTGCATATTGTATAATGTGAAGCAGGCAGTGCAGCCAGGACACGTCCTCCCCTCTCCATATGATGTATAGAACTGGGCCTCAACCATATTTCAGCTGTAGTGTATGTTGGGAGTGGCCTATTAGATATGGGAGGGGCTTATAATAATGGGCGGGGCCTATTTTCGTCGCGGCGCGTCGCACTTTACTATTCCAATAGTATGTTTTATATATGGGCGTGTCACAAAAATAGCCCTGCCCACAAGATGCCACACCCCCTTTTCCTTTTCGGACCCCCCCCTAGAAAAAATTCCTGGGTGCTCCCCTGTGTAAGGCCACCTGCGGAATACATGTGGTTTTTCCGTGTCATTTCCCATGCAGAAAAAACATAGCGTATTACAGCATCAGCAAAGTGTATGAGACTCCACAAATCTCATGTACACTTTGTGGATTTTTTCCCTGCAGAAACTAACCTAAATAAATAGCATGTCAATTATGTTTGCAGTTTAAGCTGCAGATTTCACCCTATTCAATGGAAAAATTATATCTGCAGCAAAATCCGCAATTAGACATTGAATTTTGGATATGCAGCAGAAACGCACATTAATCCGCACAGAAATGTGTGCGGATCTTATATGCGTTCACATGCACCTACGGGCAGGTGGCCTAAGGCTACTTTCACATATGCCTTTTTCCTTTCTGGTATTGAGATCCATTATAGGATCTCAAAACCAGAGGAAAACGCTTCAGTTTTGACCCCATTCATTGTCAATGGGGAAAAAAACGGAATGGAATGGAGTGCACCAGAATGCATTCTGTTCTGTTTGGTTGCGTTCCCATCGCGGACAGAATAACGTTGCAAGCATCATTTTTCTGTCCAGCATGGGAAACTGAGGACGAAGGATCCAGCATGAAACACAATGTAAGTCAACGGTGCCAGATCCGTTTTCCCAGATGCAACAGATCAGACGCCCATTCACTTACAATGTGTTTCATGCTGGATCTGTCTTGGCCATTTTAGAGATAATACAACCGGATCCATTCAGAACGTATGCACGTTGTATAATCATAATGGAAGCGTTTTTGTTGATTCTTGCCGAATCAGGCACGTGAAAGCAGCCTAAAGGAGCGCAGTCGTGTACAAGCCACAGCACTGCTGGGGAGCACAGGAAAGCCACATCCTAAGTGTACGCAGAGGTTAAGCACAAGTTTGCTCTGACATTGTTCTCAGCTCAATCAATAGTGACTGCTAATTTGCAGAGACTGCATGAAGCATTATATTATCCTGATTATCGTGGCAGACACCATAGCCGCCAGACACCCAGCACTAATGTATGTGATTGATGATAATGTTGATTGCATAATTTTAACCCCTCAGATGCCTTGGTCAAACACGACCTTAATAATACAAAGCTGACGCACATTAGTACCTATGGAGCCCCTCCCTGTGGTAGGAGTCTACAGGAGGATAGTAAAATCCTCATAGACTCCAATGCTAATGCTTTGGAGTCTGAGAGAAGTAATCTGATGATTGCTTGTTATAATTGCTTATGATTGTTTAGTAATCTATGGGAACTATAGCGTAAAAAATAAATAAATAAAAACATTCCAATCACCCCCTTTCTCCAAAATAAAAATACATAAACAAAAAAAAACAAACAAAAAAACTTTAATCTAGATCTAGAGATAATCTAAAGAAACTCAACCAGCATAATCTGGAGTTTAGTTTACCAACTACCAACTGGTAATTATGTCAAAGACACAATAATTAAAAAGAAAAAACTAGCAGCTAGCTCACAGTAAACTTGTATATAGAGACATTACTCAATCAAATTACCAACAATACGGTCGTCTGCCGGGGGTCCATTTGATTCGGTATTGCTACTTCTGCAAACACAAATTTCTCTATCTTCTCCTGTTTCACTGCCATATATTGCCAAATATCCATGGTTACAAAAATAAAACTATATACAAATTGCTGTCAGACAATTCTCTATTCGGTATTGACCAAAAACAAATTTGTATAATCTAGAGAAACTCAACCAGCATAATCTGGAGCTTAACCTACCAACTACCAATTGGTAATTATGTCAAAGACACAATAATTAAATCGAAAAAGCAGGCTCAGCGACATCACGACTAGTATCACTGGCCTGGGCAGGGCTAAGCTCTGTTCAAATGACACTGGGCCTGCGGTAAACAGAGAAAAGGCTGCAGTGCTACTGGAGCGCTAATGTCTTCTCAAACAGTTGATCAGGGGTCCTGGGTGTCGGACCTCTGCCGATCAGAGGATAGATCATCAGAAAGAAAATACTGCAGAACCCCTTTAATTCTGGGAGTGTCCGGCTGCGATTTGGCTGGCCTGCAGCCATGAGGAGCCTCAGGCAGCCTTTTGGGAATCTTTCCAGTAGGATCTATAGTCAGCCCCCCTGATTTCCTGCTTCTGTCCTGACACGCAAGAAATGCCTGTAGACGGCTGCTCAGTCAGTCAATGCCTGGGGTAGGTCACACTCGCACCGAGGTCCTGGAATATTTCCCAGTGGGCCGATGCCCAGGGGGCCAACCAAGCCCTCCTTAAGGCTGCTAACAGGTACATAGCGATCGGATGCTAGTAGCATTAATACCTGCCTTAGGCCTCTTTCACACCAGCGGCAGCACAGATCCGGCGGGTGAAGGGTGCTGCCGCAGGTACACGTGTGGGGTCGGAGCAGCGCATACACATACACACTCACACAGACACATAAATATACACAGACACTTACCTGTTCCAGCAGCTCTCGACCTGTCCAGCAACGAGGAGGAGGACGGCGCGCACAAGGGTAAATTTACCCACAGCGCCACCTGCTGGAGGGAGGGGAAATTGCAGGGAGACGGATCCATCATGAACTCCATTGAAAGTCAATGGAGGATGGATCCGTTTACCATTGTGTCACACCAAACGGATCCGTCCCCATTGACTTGCATTGGGGGTCATTCCGGATCCGTCTTGGTGCGGATGCCCAGACCGGAGAGCAAACCGCAGTATGTTGCGGTTTGCTCTCCGGTCTGTATACTGAAGAGAACTGAACGGAATGCATTTAGGAGCGTTCCGTTCTCTTCAGTTCAGTTTTGTCCCTATTGACAATGAATGGGGACAAAACTGAAGTGTTTTATTCCGATATTGAGCCCCTATGACGGAACTCAATACCGGAAAAAAAACGCTAGTGTGAAAGTAGCCTTATGCACCTGGCTGGCAGAAGAAAGCGCCCTCATGCAACTATAGAGTTCAATGCCACGGTGGGGGCAGCAGTATTTTCTTCCTACTAGGGTCCTGCCTAAAACTTGGGCCCCTTTTTTTCCAGGGCCACATTAAAGAGGACCTTTCACCAGTTCTGAGATTACAATATTAATACCTGGCACTGTAGGGCATGTTTAGGAGATGTCATATCGCTATTTTTTTTTCCATATACACTGAGGGCATATTGCGGCGCTGTGCCCTCCGTTCACTTTTGCTGCCCTGTATGCTAATTAGTAACATCCATACAGGGAGGAGTAGACGGCTGTGTTTCTCAATGAGGCGTCTCCTTCTCCAGCAGAGGGGACACCCCCTGAGAAACACGGCCGCCTCCTCCACGGCTACCAATGGTATGAATTTACGTAGCAGGCGGGAAACCAGTACGGGGGAGGCACAGAGGGGAATGGAGCAGCGCATAGATAAAGAAAAAAAAAAAAAGTGATATTACATCTCCTAAACATGCCCTGCAGTGCCAGATATTAATATTGTAATCTCCGAACCGGTGAAAGGTCCTCTTTCAGTTCCCAGCCCACTCCTGTGGCCCTACTGCTGCAGAAGACACCAGTATTAGGGCTCATGCACACATATGCTTTTTTTGTTTCCGTGTTCATTACGTATTTTTTGTGGGCTGTATGTGGAACAATTCACTTCAACAGGTCCACAAAATAACGTAAATTACTCTGCGTGTATTCCATTTCTGTATGTCTGCACGGCCGTTCTGCAAAAAAGATAGAACACGTCCTATTCTTATCCATTTTGCAGACAAGGATAAGCATTGTTACAATGGATCCGCAAAAAAAAAAAAAAAAAAAAAAAAACAGATGCAATACGGATGTCACACGGGGCATGATCCCTATTTTTTGCGGATCCGTGTTTTGCAGACTGCAAAATACATACGTTTGTGTGCATGAGCCCTTATAACTAGACCGTAGTAGGTGGGGAGTGCTAGCAGGCCAGCACCTTATGAATGGAGGATCTGATTATCAGGCAGAACATCACTGTAATGACCCCTTATCACACTGCACTTGAGGTGACCTAACAGGATGGGAGCCCCTTCTTCTTTTACAATTATTTACTTTTTGATAACAGAAAAGCTGACAATAGGGGAAAGCCAAAACTTACTACTCTAGAGCCACACCATTATAGTGAGAACCCCTCCCCCAACCTCTATAAATATCTGCCACTATTCTCCATACAAACAAATGCACAGTTCAGATATGACAAATGGATAAGATCAGGCCAAGACTTTGAAGTGGGTTGTCTGCATTTTTTTATATTGATGACCTCCTCAGGATAGGTCATCAAGATCAGATCAGCGGGGGTATGACTCCCAACACCCCCATCGATCAGAAGGAGTGTGCTGTGCCAGCGCTGCCTTCTCTTCACTGCTCGCCATCACAACCACAGCGCTGACCGGTGTAATTACACCTGTTCAAGTAAATAGGAAGAAGCCGCCCCATAGAAGTTATTAGGATGCCATACTTGAAATTACACTGCTCAGCGCTGCAGTTGTGACAGCGAGCAGGTTAACAGTGAAGAGAAGGCAGTGCTCGTACAAGCGCTGCCTTCTCTTCAAACAGCTGGTCGCGGGGGTGCTGGGTGTCGGACCCCGCTGATCTGATATTGATGACCTATACTGAGGATAGAAAAAATACCAATGGGAGAGCAGTGCCGCTATCCTTCTGACCTCCACACGCCGACCATCAGCCACAGATCAATACAGCTGTTCCAATTCAACAGTGCAAAAACAAAAATGACAGCGGCATATCCTCCATTGGTTTTCTTTATTTAAAATGGGTCCAATACTGGTACAAAGTGCAAAAATAGTGCAATGTTTTGACTATTTCATAGCCTTTCTCAAGCACAATACAGAATGAATATTGCAAGTATATATAGTAATAGGAAATGACATCTGCTTCACATATTGACCAATGAAAAATTTCATTTCCTAGTACTATATTCATTCTGTATTGTGCTTGAGAAAGGCTATGAAATAGTCAAAACGTTGCACTATTTCTGCACTTTGTACCAGTATTGGACCTGTTTTGAAGAAAAGAAACCATGGAGGATTTGCTGCCGTCAATTTTGTTTTTGCACTATCCTGAAGACATGTCATCAATATAAAAAAGTGGACAACCCCATTAAAGTACTACATTCAGGTGGAAGCGGTTTCACTACTGCAAAAAAACACAGCAAACCATGATAAGGCTGCCTGCACATGTAGGATTTTTAAGAGGTTTTTATTGACACATGGCTAAGGGAAAACCGCCTGAAAAAATACCATGCCCAGAGCATGCTGCGTTTAGACAAAAACGCTCAAAAAGCTAGAAATGCCCAAATGCAACACAAAAACATTGTGGTGGCTTGCACAGTTCACTATAGACTTTAAAGCAACATCTGGACACATAAAAAAAAAGCTGCAACAAAAACCTACAAAGAAAAAACAAACTGGATTAATCAGAGGATAATCGGTCACATGGCCTAGTTGCACTTCAGGCCCATTCAAGTCAATGGGGCTGAGGTGCATTACTAAGCACAGCCACTATACGATGTACGGCGCTGTCCTTGGAAAGGTACCGCGAGTGCTGCACCTCCCTGAAACAGTTGATAGTCAGGGGTGCTGGGACTCTGACCCCCGCGGATGTGATAATAATGACTAGGGATGAGCGAATAGACTTCAGATGCATCATCCGAAGCTGATTCACATAATACTTCGTTAGAATGTATTGGCTCAGATGAGCCGAAGTTATTACATCGCAAAGTCTCGTGAGACTTTGAGTAATAACTTTGTAAATTAATTTCTATTGTAAAAAACCTTCTGTACCGAAGTCGGGTTCAGTTCCAAGTGGTACCTTGGAACCAAACCGAGTTTGTTACAAAGGTTTTTTTACAGTACCAACATAGCGGATGAGATTTTAATTAAACTCTGAATATAAAAACAGCGTAATTGACTCCTGTTGCGGATTTGAAGTTTTCTATCAAGAGGATGACATCCAGAGCCATTTTCACAGTAAAAACCGCAAGCAATGCACACAGTTTCTGCTGTGGAACAGCGGCAAAAAAACACAGCAGATTTTTCCACTGTATATTCTGGCAAGTATGGGCATAGCCATTAACGTGTGTTCACATGATGCATTTTCCATGCTGAAAAAAACTGATGCAAAAATCTGCATCACATTTTTTAGAATGTGTTTTTTTAACTGATGTGGCTTTTTTGTGCGGTTTTTCATCCTGCCCATTTTCGATGGGGATTCTGGCTCTAGAGTGGACAGGTCACTTCTTTTTTTCATGGTGCAGTTTTATTTAACATGTGTATTTACCACTGAAATCAACAGGGAGGTTCTGCATGCATTTTTGGCCCTGACTTTAGGGGAGTTTGTCCACAGTCCATGCCATTAATAAACGTGGATCTTCTAATAAGCCACCAGTTCACCATGCCATAATCCTCAGTGTGTGAACATGGCTTAATGTGGTTGCAAGAGTGGCAAGAAACGCACAGCACAAGAAGTGTATATGTGACCATAAACCGAAAGCATTTCCCTCTGGCTCAGTGACAGACTGCTTTGCACTTTACCGTGTAAACTTTTCCATACACTGTACCAGGCGCCATTGCTCCGCACAGCTGGAGGAGTGCAGGAAAGCGAAGGCTGCACTTGGGACGGAGCTGTGGGAGGAGAGCAGGCAGCAGCCGAGGACGGGACGTGGGACCATCCTCCCCTCAGGTCTCCTGCCTTTGTGTAGCCCCTTACACCAGATAAGGCTCTGCCTGGAGGGCAGGACGGCTCCGGCAGACATGAGGGCTCAGAGAGTGCTCCAAGCCGTGTGGAACATGACCGACCTGGTGAAAGCCACTCCTCAGGGCTGTGATAACGGGGCGCTCCTGGATCGATTCGGGGTCTTCATTCAAGGGGTGCTGGCTGTGGTGGCATTCAGCACTCTCATGTGTGAGTATGACGTCGTCATGTGTATACACCGTGTATGGGGGGCCGCCGACTGCTGCTGTTTCCTACGGTACTTGTCCCAGAGTCCGCGGACTGCTGCCGGCTCCTACTTGCCCCGGGATGCGCGGACTGCTGTCGGCTCCAACTTGCTCCGGGATGCACGGACTGCTGTCGGCTCCAACTTGCCCCGTAGTCCGCGGACTGCTGCTGCATGCTCTCCACAGGAGCCATGGAAATGTGGAGACGCCACAGCTGTGTTGAAACTTGTGGTTCCTTTTATAGGGCAGTTGTAGAGCAGCTGAATTCTTGTGCAGAACTTGGAAGTTTTCTGTGGTAAACTACCTATAAGGAAATGTGACAAAGATGCCTAACTAGTGCTCACTTCATATTGTGCCTTATGTATTTATTTATTTATTTATTTATTTATTTATTTATTTATGTTTTGCTGTGTTCCCATCTGTGTTGGGAGTCTCCCTTACAAATGACATCAAAATGATGGACACCATTGGGGAGAACCTGCCCAGATCCCAGTCTAGGGCAGTGGGGTCCACCAGTAGCAGCCTGTGCCCATAGTGTAATGGATAAAACTAGTGTTGAGCGAACGTGTGATTTGAAGTTTGGCATAAAAGGTTCGGGTTATCTAAGAATTCCGTTATAGATTCCACTGCATAACATATGGTCCATGGTAGCAGATTCCATAACGGAATTCTTAGATAACCCGAACCTTGTACGCCAAACTTAAAAACACAAGTTCACTCAATACTAGATATGACCCAACGCTATGGTTTTAATTATAAATGGAAGCCAAAACTCTAATGTGAACACAGCCTTACACCATCAACAGCACTATTCTTATAAGTTCACATTGCTGTTGGACTTTATGTTCAGCAAACTAATTAGAGAAATCTCGAAATGTGGCGAATGGAAAGTCTTGATGTAAGTGTGGAGTGAACTCTTACTCCTGATGTAAGCCAATGTATACTGTACAGTAACATACATCATACATAGGACCCTGTGCTATACAGTGTTATATACATTGGTATACATCATACATAGGACCGCGTGCTATACAGTGTTATATACAGTGGTATACGTCATACATAGGACCCCGTACTATACAGTGTTATATACAGTGGTATACATCATACATAGGACCCCGTGCTATACAGTGTTATATACAGTGGTATACGTCATACATAGGACCCCGTACTATACAGTGTTATATACAGTGGTATACGTCATACATAGGACCCCGTGCTATACAGTGTTATATACAGTGGTATACGTCATACATAGGACCCCGTACTATACAGTGTTATATACAGTGGTATACGTCATACATAAGACCCCGTGCTATACAGTGTTATATACAGTGGTATACGTCATACATAAGACCCCGTGCTATACAGTGTTATATAGAGGGGTATACGTCATACATAGGACCCCGTGCTATACAGTGTTATATACAGTGGTATACATCATACATAAGACCCCGTGCTATACAGTGTTATATACAGTGGTATACGTCATACATAGGACCCCGTGCTATACAGTGTTATATACAGTGGTATACATCATACATAGGACCCCGTACTATACAGTGTTATATACAGTGGTATACATCATACATAGGACCCCATGCTATACAGAGTTATATACAGAGGTATACATCATACATAGGACCCCGTGCTATACAGTGTTATATACAGTGGTATACATCATACATAGGACCCCGTGCTATACAGTGTTATATACATTGGTATACATCATACATAGGACCCCGTGTTATACAGCATTATATACATTGGTATACGTCATACATAGGACCCCGTACTATACAGTGTTATATACAGTGGTATACGTCATACATAGGACCCCGTGTTATACAGTGTTATATACAGTGGTATACATCATACATAGGACCCCGTGCTATACAGTGTTATATACAGTGGTATACGTCATACATAGGACCCCATGCTATACAGTGTTATATACAGTGGTATACATCATACATAGGACCCCGTACTATACAGTGTTATATACAGTGGTATACGTCATACATAGGACCCCGTACTATACAGTGTTATATACAGTAGTATACATCATACATAGGACCCCGTGCTATACAGTGTTATATACAGTGGTATACATCATACATAGGACCCCGTACTATACAGTGTTATATACAGTGGTATACGTCATACATACGACCCCGTGCTATACAGTGTTATATACAGTGGTATACATCATACATAAGACCCCGTGCTATACAGTGTTATATACAGTGGTATACGTCATACATAGGACCCCGTGTTATACAGTGTTACATACAGTGGTATACATCATACATAGGACCCCGTGCTATACAGTGTTATATACAGTGGTATACGTCATACATAGGACCCCGTGTTATACAGTGTTATATACAGTGGTATACATCATACATAGGACCCCGTGCTATACAGTGTTATATACAGTGGTATACATCATACATAGGACCCCGTGTTATACAGTGTTATATACAGTGGTATACATCATACATAGGACCCCGTGCTATACAGTGTTATATACAGTGGTATACGTCATACATAGGACCCCATGCTATACAGTGTTATATACAGTGGTATACGTCATACATAGGACCCCGTGTTATACAGTGTTATATACAGTGGTATACATCATACATAGGACCCCGTGTTATACAGTGTTATATACAGTGGTATACATCATACATAGGACCCCGTGCTATACAGTGTTATATACAGTGGTATACATCATACATAGGACCCCGTACTATACAGTGTTATATACAGTGGTATACGTCATACATAGGACCCCGTACTATACAGTGTTATATACAGTGGTATACATCATACATAGGACCCCGTGCTATACACTGTTATATACAGTGGTATACGTCATACATAGGACCCTGTGTTATATAGTATTATATACAGTGGTATACGTCATACATAGGACCCCGTACTATACAGTGTTATATACAGTGGTATACGTCATACATAGGACCCCGTGCTATACAGTGTTATATACAGTGGTATACATCATACATAGGACCTCGTGCTATAGTATTATATACAGTGGTATACATCATACATAGGACCCCGTGTTATACAGTGTTATATACAGTGGTATACATCATACATAGGACCCCGTACTATACAGTGTTATATACAGTGGTATACGTCATACATAGGACCCCGTGCTATACAGTGTTATATACAGTGGTATACATCATACATAGGACCCCGTGCTATACAGTGTTATATACAGTGGTATACGTCATACATAGGACCCCGTGCTATACAGTGTTATATACAGTGGTATACATCATACATAGGACCCGTGCTATACAGTGTTATATACAGTGGTATACGTCATACATAGGACCCCGTGTTATACAGTGTTATATACAGTGGTATACGTCATACATAGGACCCCGTACTATACAGTGTTATATACAGTGGTATACGTCATACATAGGACCCCGTACTATACAGTGTTATATACAGTGGTATACGTCATACATAGGACCCCGTGTTATACAGTGTTATATACAGTGGTATACATCATACATAGGACCCCGTACTATACAGTGTTATATACAGTGGTATACGTCATACATAGGAAACCGTGCTATACTGTGTTATATACATTGGTATACATCATACATAGGACCCCGTACTATACAGTGTTATATACAGTGGTATACGTCATACATAGGAAACCGTGTTATACAGTGTTATATACAGTGGTATACATCATACATAGGACCCCGTACTATACAGTGTTATATACAGTGGTATACGTCATACATAGGACCCGTGCTATACAGTGTTATATACAGTGGTATACGTCATACATAGGACCCCGTGCTATACAGTGTTATATACAGTGGTATACATCATACATAGGACCCCGTGCTATACAGTGTTATATACAGTGGTATACATCATACATAGGACCCCGTGCTATACAGTGTTATATACAGTGGTATACATCATACATAGGACCCCGTACTATACAGTGTTATATACAGTGGTATACGTCATACATAGGACCCCGTGCTATATAGTATTATATACAGTGGTATACGTCATACATAGGACCCCGTACTATACAGTGTTATATACAGTGGTATACATCATACATAGGACCCCGTGCTATACAGTGTTATATACAGAGGTATACATCATACATAGGACCCCGTGCTATACAGTGTTATATACAGTGGTATACATCATACATAGGACCCCGTACTATACAGTGTTATATACAGTGGTATACGTCATACATAGGACCCCGTGCTATATAGTATTATATACAGTGGTATACGTCATACATAGGACCCCGTACTATACAGTGTTATATACAGTGGTATACATCATACATAGGACCCCGTACTATACAGTGTTATATACAGTGGTATACATCATACATAGGACCCCGTGCTATACAGTGTTATATACAGAGGTATACATCATACATAGGACCCCGTGCTATACAGTGTTATATACAGAGGTATACATCATACATAGGACCCCGTACTATACAGTGTTATATACAGTGGTATACGTCATACATAGGACCCTGTGTTATATAGTATTATATACAGTGGTATACGTCATACATAGGACCCCGTACTATACAGTGTTATATACAGTGGTATACGTCATACATAGGACCCCGTGCTATACAGTGTTATATACAGTGGTATACGTCATACATAGGACCCCGTGTTATACAGTGTTATATACAGTGGTATACGTCATACATAGGACCCCGTGCTATACAGTGTTATATACAGTGGTATACATCATACATAGGACCCCGTGCTATACAGTGTTATATACAGTGGTATACGTCATACATAGGACCCCGTGTTATACAGTGTTATATACAGTGGTATACATCATACATAGGACCCCGTACTATACAGTGTTATATACAGTGGTATACGTCATACATAGGACCCCGTGCTATACAGTGTTATATACAGTGGTATACGTCATACATAGGACCCCGTGTTATACAGTGTTATATACAGTGGTATACATCATACATAGGACCCCGTACTATACAGTGTTATATACAGTGGTATACGTCATACATAGGAAACCGTGCTATACTGTGTTATATACATTGGTATACATCATACATAGGACCCCGTACTATACAGTGTTATATACAGTGGTATACATCATACATAGGACCCCGTACTATACAGTGTCATATACAGTGGTATACGTCATACATAGGAAACCGTGTTATACAGTGTTATATACAGTGGTATACATCATACATAGGACCCCGTACTATACAGTGTTATATACAGTGGTATACGTCATACATAGGAAACCGTGCTATACTGTGTTATATACATTGGTATACATCATACATAGGACCCCGTACTATACAGTGTTATATACAGTGGTATACATCATACATAGGACCCCGTACTATACAGTGTTATATACAGTGGTATACGTCATACATAGGAAACCGTGTTATACAGTGTTATATACAGTGGTATACATCATACATAGGACCCCGTGCTATACAGTGTTATATACAGTGGTATACGTCATACATAGGACCCCGTGTTATACAGTGTTATATACAGTGGTATACATCATACATAGGACCCCGTACTATACAGTGTTATATACAGTGGTATACGTCATACATAGGAAACCGTGCTATACTGTGTTATATAACATTGGTATACACTCATACATAGGACCCCGTACTATACAGTGGTATACATCATACATAGGACCCCGTACTATACAGTGTTATATACAGTGGTATACGTCATACATAGGAAACCGTGTTATACAGTGTTATATACAGTGGTATACATCATACATAGGACCCCGTACTATACAGTGTTATATACAGTGGTATACATCATACATAGGACCCCGTGCTATACAGTGTTATATACAGTGGTATACGTCATACATAGGACCCCGTGCTATACAGTGTTATATACAGTGGTATACATCATACATAGGACCCCGTGCTATACTTATACAGTATACATATACATAGACCCCGTGCTATACAGTGTTATATACAGTGGTATACATCATACATAGGACCCCGTACTATACAGTGTTATATACAGTGGTATACATCATACATAGGACCCCGTGCTATACAGTGTTATATACAGTGGTATACATCATACATAGGATACCCATACGTGCTATACAGTGTTATATACAGTGGTATACATCATACATAGGACCCCGTACTATACAGTGTTATACAGTGCATAGGACCCGTATTATACAGTGGTAATAGTATACAGTGGTATACATCACATAGGACCCGTACTATACAGTGTTATATACAGTGGTATACGTCATACATAGGACCCCGTGTTATATACAGTGGTATATATACATAGGACCCGTGTATACAGTTATACGTATACATCATACATAGGACCCCGTGCTATACAGTGTTATATACAGTGGTATACGTCATACATAGGACCCCGTGCTATAGTGTTATATCAGAGGCATACATCATACATAGGACCCGTGTATATACAGTGTTATATACAGTGGTATACATCATACATAGGACCCGTACTATACAGTGTTATATTACAGTGGTATACATCATACATAGACATACGTTTATATACAGTGGTAGGACCATTGGTATAGGACCCCGTGCTATACAGTGTTATATACAGTGGTATACGTCATACATAGACCCCGTGCTATACAGTGTTAATATACAGTGGTATACATCATACATAGGACCCCGTGCTATACAGTGTTATATACAGAGGTATACATCATACATAGGACCCCCGTGTATACAGTGTTATATACAGGGTATACAGTCATACATAGGACCCCGTACTATACAGTGTTATATACATGGTATACGTCATACATAGGACCCCGTATATACAGTGTTATATACAGTGGTATACGTCATACATAAGACCCCGTTTACAGTGTTATATACAGTGGTATACATCATACATAGGACCCCGTACTATACAGTGTTATATACAGTGGTATACGTCATACTAGGACCCCGTACTATACATGTATTACAGTGGTATACATCATACATAGGACCCCGTGCTATACATGTATATACAGTGGTATACGTCATACATAGGACCCGTTATATAGTGTTATATACAGGGTATAATCTACATAGGACCGTACTATACAGTGTTATATACAGGTATACATCATACATAGGACCCCGTACTATACAGTTGTTATATACAGTGGTATACGTCATACATAGGA